>CM045461.1:27762920-28253348 GCA_024666655.1 Dascyllus trimaculatus | reverse complement strand
ATGTAATGCTCTCTTGATTAATTCATTGATTTCTCATTATGCTACTACAAGAACAAAAACACATGAAAGCCAAAAAAGCATTGAGGAAAATTCCACTGGAGCAACTTCATTTTAAAAATGTGTATCAACTTATAAACCCGTGCACACTGACTGTAATTAGGTACATGACACACACAAAACCTTGTACATAACGTGGAAACACCAGCTGTAACAGCCTCATCTTTATTAGTAATGAATATTTATTAGTGTCGGACATTTTCCAGAAGCCTTTGTTACGTAGAGAACATTATAGAAACAGGACTTATCGCTTATGCTATGTAAAGTACTATGTGATGACATGTTGTAAATATGCGCTATACAAATAAAATTGAACTGAACTTATTAACATCTTATCAGGCACATGTCTGAGTTTGTATCCAGTCTGTGAAAGTCTCTGGTTATGGTTATGGTTGTAACAGATCATTTAGCTGCTGCATATAAACTTCTTAAACTGCAGAAATGAACTGAAAACATGAATAAACTGTCAAACACAGCAGGAAGAAATACAAAGACAACAGGAATTATTACTAATCTGTCAGATATTCAGACTGTCAGGGATGAAAAATCTGGACAGAAGTTACTTCTGTTAGTGGATGTTTTTGTGTTGTTAAATGCTTAAAGAATGAAAGCAGTCTGTTCACATACAGAAAGAGCAGAACTGTGACACGCCGTCTGCAGATCATGATCTAATATGTGAATGCATTCAGCCTGTCTGACTGATAAACGTCCCCATTGGTATTCTGTTCACAGTCGTCTCTTCAGTTCAACTTAAAGGTCCCGTATTCTGCTCCTTTTCAGCAAGTTCACACAGGTCTCAGAGTCAATTTGAAGTTTGCTGCCTAAAAACCCAGTTTGTTCCTGGACTTCAGCCAGCCTGTTGTGGCTGATCGGTGTATGTGAGAGATAAGAGTTTCCCATCATGCACCAGTTGTTACTGAGTCCATTAAAAACCTGACCAGCATGTATTGTGCAGCCATCAAACAAGCCTATTGTTTCCCTAAATGCCATTTGAATGTTATCATTGCTGTTAGAGCTGTTAATCAGTGACAAGTAATGACCATTTAAGCAGTGACCTTTTCTCTCAGGGATCTGAGGAGCATCATCATTACCGTCATCAGTAATCTGGTTTAATCAGTGTGACGGCAACAAAACATACCTTAGATGGCACTGGTTCAATACACATGCTTCAAAACATGTCATATCTGAATATATTTAACATAACACGAAAACTGAACCACTGAGCTGTATGTTTGGTTTAGTTAGTACAAAGGACATTATATTGCCGCTCTGTTACGGCGGGTGGCTGAGAACTCAGGTGCAGACACAGGAGCGGGTTCGAGACAAACAGGATTTTCAAAAAATGATTTATTTAAACTAGGACAAACTAAACCAACCAAGAGCAGAGAAAACAACTGATGAAGAAACAATGAGAGCACTAAACCTAATACAGAGAATTTGCAAACTATAAAACCTAAGAAATACTTAAACTATAAACCAAGGGGGGTAATCAAAAGAAAACTGATCAACACTAATCTTAAACTAACAAAAGGGACAAAGAAAACCGACTACAAACTGAAACCTATACAGAAAGAGGAAACTAAGCTGAGGGGGGAAACAGAATGGAGCTACATGACTGAAATAAAGTGATGAGCTATACATTACAAACCAAAAGACCTAAACCAAACAAACAAAGCAGGATAAACTGATGCAAATTAACTAAAGCTAGATAACCCAAACAGGATACTCACATAACTGGAAACTAAACTAGAGGGACAGGCGGGCTGAGGGGAAGCAGACAGGAGACGGGTAGAACACAGGCAGAATGGAGGCTGGCTGGGGGGGCAGGATCCGGGTGGTGGAGAAGTCACAGAGGCAGGGGGGTATAGAGGCAGGGGATCGTGGTAAAGCTGGCAGGTTGAAAGCAGAACAGGAACGGCAGAGAAACAGGGTCGGAATGTCTATGGTCTGGCAGAAGTGGGCTGAATGAACCGGAGCTTTATAGAGGATGGTTGATTGAGTACAGGTGAGCTGATTCTCACAGCTGCCTTCAATAGCAGCAATCAGGGAGTCTACAGGCAGGGCTGATTGTGAGGGAGAGAGAGCGTGAGGGCAAGGGAGAAAGAGAGGGAGAAAGAAAAGAAGGAAAACAGGGAAAACAGGCAGGGGCTGAAGCGGGGATCATGACAGTACCCCCCCCTCAATGTGCGCCTCCTGGCGCATAACAAAACCCGGACAGGGTGCCGGAGAACGTCCCCACAGAGGGGGGAGTACATAACCCAAAAAACAAAGAAACAAAACCAAGATGAGCCGGGTGGGTGGAGGGGGTCTGGAGGAGGGTCAGACAAAACAACTAAAAGTGTCCCAAACAGTCTGGGGTCAGCCCTGAGGCAGATCAAAAAAGGAACTACGAAGTCCAAACACAAGAATGCACAATCCTGGAGGCGGCCCTGATCAAAGAAAAGTTTCAAAGAAAAATCAAAGAGTCCAAGAAAAAAGGTGGTCAGTAAGGCGGCCAGGAAACGAAATCCAACAAAACAATATAAACCCAAAAACAAACAAACAAAAAGACAGACCAAGGAGAAGTCCAGGTACTGGTCAAAAAACACGGACAGGCGGGGCCGGTCCGGGGGACGGCCCGGAGGCTGGACGGACAGGCGGGGCCGGTCCGGGGGACGGCCCGGAGGCTGGACGGACAGGCGGGGCCGGTCCGGGGGACGGCCCGGAGGCTGGACGGACAGGCGGGGCCGGTCCGGGGGACGGCCCGGAGGCTGCACGGACAGGCGGGGCCGGTCCGGGGGACGGCCCGGAGGCTGCACGGACAGGCGGGGCCGGTCCGGGGGACGGCCCGGAGGCTGCACGGCCGGTCCGGGACGCGAGGCGTTGCACGGCCGTCCGGGGACGGCCCGGGAGGCTGTCACTGCCAACCGGGATGCAGGCCCGGAGGCTGCACGGCCGGTCCGGGGGACGGCCCGGAGGCTGGACGGAACCCCTCGGGCGGTCGGGCAGGAGGCCGGCGTCGGGCTGGACGGAACCCCTCGGGCGGTCGGGCAGGAGGCCGGCGTCGGGCTGGACGGAGCCCCTCGGGCGGTCGGGCAGGAGGCCGGCGTCGGGCTGGACGGAGCCCCTCGGGCGGTCGGGCAGGAGGCCGGCGTCGGGCTGGACGGAACCCCTCGGGCGGTCGGGCAGGAGGCCGGCGTCGGGCTGGACGGAACCCCTCGGGCGGTCGGGCAGGAGGCCGGCGTCGGGCTGGACGGAACCCCTCGGGCGGTCGGGCAGGAGGCCGGCGTCGGGCTGGACGGAACCCCTCGGGCGGTCGGGCAGGAGGCCGGCGTCGGGCTGGACGGAACGCCTCGGGCGGTCGGGCAGGAGGCCGGCGTCGGGCTGGACGGAACCCCTCGGGCGGTCGGGCAGGAGGCCGGCGTCGGGCTGGACGGAACCCCTCGGGCGGTCGGGCAGGAGGCCGAGAATCCTCAGGTGGTTGGCCTGGAGGTCGGCAACACAGGATACCCTCTAGCAGACGGACTGACGGACAGACGGACAGACGGACTGGCGAACAGACTAACAGGAGACGAGGACCCTCGGGAGGCCGGGCTGTACACCGGCGGCACAGGAGACGAGGACCCTCGGGAGGCCGGGCTGTACACCGGCGGCACAGGAGCCTGGCAGGCGGAGTCGACCAGGACTGGAACTGGAGCCTGGCAGGCGGAGTCGACCAGGACTGGAACTGGAGCCTGGCAGGCGGAGTCGACCAGGACTGGAACTGGAGCCTGGCAGGCGGAGTCGACCAGGACTGGAACTGGAGCCTGGCAGGCGGAGTCGACCAGGACTGGAACTGGAGCCTGGCAGGCGGAGTCGACCAGGACTGGAACTGGATCAGGTGAGTCAACGTTGGCGCCCCCCTCAGGAACAGGATCCACCAGGATGCAGGTGCTCGGCAGCTGGACCTCAACGGCGCTCGGCAACGGCGAGGTCTGGCGTCCTTTTGAGCCACGTTTCCTCCTGGAGGACTTTCCAGAAGGTGGATCCTTGGAGTGCTGGGGAGCTGGTTCAGGCAGGTTACTGGGTTGGTTTGTGGGGAAATTGTCCAGTCCAAGAGCTCTATTGAGCAAAAAAGAACACAACTCGCTGGAAGAGATGGAAACGGTAGGTGACTGGGAGCATTTCTTCCGTTGAGAACCCCGCCGACCCTTAGGGGCAGATTTAAAAGCTAGGCGGGTTCCCAAAAAGGAAGACTCCCTGTCGACATTTGACAGGGTATCTGAGGAGGGAGGATCTGAGGGGTTGTTGGAAGGAACGGTGGCAGGTCTGAGGTTATCCAAAACTGGGGGGGCAAATCCTTGTTGACTGACAGGTTGCAGGCTCAATACCCCCATATGGGTTGTGTGTGGAGTGGACCAGGGGCTAGTGGAAGGCAGAATTGCAGACTGGTGACCGGTTGACTGGGGAGGTTTGGGATCCTGAGCTGACGCAGACTGATTATGCTGAGCAGACAAGGTGGCCAACTGACTGGTAAGCAAGGTGAACTGATTTAACAGGGTTTGGTGAGTGACAGACAATTCCTTGATAACCTGTTCGTGGTGGTCAAGTATCAACCCCTGGCTGGTAACAGCCTGATTGACCTGGGGACATGCTGACATCGAGCTATAACCAAGCTCAGTGCCTGCTGGGTTCTCTTGTGGCCAGACCATACTGTTACGGCGGGTGGCTGAGAACTCAGGTGCAGACACAGGAGCAGGTTCGAGACAAACAGGATTTTCCAAAATGATTTATTTAAACTATGACAAACTAAACCAACCAAGAGCAGAGAAAACAACTGATGAAGAAACAATGAGAGCACTAAACCTAATACAGAGAATTTGCAAACTATAGAACCTAAGAAATACTTAAACTATAAACCAAGGGGGGTAATCAAAAGAAAACTGATCAACACTAATCTAAAACTAACAAAAGGGACAAAGAAAACCGACTACAAACTGAAACCTATAGAGAAAGTGGAAACTAAGCTGAGGGGGGAAACAGAATGGAGCTACATGACTGCATAAAGTGATAAGCTATACATTACAAACCAGAAGACCTAAACCAAACAAACAAAGCAGGATAAACTGATGCAAATAAACTAAAGCTAGATAAACCAAACAGGATACTCACTTAACTGGAAACTAAACTAGAGGGACAGGCGGGCTGAGGGGAAGCAGACAGGAGACAGGTAGAACCACAGGCAGAATGGAGGCTGGCTGGGGGGCAGGATCCGGGTGGTGGAGAAGTCACAAAGGCAGGGGGGTATAGAGGCAGGGGATCGTGGTAAAGCTGGCAGGTTGAAAGCAGAACAGGAACGGTTGAGAAACAGGGTCGGAATGTCTATGGTCTGGCGGAGGTGGGCTGAATGAACTGAGCTTTTATAGAGTGGATGATTGTGGAGTGCAGGTGAGCCAATTCTCACAGCTGCCTTCAATTGCAGCAATCGGGGAGAGAGCAGGCACGGCTGGGCAAACAGGAGTGAGGGAGAAAGTGAAGCAAAGCAGGAGCAGAGTGAGAGAGAGGGAGGAAAGAAGAAAGAAAAGAGAGAGAAAGGCAGGGCAAAGCAGGGATCATGACATTTCCATGGTTGAATGCTGACATGGAGAAAGGTACAGATATGCTATGTGCACTCAGTCAGTCTGTGTGAATGATTAATATGAGCTCCTTCTATGCTGACAACATGTGCAATAAACTACCTGCTTTGATGCAAAAGGAGTACTTTTTGAGAAAATACAATTACTAAATCCAAAATTTGTGCCTTTGATCAAATATATCCTATTGTATTTTTGGGGTTAATTGCACCTGTTTTTTCTCAGATCATTTTTTGTTATCCGTCAGCTTCCGCCACTGCTCACCATACATACTCTGTTCTGTGGACTGATTTGTTAAGAGATAAGAGATAAGAAAGCTTTGTTAATCCCCAAAGGGAAACTAATTTGCCACCGGTCCCACAGTCCATTCATACAATACACATCGTGACATTTACAATAAATAAATAAAAAAACAAACCCCAAATGCCATGGTCATCAAAACAGGTGCAAAGTCAATGGTGCACTGGCTGCCCTGAACACCTACACAAGAAATAAGAACAAAACGAGCAGCACAAGAGCTCCAAGAGAGCAGACAGCAGCAACCAAGTCACAGGTGTTGATTAAAATAACGAACTGCTGCCGGAATGAAAGACCTTCTGAGTCGTTCGATGGAGCACTTAGGCATCACCAAACGCTCACTAAAAGAACTTCGCAGTCCATTAAAAATGCTATGCAGAGGATGGTCTTCAAAGGTCAGCACATTTTTCAGTTTAGCCCCAATCCTCCTGTCATAGGTGACCTCGAGTGAGTCTGGGGTGCATCCAATCACTGAACCAGCCTTTTTGATCAGTTTGTTGATCTTGTTTTTGTCCTCAGAAGTGATGCTGCCCCCCCCCCAGCAAAGAACAGCATAAAACAAGACGCTGGTTAGGATCCCCTGATAAAAGACATTAAGGAGCCTCCTACTAATGTTAAAAGATCTCAGTTTCCTGAGGAAGAACAGTCTAGACTGAGTCTTCCTAAAAACTGCCTCTGTGTTCTTTTTCCAATTAAGTTTGTGGTCAATGTGAACACCAAGATATTTATATGACTGAACAATTTCAATCTGTTCACCATCGATGGTCACAGGGCAGACCTCCTCAGTCTTCCTTCTAAAATCAATGACAAGTTCCTTAGTCTTCCCGACATTTAGTTTTAAATAACTGTCATCACACCAGCTGATGAACGTATCAATCCCAGCCTTGTAGGCCGAGTCCTTTCCATCATTGATCAAACCCACCAGGGCCGTGTCGTCAGAAAACTTCTGGGTGTGGAAAGACATTCCAGCATGTCTAAAATCAGAAGTGTATAAAGTAAATAAAAACGGTGATAAAACTGTGCCCTGTGGAGCTCCAGTTCTCATTAAAATAGTGCCAGACTGTTTGTTCCGAAGGCTGACAAACTGAGGACGTGATAAAAGATAGTTTAAACCCAAGCAATGGTTGTGTTGTGTAATTTAAAACTCAGTAGCTTCTCAGATAAAACATGGGGTTGGATCGTATTAAAAGCACTAGAAAAATCAAGGAACATGATCCTGACGGAACTCGCTGAAGTCTCCAGGTGGCTATAGATGCTGTGGAGCATAAAAAGTATAGCATCGTCCACCCCCACCCCCCTCCTATAGGCAAATTGGAGGGGGTCCTGAAAGACGGAGACCTGACGGCTCAGGTGACCCAGGACAACCCTCTCAAAAAATTTTATAATGTGTGAGGTCAGGGCTTTCGGTCTGAGGTCACTGAAGCCACACGCGTTAGGTTTTTTTCCGTTCTTGGGAACAGGCACAAGACAAGAAGTTTTCCACATCACAGGAATTGTAGATGTTGATAGGGAAAGTGAGAACAATGAGTGCAGGTCTGAACACAACTGGTCAGCACAGACTTAAGTGTGCGTGGAAGGACACCGTCAGGGCCTGAAGCCTTATTCATCCTCAGGCGCTTTAACTGCTGTTGCACCTCTTCAGGTTTAATTGTGACAGGTGGACGACAGTCCTCAGGACTACTCTGAGCAAGGGATGAGAAAATGTAGTCATGAGAAGAAGAAAAGTCAAACTCATCGAATCTTGAAAAAAACTGGTTGGCTTCATTTACATCTATGCCAGAGCCAGGGAGACTGTGATTGCAGGTACCATAGCCTGTGATAGATTTCATACCATTCCAGAGGCCCCTAGAGTTACTGTTACACATCAGTCCTTCAACCCTTTCCTTATATTTATGCTTTCCCTGTTTAATTATAGCTTTCAGTTCCTTCTGTGCAGATTTGATTTGATCTTTGTCACCACTGAAGAAAGCCCTTTTTTTTCTATTAATGGCTGCTTTGACTTCCTTTGTCACCCAAGGTTTATTGTTAGGGAAGATTTTAACACTTTTCCTAGGGATGACGGAATCAACACAAAAATTAATATAACAGGTGACTTTGTCAGAAATACTATCCAGATCCTCATCCTCATTAAAAAACACAGACCAATCAGTGCATTCAAAACACCCTTTAGAGCCTCACAGGCTTCCTCCGACCACACACACATAGTTTTTTCTGTGATCGGCTGCCTGCTGACCACCGGGGCGTATTTGGGCATCAAAGAAACCAAATTATGGTCTGACTGACCAAGTGGGGGGAGTGACTTTGCCAGAAAGCCTTCCTTGATGTTCATGTAACACAAGTCAATAGTTTTATCACCCCTCGTCGGGCATGTGACCATCTGTTTAAAAGAAGGTAGTGTGGAGGAGAGAGAGCAGTGGTTGAAGTCCCCGTTGATGATGAACAGTGCGTCAGGAGAAGAGCGCAACAGGTCATGAGTCACTCTCGAAATGGTCTCTGTGGCTAGCTTGGCGTTAGCTGATGGAGGGATATAGACCACCTGAACGATAACGTGAGAGAACTCCCGGGGAAGGTAGTAGCCTCTTCTGTTTAACATCTACATGCTTCCACTGGCTCAGATTATTGTAAACAACAAAATATGTTACCATAACTATGCAGATGACACGCAAATTTACATCACTCTGTCACCAGGGGACTATGGTCCAATACAAGTACTTAGTAACTGCATTGACCAAATCAATGATTGGATGTGCCAGAACTTCCTCCAGTTAAACAAAAACAAAACCGAGGTACTTGTTTTTGGAGCCAAGGAGGAGCGGTTACAAGTCAGCGCTCAACTTCAGTCTGCAATGTTAAAAACTACAAACCAAGCCAGAAATCTGGGTGTAGTCATGGATTCAGACATGAATTTTAACAATCACATTAAGCAAATTACAAAGTCAGCCTACTATCACTTGAAAAACATATCAAGAATTAAAGGGTTAATGTCTCAGCAGGATTTGGAAAAACTCGTCCATGCTTTTATCTTCAGTAGACTTGACTACTGTAACAGTGTTTTTACAGGTCTCCCTAAAAAATCCATCAGACAGCTGCAGCTGATTCAAAACGCTGCAGCTCGAGTCCTTACTAAAACAAAGAAAGTGGATCATATCACTCCAGTTCTGAAGTCTTTACATTGGCTTCCTGTCTGTCAAAGAATTGACTTCAAAATCCTACTGCTGGTTTATAAGGCACTGAATGGTTTAGGGCCAAAATACATTTGTGACCTCCTTAAAAACTACGAACCCTCCAGACCTCTCAGATCATCTGGGACTGGTCTGCTTACTGTTCCCAGAGTCAGAACCAAGCATGGAGAGGCAGCGTTTAGTTTTTATGCTCCAAATATCTGGAACAAACTACCACAAAATTGCAGGTCTGCTACAACTCTCAGTTCTTTTAAATCAAAGCTGAAGACTTTTCTGTTTGCTGCTGCTTTTAATTAAATCAAATTATTTATATCTTAAACGGCACTGTAACTTTTATTGCTGCATTTTATACCCATCTTATTTTATTCTATATTTTTTATTTTTTTTTATTTTTATGATTTAATATGATTTTTGAGTCCACAAGTGAGGTCTGTTAACCAAGACCAGTGGTGAATCTTTTTTTTTAATGATTGTTTTAATCTCATTTAAATGTTTTATATTCTTTTATGTTGAATTGTCCTGTTTATGTCCTGAAATGTATGTAAAGCACTTTGAATCGCCTGCTGCTGAAATGTGCTATATAAATAAACTTGCCTTGCCTTGCCTTGCCTAGTAAGGATGACAGCCCACCACCAGCAGCTCGAGTTCGAGTCACACACCCTCTCCTTCACGGTGACCTGACGGGGATAGGTTACTTTTTAACTTGAATATCCAGATAGCAATCTGAATACTATTTCAAGCATGACTATGTTCCACAGAAGAGCAAACACAGTTAAGAATTCAACTGGATGTTGAGCAAACAGAGGTGTCTTCCATAAAACAGCAAGCCTTCGTACAACACAAAATTACTTCCAGTACTGCTGTCAAATATAAAAAAAACACCTGTAAATAACAGACAGCAAACAGATTTTAAAAAATACTGGACATTCTTTTGTCAACATGTCCCTTAATATCTGTAAATGAGTAGCTGTTACGTTCAGGACATGCCTAGCTGCCAATATCAGGTTAATATATATTATATATATTTATCTGTCCCCTAGGGGCAATTCAATTTCCGCATATCCCAGTTGGAGTCAGAGCACAGGGTCAGCCACGGTGCAGCGATACGGGAGCAGGAAGGGGCTCGATCCACTGACCTTCCGATCGGTAGCCCAGCACTTACCCCGTTGGGCCATCACTGCCCCACTGACTTAGGCTGTGAACTTATTTTAGAGAAAACAGCCAGGCTGAGGTTTTAGTTTGCCTGTTACTCTGGTAATTATCTGCAATTTGCACTTGTTTTGCTGTTGTTTTTACATTCTTAAGATTTAGTTGTGTACTTCACCTCATAACTTATCCACAGACTGGACCTGACCCCCATTCAAGGACATCATACTGTGAAGATGCTTCCCAGAAAAAAAAAAGCTTTTCATCTTCCTACTGTGCATCGCTGCCATCGGGCTGAATTTTATCTGTATTCCTTACCCCTCAGAGCACAAGTCTTTGTGCCTGTCACAAATGTTTAATGGGTGTGATCCATGGTTTAGTTAGATCAGGAAAGCATCTCCTAGGCCCTTTTTTGTCAGTGAAAAACAATATTTTAGAGGATACCTTGGAGGGTAAATGTGAGCATTTCCACATCTAAAGGATGTGTTATGGAAGCTATATTAGCCTGTAGTGCTGAGTGATATGCTACTCTTGGTGCTGCTTCTCATCTTCGCCTTTTTCAAAAATTATTTGCGCATGTTAAGAAACAATCCCACCTGTGATCTGATTTGAGAGGAGAAAAGGAGGCAAGCAACTATGGGCAGACGTCTACAATGCTGTCACGGCAATATTTGCATGGGCACATATGTAGTAGCCGCTAGCATTAGAAGGTGAACCTAACAGGATGTTGGTAAAGTGCAACTGAGAGAGAAACATGTCAAAGGATCTGAGTGGTGTGTGGAGTTTCCTTGGTCGAGCGACAATCATACACAGAAGGAAATGCTCTGATGCCAGCACAAAGTGTGCAACAGCATCAAGAAACTTCAAGTGGAAAAGTTTGATCTGAACAATAACTGCAGGCAACGCAAAATCTGCATCTTTACCTGACAAAAAAAGCTTGTTGGGTCTTCATTGACCCCATGTCTCTCAGTAATGAGGGTCCCATAGAGCTAAACTGCATGAGGTTTAGACATGTTTAATACTGAACTGAAAGCCTTTGGGTTTCATCTGTTTATCAGAAACCATCATAGCTGCTAATCTACTTCTTGCTAAAAACTGTTTGCCAAATTCCGTACGGAGCATCATTGCTGAAGAGGAGCTGCTTTTACACTAAATTCAAATTAAAAAGCCATTGTTATGCATCTCAATTATGCCCCAGGGGTATGTTTCTATCTGTTCCTGACCATCTGACAATGATCACTGTGCTCTATATTAAAGGATGTTTATCTCATCTAAACCTCCCTCTTTGTCTTAATATAATCATAAATGCACTCATATCTGATGGTAAATCAATTTTACACATTTGTGAGATAATAGGCGTTCTTTTTTTATGCCCCAAAACAGAAACAGAGCCAGGTGCCGGGGCTTCAGAGACATGATGTAAAATTTGAGTCTGGAGCGCCGCCATGTCCATCACAAGCCGTTCACTGCCAAAGCAAAATGCTTATATCGATCGTAAAACATTACTGATACTTTTATGGTTAGGCAATTAAAAGCACTCAGTTAATATTAGGAAAAATTGATTACTGGTTATATAACAATAAAGTAAAGCTTGACTTGAAGCTCGAGATAAGACAGTTTCCCTGTTCCTTATTTACTGCAGCTGGAACCGCAATCTGTCTGATTTTAATTAAGTGTACGTGTACAGTATATCAGTCAGCCACTGCAATAAAACCACTGACAGGTGAATTGAATTGCACTGATCATCTCATTACAAAGCAAAGTTCTGCAGGGAAACCTAGGGTCGGGGTATTCATACTTTTACATGTACCATGCACTAAAATGCACACCAACCACACTCCACCATGGCAGTGTACCCTTCCACACTGTAAAAACTGCAGGAATGGCTCGAGGAACATGGGTAAGAACTCCAAACTCACCTGATCCATGAGATGTGGTGGAAAAAGCATGACACGCAACAAACATCATGACCAAGAGGATGCGCTGCGGTCCCGTGTCCACGTCCTGGTGAGTCAGAGCTGTTTTGTTGGCAGCACGAGGGAGACCCACTATATGTGTCAGGTGCTTTTAATGTTGTGGCTGTGATCAAATTCTGTGTTGGTGTATTTTATGTAGTGGACTAACAATTCACGTCACATCCAAAACCCAGCTGCTGACTCAGAGCTGAAATCCAACAAGGTTTTAATGAGTATTATGCATTGTGTTGCATAAGTGTGATATGTCCAGACATGCAATAAGTCATTCAGTAACTCATGTGGTGTGAAGTTCATCGACTTTCAGCATAAAGGTTAACTGTGACCCTTATTAGGAGATGATCCTCAGTCCAGCTTTAATGAAATAGAGCAGCATCGCAGCAGGTTCACGTCACTGCACTGAGTGATCCCAGACATGACTGCCAAATTAAACAGTCCCATAAGGTGTCTTCCCCCTTTAAATTCTAACTAGAGCAGGACGACTACCATAAATATACCATTAAATGTTGCCCCTACTCAGAGGTTTACACCTGCAGACTTTAGCGATGCCACAAGTTTTCTCTGTAGCACCAGCAAGAGATTGACATGTTTGGGAACCTGAAACCACCATTATGAAGTAATGAAAAACAATTGCCAGAAAACTGCATCTCATTCTGGAAATCAAGAGTAGAAAGTCATCAGCAGCAGGAAATGGATGGTCATACTTGTTTTCTGCTGGTCGCTCTCTGTCTTTGTCTATTCTTAGCAGCACGTGGAACTTAACAAATAAGGCAAGTTGAAGCCACAGCTGACTGGACCCTTGATAAATGCAGCGTCTATGATGCTTCTCTGTCTCCATAGCCTCTGTCTCCGCTATTGTATCTATCTCTTGAGTAACCAGAGCAGAAAGAGAAACTGCTACTGTTTCTGCTCCTTGTCAAACATGGTTTCTTGGTTATGTTTTGAGTTCTGTCATTGTTGGAAACTTTTCAGTGTATCAACTCATGTCTTTTGTTCTTCAGTGTATGGCACTAAAAATGTGATCCATTTTGGTTTTTATTGTGGTGCAACATTTGCATTTTGAAAAAAAACACACACATATACTTGGCACTGTTCTTTGCTTGGCAAAATTGGCAACATCATGTTGTGGATCTTTACAGTTTCTTCTCAAAATTCATGTCACACCCTGATAATGTGACTGTGTAAACAAATGTTTCCACACACACACACACACGTACAGGAGCTGGAACATGACACATCCGGATGCTGTGGAGGATGGGTGTGCTGACATATGGGGAATGAAGAAACATGTTTTCTTCCCAGGGTTGGCAGACGGGAGGGGGATCGGAAGTGTGCTGCTTAAAATTTAACTTGAATAACAGACATCATTATCCCAATGTGCAGATGTGTCCTCACCTCACCACAAATCTCCTGTAAATGTGTAGAAGGGAGTTTTGAACTCATTTTCATTAACAGTCTTGTTCCTTAACACCAGCGCGAACACCGACACCTGACCCTTTAGGTGTGGGATACAGTAAACACAGGCTGTAACCTGAGAATCATCTTAGTTGCCATGTAAGTTTATACGAGGGATTTGTCTTAGTATTTGATGCATAACAATGACAATAATGATACTAAAAGTACATAAGAAAAGAAAAGCAGGTATTACATGGCATGTAGTGGAAGTTCAAATCCAGTCTTAGTGTTATTAGTAACGGTAATGAGAATAAAAATAAGAGGCAGTATTCCTCTTCAAGTCTAAGGCGAGCTAATGTTATGTCAGTGATCTGCATCAGTTCATGAGTTTATGTGGGCAGCTTCTGTCGACACTGAACAGCCTTAAACTAAGAGGCAGCAACAGATCATTATCAGCTGAAAAGTGCTTCACCAGAAAGCACCTAGACTTTTGTTTAGATTAGATTAGATTAGATTATACTTTATTAATCCCATAACGGGGAAATTTCCTTGTTACAGCAGCAGAGAAAAAGCAGAAAAACACACAACATACCCTATACAGAAAAAAGAAAATAAACAATCTACTATAAAGAAACATTTTAAATATACAATAAGATACAACAATAAGTGAGGTATGAATATGAAAGTAATATTTAACAAGGAAAATTGAATAAATAATATAGCACATGGTGATAGTACGATGAATAGTGCAAGCAAATGAATAGTGCAAAAAGAGCTACAACACATTCAGGTTGTTCTAGTGTTGTGTGTTGTACAGTCTGATGGCTGTTGGAATGAACGACCTGCGGTAACGTTCCTTCTTACACTGTGGGTGTATCAGTCTGCTGCTGAAGGAGCTGCTCAGAGACCCCACAGTGTCATGCAGGGGATGAGAGGGGTTGTTCATGATGGATGTCAGCTTGGCCAACATCCTTCTCTCACCCACCTCCTCTATGGAGTCCAGTGGACAGTCCAGGACAGAGCTCGCCCTCCTCATCAGTTTGTTGAGTCTCTTCCTGTCCCTGTCAGTGCAGCCACCTCTCCAGCAGACCACAGTGTAGAACATAGGTGACAAACTCTAGCCCGGGGGCCAAATTTTCGGGTCGTGTTCTGTGGTGAGTAACTGGACCAGAATATCCGGAGCACAGATGTTGCTGTTCAGACCAGCCCCGCCTAGTATGTGGAGCCAACGTGGCAATAACCACGGACAACAACATTAGGCAACACTATGAAACGAAACACCAAGACAAGTCCAGGTACAAGGACCTGGACATGAGTCAAAGGCGTTTGGTTTCACAACAGACTATGTTCAAACAAGCCAGGCTGCTGTAAAAGTTAGTTTTATTAATATATATGTGTGTGTGGGTGTGTGCGCGTATCTCTCTCTCTCTCTCTCTCTCTCTCTCTATATATATATATATATATACACACACACACACACACACACAAATATGTGTGTATATACACATGCACGCGTGCGCACACACACACACACACACACACACACACACCACATATATATATGTGTATATATATATATATATATATGTATATATCAATCAATGTTGGCCCGCGACTTAGTTTAGGTTTTCAAATGTGGCCCACTGTGTATTTGAGTTTGACACCCCTGGCGTAGAAGATAGCAGCCGCTACCACAGAGTCGTAAAAAGTCCTGAGAAGAGTGTTTAGTTCCTGAAGGCGATTCCCCTCTGATCCAAAAGACTTCTTCAGCTCCAAACTAACTGGAGGGGAGTCCCATGTGTGTATTGTTCAACTGTCTGCCTGTTAACAACTCAAGACTCACTACCCTGACAGTGTTAAAGGTTGTGAAGATGCCTGGGGAGGGATCTCAAGTCTACATTATCAGTCACTGATAAGTGGTGTAAGGATGGCTGCTCCAGTTAACATAGATGGCTTCCTTCACTCCTCTCTCAAACCATCTGTAGACCTCGTCCAGAATGTGAACACTGCTGTTCTCAAAGGAGTGTCCTTTGTTCTTTAGATGCAGGTGAACTGCTGAGTCTCATGCCATGCGTTTGTGAAGCAGTTGTTAATCTCCCCTATATGACATTATAGGGGAGATTAACAACACAGGGCTAACATGAGGTAACAGATAACCATTGGCACTCAGACTTGCGCTGAGGGGAACTATAGAATCACCACTTGCAGGCCTTGCATATCCTTGGACTAGGGAGACCACAGAGAAAACCCAGGCGACATCCAGATTCCACATTAAAAGGAAAACAAACTTCCCTACTATTTGTTTTCAATGATCCCAACTTTAGCAAGTAGATGTAAAAGAATCTTAATGAGAATGACAGTGTGTCACATATCAAAAGGACTAATCTCTAATGCCTCTCACTTCGTCTTAATCCGATCCATCAGTCTGATCAGTTGCAAAAATAAACATAAGCTTGTAACAAATCCCCAGAAATATAAGTACACTTAACACCAAAACCTTATGGCCACCCCCCTAACTATTCTTTGAATTCTTTGTGTGCTGACAGGCATATGTTGCCACCTCACCTTCTCTCTCACCACTCCTTCCAGTGTCAATAAAGTCAATCTCTCACTGCACAGCTGCTGTTATTAACCTGACAATAATCGTAAAATAACAACTTCATCTGCGTGTCAGCACCTTGGTAATGACTGTAAGCCACCATGCCACCAACAGTATTTCATCACGTACATTCTGGGAGATCTGGGGGAGTGCTGAACGCATGCTAACCATCGTCAGCTGATCTGCATTAGTTGCTACATGTAATATTAATACAGGACCAGTCCTGCTCAGTAGAGGCCATGAAGTGGGTCTTTCCTTTTAGTGCCATTATTAGAGATGCTATCTCTTGGTCTGCATTTTGTCTTTGTATTTTCTCAATATTGTGTGAGGTTGGGTTGTTTTTTTTATACACCTGGTTCCATACTGGATCTTCTAGAGCATCAAAATACAAATTTAAACACATGATATTTTTAAGTTTTTTTTTACCATGGCTGTTCAGTGAGTTTATGTTTTGGCAAAGCTGAATGGCAGCATGCACTCCTGATGAACATTATTACTGCAGAGGAGCTACACAGCTCTGTCACCTGAAGCTGATGGAAATGTCATTAGTTTTGCTGGTGTTTGGTCATAAACCAATAAAGAATCTGACAGTCGAGGGATCCCCAGTGTTATTACTGGTTATTAGGGTTGAAATGATTACTTACTAGAGCTGAGTCAACCTCAGCCAGGAGCCCACAGTGAAAGCGGTCAGTATGAAGATTCACAGTCAACATAGCAGATAAGTTTCATTAATCTTCCATCCTGGAGTTCCATTGAGTGCATATACTGCAATTTCTCTGCTTTCAGATGTAAATATGTCTGCCAGCTTATTGAGTTGTGAACCTTTATTTTAAGAGGTGACAGACTAAGATATCTTCTAGGGGTGTTACAATTATTCCAGCTTTATTAAAGTCTACAGTTTCTCTGTAAGCGACCCAACTTCACATAGTGAGGCTCACACAGTTGACAGACTCACACCACCTTTTTTCATTCTTTGTTGGGTAGTACCAGACTGTGTGTAGTCGTTCTCCATCTGAAGTGACTGAAAATATAAGCCTGAACTCGACCAATGTCATATCTCTGTATCCCCAAAGCAAAAGGGCATTTTTGAGAAGGTGCACATGAGCTATGATGGTATACGTGTTGACTCCATAGCCATGTGGGTAATGGGTAACGTCAGGTACATGTGTATACCTACTGGGTATTCATATGTACCTGACATACTGGACTCAGTCTTTTTGTGACTTTAAGAACCATCCTGGTGCTTCAAGTCTGATCATTGACATCACAATTAAGGGAGGCTATATTTTCTAAAAAGGCTAAGAAGCCTCCCCAGCATGTCATAAACAAATGATTAGCATAATCTTTTTTGAAGGTCAATCTGATAAAAACTCTTTAAGTTCTTTGATATACACTTGGTTAGCCCTCATTTTTACAATATGCGTTTCTTACCTGCAACTAATAAATTTTGCCTCATGGTGGCAAGTAAGACAGCGAGGTCCTCCAGTAGCGTCAGCCTTGGGTTGGATGGGATCTCCTTCCCCACAATTATTGTGATCATGTCCAAGATTTATTTCCAAGTGTTGCTATGGACAATCCTACATCCATCCATCCATCATCTATACACCGCTTAATCCTTTGTAGGGTCGCAGGGGGACTGGAGTCTATCCCAGCCGACTCAGGGCGAAGGCAGGGGACATCCTGGAAAATCCTGCATCCTATATCCTAAAATACTATTGGACAGTACTTTGAGTAGCTACTTACCTACTTTTGAGAAGTCAGGGAAGCTCTTTGTATAAAATGAAACTGCCAAAGTTTGTGTCAGCTGGTCTAGGGGAATGTTTTAAAGCTATTACAAGTTTAGAAAGCACAGAGTCTTCGAATGTCCATTCCTATTGAGTTTCTGTGAACCCTTTAGGTTTATATTTTTCTTTCATCTAGCCTAAAACCCGCTACAGTGTTAATTTCCCAACCTGTAGTACCCTAATGTAATCTAAAACTTGGAGATATTAAAAAAATGTGCCAGTGGGAGTCCAAAAGCGGATCTCAGTTCTTCAAAGGATTTCTGATTTTTACGCTCATGTAGTCCAAATGTACATATACCTCTGTTAAAGCAGTCTTTAGTAATGGCACCTCTCAGCGCCTTGGGTAAAACAGGATTTAAATGGAATGGAGTCAATCTGTATATTGTGAACAGTTTGAGACTTAACTCTAATTTCATGCCATATTTTAGCTCCATGTTCTATCATTGGATTTAGAGTTATGTTCTTCTGACTGTGATAATAAATGGAAAACTTGACAGTGCCTCAAGTGTGTGAGGCTGTTCAATTGTGTTCCATACTGGAGGGTGTTCTTGGTCTTTTCATCCGTGTCCAAATAGCTGTGGACTGAGCAGCCAAGTTGCATAACTGAAAGTCAGGGAAGTTTAGCCTTTTATGGGTTCATATACATTGAAATATAGCCGCTGTAGGTTCTACATGCTTAGAAAGACAGTGTGGGGGAGTCAGTGGCCATCTGCAACACCACCAACGTAAATCTTACACACTGGTCTTTTATCACATTAGTCTGATGTTGTGAACAGGACATACTGTATCAAAACCGTTGAATCTGATATAGCAAACTTGTTCTTCAAACAGTTAGAAAGCAACATTATCATCCCTCTGGAGTCTCTGGTCTGCTGGATGCAAATGTCAGTCAAGCATTCACTCTCTTTTAGCTCAGTTTTTGGACTCTTTCAAATCCACAAGGAAATATGTGGTTTTTTAGCGGCTCCACTCAAATAGTTGTTGACTGTGGTCACTGTTTGATGCTGCGCATGTAGTGTTTTTACTTCTTTCTTTTTTTACTGCAAACAGCCGCCAAGATCATCATTATGGAAGAGGAGCAATGGGAGTGCCAAAACAGCACAAGTTTGGGCCAGAGAACTGAACCATGAGCTGAAGCCCATTTCATAGCTTTGCAAAGCCAGAACAAAATAATAAATGTCATCATTCTGGGCATACAGTGGACATCTGTGAGAGACACCTATACCTGATTGTATGTCCAGAAGACTTATTGATATAATGAAAATGAAATGAAAAAATATCAGTCTTCATGGATTTTTAAATACTATGACTTCACTGAGATTTGACTGACATCACAGATGCAGATTTAATATATAAACACTTAATCTTAAACTGAAGATTTCTATATATTACAGACTGTTTTTGGTGACCTGCAGTCCTCTTGCAAAGCTTAAATAAAAAGTAAGAAGTATTTCACGCATTAATGTATTTCACAGTGCAATTCTTGTTCTTGGGCCTCTCTCGAGGAATCAGTGACTTTTCCTGAAAGCATAACGCTTAAGGAGAATACATTATGCACGTTCTGATGTCTGTATTTGTATCCCAGGGCTCTACTTGTATGGCTTTGCACAATTTGAAGCTGAAAAACTCATCATTTCTCTTATAGCATCCCATTACGCAGCCTTTAGTTCAGTTGTTTTAGCTTCTGATAATAACTTCATTTTAAATTGTAAAACCTTGTTTCTGTTCACCTCAAACACAAAACTCAGATATGTGTCCCAACTTTCAGCCCAGGCCTCACTGTTCTATAGTATACTAGATGTTAGTCTATCCTTCATCAGATCGTTTGTCAATCATGATTTCATGCGTGCATTTTGTGGATGTATTGATATTTTAAATGCTATAATTTATGTTTTTCTTACTTTTTTCTTCATATGACTTTGATTCTGGGAAGTAATGATGAATGATACTGAACTCATGCCGCTTAACACTCAAAATCTGAAAGACGCATGTTGCATCCAAATTCACATCCTGAGTCATGGAGACAGCAGTGTAAGCAGAAAGGCCTAGACTTCCCTCTCTCTCCAGACTCCTCCTCCAGCTCTTCCGTGGGACCCTGAGGCGTTCCTGGGCCAGCCGAGAGACATAGTCCTTCCAGCGTGTCCGAGGTCTTCCCCTAGGCCTCCCTCCGGTGGGACATGCCTGGAACACCTCCCCAGGGAGGCGTCCAGGAGGCATCTGGGACAGATGCCCGAGCCACCTCAGTTGATTCCTCTTGATGTGGGGAAGTAGCGGCTCTACTCCGAGCTCCTCACTTATCTCTAAGGGTGCGCCCAGCCATTCTACGGAGGGAACTCATTTCGATTGCTTGTATCCAGGATCTTGTTCTTTCGGTCATGACCATAGGTGGGAGTAGGAATGTAGACTGACCGGTAAAATGATTCGTTAATCATAGCTCCAACCTGCATATAGCTGTGTGCGTATATCCACACCCTTTACTCTGGTTAGAATTATATGCATGAAAAATAATGGATTTGCTTTTCACTCCATTTCATTGCATTGCAGGTGACCTGTGCACAAGTAGGCAGAGGGGAATCTAAACTCAGAAATATTTTAGAACCTTTGAGTACCTCACACTCTTGCATTACATTTCCATGCAAACTGAAAAATAGTGTAATATGACATCATTTTATGAGTCAAAACTTGTGTGTAATGTCACATTGATCATAAAGAACAAGTCACACAGTACAAGTAAATAGTAACATTTCACTGCATGTGTTGATTAGGAGTCCTTGTTAGAAATCACCCAAGATAATTCTACTTTTATTTATATGGTCCTTTGTGGAAAAAAAAGTTTACTTGCACTTTGTTGTTTAAGAAGAGTTGAAGGTCTTTAATGTACACTGATCAGTCATAACATGATGACCAGGTGAAGTGAATAACATTGATCATATTGGTACTATGTGGTGTTCTGATGGAAAACCTTGGATTTTAACATCCCTGTTGATGAGACAGAAACATCAACCAATCAGGAACATGTTGAGGAACATGACAATGGCCCAAGATGCTGATTTGACCTCCAAACTTCCTACAGCCCATTCTGATCAAGCATCAACAGGATGCAGTGGAACAACTTTGATTGACAGAGGCCCCACTGCTCAAGCCAGAGTACCCAAAGGATCCAGTGCCAACGTCCTGGTTCCAGACCCCATAGGACACCCTGAGAGGTCCTCTTGTCCATGGCCAATGGTTCAGAGCATTTTAGACCACATAAGGGGACCAACACATATCAGTCTCAACAACTGCTCTGCTCTTCGCTCCTTCAACCTACCCTACCACAGAGTGAAACAGCTCATTACCAGCTGACAGCAGCAACAAGGAATTAGTTGAAATATGTTAGTGCAAGGAGTTTGCATGTTCTCCCTGTGAATGCGTGGGTTTTCACCGGGTACTCTGGCTTCCTCCCACAGTCCAAAAACATGCTGAGGTTAATTGATTATTCTGAATTGTCCATAGGTGTGAATGAAAGTGTGCTTGGTTGTCTGTCTCTATATGTAGGCCTGCGACAGACTGGCGACCTGTCCAGGGTGTCCCCTGCCTTCGCCCAAGTCAGATGGGATAAACTCCAGCCTCCCCGTGACCATACAGGAGGGTTAAGTGGTGTATAGATAATGGATGGATGGATGTTAGTGCAAGTATCATAGTTGAGATCAGTAGCAATGCAGTTAATCCAAATAGCAGGATTGGATTATTGACACGTCGAATCTAGATGTGTCCATACTTATGTGACCTAAAAAAGCAGCACCATCATACTGTCCAGATTTTGATCTCAGTGTGTTGCTGGGTGCAGAATCTCCACAGGAGGCTTTGGTGCAACAGCATGCACCTCCTCTCAAGTGTGAATATGGTCCACATTGGTGGCCTCAAGCATAAGAAGACAAACAGTGATTTGTCAGCTTGGACTGCTTCCGTTTTTATCCTGTATGTTTCAGATGCAAATCAGGATTGTAAACAGCGACGATAACATGATGCAGGTTGGAGAAGTTTTCAGATAGCTTTTTCTGCTCTGCCTATTAGTCTGACTGCACTTGAACAGAGGCACAAATGGAGGAATGAATGAACGTCACGTGTCTTACCAGCATCTCAGATACTGTTTGACCAAGTAACAAAAAACAGAGAAAATCAATTTTTTTCCTTATATCGTCTCCAAACACACCCATAGACCAAGTTTATGTAATAAAGACAATGTACTTCTCCACCCTGCAGTAACAAACTGTCATGAAGCAACACCTGCATAGCTGTGAATGTTTATTTTATTTATCAGCAAAACTAACATTATAAAATCTGAGATCACAGAAATGAGCCGGTGCTCCACTTCTCAACTTTGAACCACCTTCTCTTTCCTCTTTGACAGCTGTTATCTCCTATATAAACATGTCCCTCAGACATTATTCCCTCATGCCTACTCAAGGAAGTGCTGGATACTGGCAGGCCTGGTATTTTATTAAAAATTAATAGCTCCCTGGTCAGTGGCTATGCTCTGGCTTGTTTGAACCCTCTGAACCCCAAGCAGTTTCTGGGTGCTTCTTTTATTTATTTATTTATTTTTGCTCCAGTCACATTTTTTACTCACTGCGAGCTCATTATTCACTGCAATGTAAAGTCCTACATCTCTGCCAAACTAGCACAACCATGACTAGAAGTGGAGGAAACTGAGAAATGTGCCTTCGTGCAGTATGACACAGTTAGTGTCATGATCCCGGCTTCAGCCCTGTCTGTCTCCCTCTTTCTTTCTCTTTTCTTCTCCCTTTCTCTCTCCCCCTCTCGGCTTTGCTTTCCACCTCTCTCTCACTCGGCCCTGCCTTCCCTCACCTTCATTCCTGCTCTGCCAGCACCCTGATTACCCTCATTCCAGACAGCTGTGAACAACCAATCACCTGCCAGTAATCACCACCTTCAATAAAAGCCCGGTTCTTTCACCAAAACTCTGCCAGACCATAAAACTATTCTTCCACCAGTTCACAGTCTGTCATTTACCTGCCTTCCCCGAGCTTCCTCCACTTGTCGTCCGGTTCCTGTTGTTTTCAGTTAAGTTTTTGTGTTCTGTGTAAATGCTGTTTCTGTGGCTTTTGTTTGTTAACTTTTCCTTATTTCTGTCGTGGGTATTTTGAGTTTAGTATGTTGCGTGTTTTGTGTTAGTTGTTTTTGTGTGGGGTTCTTAATTTTGCCTTTGAGGTTTCTTTAGAGTTTTAGTTGATTTTGGTTGTTGTATTTGTCCTGCTTCCCCCAGAGTTCAGTTCTTCTTCTCTATTGCCTTCAGTTTTGTCTGGTTCCTATGTTTAGTTATTCTAGTTGTATTAAGTAAGTTAAGTTCTTCTTAGATTCCCCTTTTGTTGTTTGGTTTGTGTTTTTGTAAGGTTTTGTTGTTTTTGTATGTTTCTTAAGAAGCTTTGTTTTTTGTTTAAGTCTGTACTGCATGTTGGTTTCATTTCCTTGTTTTATTAAATCCTTAGTTACAATTAGTGAGTCTGTCTGTCTTCTGTGTCTGCACTTGGGTTCTCTGACCCCCCACCTCGTAACAGTTAGGATGACAGAAATCATAGAAAAGACAAAAAGCAAACCTGAATTTTGATTTACAAAAATTTCAGAAACCTAGAATTGGCATGTACAGAGAGCTTCACATTTAGATTTTTTCCAACCTCTACACACGAGGAGTTTTTTTATACTGCTCCACGTATCAACTCTAGCATACAGAAGCCCTAAGCGGCCATGGTCCAACTGAATCTTTTTTGCTCCGTTTTCTCGAGAAAACAAGATAATTCTCCTCCGTTTTCTCCTTATAACGAGAAAACAAAATCCGTTATCTCGTGATAATGGAAAAATTATCTCGTTTTCTCGAGAAAACAAAATCGTTTTCTCTTTATGACGACTTAATTTTCCGGTGAGGTACAAAGCGAAACCAAGCCACCTCAGCTGACTCCTCTCGATGTGGAGAAGTAGCGACTCTACTCCGAGCTCCTCCCTGGTGACTTGTTCTTGTCTTTAGACATAGGAAATTGCACAATAGTAATCTGCGACCCGGCCCCGGATAAGCGGAAGATAATGGATGGATGGATGGATGGATGGACAATAGTAATCCCTCATCTATCATGGGAGTTAGGTTCCAGAACCCCCATGATAGACGAAATCCGTGAAGTAGTGACCTTATATCTATTTTATTATTTATATATATTTTAAGGCTTTATAAACTCTCCCCACACTGTTATTAACCTTTCCAACACTCTTATAAACACTTCCCATGCTCTTAAACACAGGAAGCGGCCGTAGCTGGGTTTTCCATACGTGCGTCTACTCATCTGCTGTACACTACCTATTTTATATACAATTTGAAAATCTGCGATACAGTGAGACCGCGAAAAGCGAACCGCGATATGGTAAGGGACTACTGTATTTTTATTCTTCTGCATCTCTGCTCACTATCCTGTTGGACTGCCTCACATGCGTTGTTGGCATTCAGGGACAGGCCTTCCTCCTACCTCCAAGACAGACTCTATTAGAATTTATAATGTGTCCTCCTTCTCTGTGTCCACCTTCTGTGGAGTACTACAAAGCTACATATTATGTGCTATTCTATTATCCAAGTAAATGCTTCCTTTGGGGTCTGATCTTAGAAAATAGAATATCTCTTACCATTGTTATGCTGATGATACCCACCTGTACCTTCCACTTTAATTGTGTGACCCTGCAGTGTTAACTCCCCTCTAGATTGTACTGAGGATGGAAAATCCAGGATGGCAGAAAGCTTCCTTCCAGCCAAACCAGAAGAAAGCAGAGGTTATAATCTTCAGCCCTGCAGACAGCCACCACTTCAGTCAATGTCCTCAGTAGTGTCACTGAATGTAAAGGCCCATACAAGAAATCTCAGTGTCGTCTTTCATTCTTGTTTAGAATTGGATAAGAAAATCTACTCAGCAGTCATCGCCGTCTTCATCCACCTGAGATCACCTAAAATAAAATCTTTTCTGTCCGTTAATGACTCAGAGACAATAGTTCCTGCTTTTTATTTCCTCCCACCTGAACGAGTGCAGTTCTGTGGGAATCAGTCAGTCAGTCAACCTTATCTCGCCTGCAGCTGCTTCAAAATGCAACAGTGAGACTCCTCAGAGAGAGAGAGAGAGCATATCTCCCCTGAACTGGCCTCTCTTCACTGGTTACCAGTGAAGTGCAGAATTGATTTTAGGATTCATTTATTTGTTTTTAGAGCACTGCTTTGACTGGCAACTGGTTTCACTTCAGAGCTGCTCTTCTGCCGTTTCACCTGCAGAGCCTTTTGATCTGCTGATCATTCGCTGCTCTCCTTCCCACATGCACAGTTAAAAACCAGAGGTGATCGAGCGTTCTCAGCTGTTGGCTCTGACTTGTCGAATAGTTTGTTTTAAAAAAACGTACAGATCATCCCCTTGATACCGTGTGCCTGACCACCGTCTCTTATTTTTTTATTGATAGCATTTTATATATTGCTTGTTCAGGTGGTTTTATCAAGTCGATGCTTTTATTAATTTACTTAAATCCTTCCTGTTTTATCTAATAATTGCTATATTTATAATCTCTCTGTAGATCAAAGCATTATTTAGAACAGGCATCAGGGTCAAAGTTAATTTTTCATCTTCAACAGGTCTCTGTCTCTCTTTTTTATACATTGTATTTCTGTATGCAGACAAACAATACCTTTCCTCTTCCCTGCCAGATTTTTCACTCTGACCCTCTGAACTAAGGAAACAACTTGTGTTGCCAATACATTAAAATCCCACTGCTAATAATATGTCGTGTCCCAAAACAACTCTGGCTCCTGAACTCTACAAGACCTCTGAAGGTGTCCTGTGGGACCATGATATCAGCAGCACATCCTTTAAGTTCTGAAACCATGGATCTGACTTGTTTTTCCAGCACATCCCAGAGATGTTTGGTCAGACGGACATCTAAGGACTCTGGAGGCCAGTTCGGCATCTTGAGCTCTTTGTCATGTTCCTTGAACCATTCCTGGACAATTTTACCTGCTAAGAGAGGCCACTGCCATCAGAGAATGTGGCCTCAAACTGTTCAGGTAGGTGGTACATGTTGTTGACTTGCTGTCCCATAGTGCATCCTGCTGCCATCTCATCCTCAGGTTACTGATGCAACTGATTCTACATGTGATGTAGAGGAAAACATGACTCATCAGACCAGGTGACTTTCTTCCATTATTCCTCGGTCCACTTCAAGTGTCCATTGTAGGTACTTTACAAAGGTTAGCTTGGACACTCTGACTGCTCTGTCATAACAGCATCAGGGTTTTCAGCTGGGTGTGCTCCAGTAGTTTATCTATAGTAGTTTTCAACCACCAGGGTCAGCCTTCAGTCCCCACATGCATCCATTAGCTTTGGGCATACCCCTGTGGCCAGAGACTAGTGCTTTTTCATGCCGACTTTTTTTCTGTGGGACAAAAATATTAATATAGCTAACCCATGGTCACTACAGCAGGGAGGCAGCAATCTGTCCTGGCCGCTCTGCACGTATCCATTTTCCATATATTGGATTTTTTGTTCCTTCCCAATGATTGATTCTGTGGGTTTTCAAGACCGCTCTAGAAAGACAATGAGGAAGAAAAGTTCACTTTTCCTGTGGATACAAGAAGAGGAGAGAACAACATCAACAATCTGTGGACACTTTCTGAAGAGGAAGGAAAGGTACTGAAAACGTGCTATGGAAGATATAAAGCTTACGTTATGGTAAAAAGCCCAATGATATTTACTCATCATTTTGCAAATTTATGTCATTAAAAATCAATCCATGACTATGCAGCATCCAGTGATCTGTTTATGGACTCTGTGGACCACAGCAGAAACACCAAGAAGTCCCAACAGGCATTTGCTGACATACAAATTGGTCACTGGCTGTTTTGCAAATACTATCCCTGCACAAGACACTAAAACTTATGAAACACCCACCATTTGGTTAAAGTTGCAAATAACTCTGAGTAAGGCAAATGCACCATGGAATGCAAATATAGAAGCAGCATTTTGACGTCAATACTACGTTGTTGACACACAAGCATCTCCGGTATTAGGCTTGAAAGCACGCCTGTAATTTGGACTTATTTGATTGGAAATGTCATTAACTGAGGCACCTGAGACACAAATTTTGCATAAAGGAAAACTACACAATGTGGAAAAACAGTCAACCATCACAAAATTCACTAAAATACTCACACCCACCCACCCACACACACACACACACACACACACACACACACCCACATGCCTGCACACACACACAGGCAAGTGCAGTGTCTGCCCTGATCCAAGCAACTAAGCTACCAGACAAATACACTATTCTTTATAAATCCTTGATCACAGTTTGCCATCACAGCTAAGCTGGCAGGAGCCGGCTACTTCTCAGTTATGAATGCCAGGCCCCTGTATCAGCCTATAAAGCAGGGGACTCATCTAAATTAGCACTTTCAGCAGTGTGGGATGTGCTGGAGGGATACAGATCAGTACTGCAAGGAATGGAACCACCTAAAGACAAAGGTGAGTTTGAAACCATTCTGGGAATGTTTAAGTCTGTCTACGTTAGCTACTTCTTTATAAAACATTAATGTATCACTGTGGCGGCTTCTCCAGGAAACAAGGGCCTTTGACTGGGATGAACACCAAACATGGGAGCTCATCATCTGGACCAGTACGGACAGACACCGGAGATGGAGAATCGCTGGCTGGGGCCCGGGGCCGGGCCTGTGCTGTCCTGGGGTGTTGCGGGGCGGGGATGTCATTGATGGCGCTGTTGGGTGCGCGTCCTGTGTCCCTGGCGCGCTGGCTTTTGGGGTGCGTCCGGACTCCCGTGGTCCGTGCTCCTGCTGGCGTGGCGCATTTTCCCCTCTGGGATGGGCTGCGGCACTCAGCTGGCCTGTGGCGGGTCTATGGCCGCCACTTAGGCGTGGTCTGGCGCTGCGGCCCGCATGGCTCGCAGTGCTGGCGGGGCCCGTTGGTCTGTACGGGTACTCCCTGCCCCTTGCCTCTCGGCCCTGGGGGCCCTTTGCGCTGGACCCTGTGGGGATTTCCGTTTCCCACGCTGCTCTGTCCCCATGGGCCGGACCCACACCAGACTGCCTCTTACTGTGCACCTCACACATCACACACTTCACTGTATATATATATATATATATATTTTTTTTTAGGCACATATAGGGTCACAACAGTTAGGGCCACTTGGACTGCAAAGATCGGGGACAGTGGGCTCGGTGATGGGGCGGATTGCAGTGCTCCGCGGCATTGTGTCCGCCCCGTCTCCCTCCTGCTTGCCCCTCCTGCTTTCTAATTTTAATGCAGCACACACACACACATCTTGGGTGGGGGTCTGCGGTGGTTTGGGACCTTGGTCAGGGTAGGTTGCAGAGTACCCAGCCTCTGCGGCCCTCTGGCCCTCCCCCTTCCATCTCTCCCGCCCCTCAAGCTTTTAATGCACCACATCACACACAGGGTTGCACTCAAACACGGTTTAGGGTTAGTTTTCCTCGTCAGGGACCGAGGAAAATCAGTAATAGGGAGGTAACGGTGACTTTACACACAGGGGGGTGGTTGGGGGGTGGGGGTGGGGGACGGGTGGGGTGGTTGGGGGTGGGCATTGAGTCGGGGGTGGGCTCCCATGCCCTGTGCCTCCCGGTCTTGTCCTTGGCGCGCTGGGGGTGTCGGTTGCTGCCTTCTTTTGGTCTCTGGGTCCGCGTGCTTGTCTGCAGCCTGGGCAGTCTTCTGGGCGGTGCCTCCTTGTGCTCCCCCTGCCCGGGGTGTGGGGGCACTTGCCCAATCTGGCCCTGATGACTCGTGGTAGTCACTCTGGGCTTCGGTGTCCATCACACCTGCATGTTTGTCGAGTCCCCTTTCTGAGAGTTGATGGGACCCGCCTGATTGTGCGGAGTCATTCTCCAGACTTTGCACTAACCTCACGCCCTTTATACATTTCTCTCTCACTCCAGTCCCTTGGCGTCCTAACTCTGCATACTGTCAGGACTTGTGGTTTCCAATTCATTTCGGTGTTGACTATTTGTTCCCAATTTTCAGATGTGGGATCGGTTGTTGGGAATGCACAGCACTCTTATAGGATTCAAATAGCACTGCCTGTCTGTACCCTCCCTGTTTGTCTTGTCTTGTCCTGTCCTTCATTTATTTCCCCCTCAATTCACTGAGGTGCTGCACTGCCCCCTCTGGCTCATGATAGAAAAATTCAATAAAGAATGATAGCTTAGTCCCAGGGGTGGCCGGTGATGGTCACGCACATGCACAAAATATTAATATATTTTGCTGCAAGACTAAACTATGCATTGATCTCATTAAAGTTGACCCCCTTCTGTGGTGTCATACGTTGAGTATAAATGCAGACAAAAAAAAAAGAAAAAAAAGAAAAAAAAAGTAATATTGGAGTCACTGAGCCATATGTGTTCAAACTGGACAATGATTCTGAAGAAGAAAAAGTGGAACGAACTGCAAAGGGTCACCTACCAGTCAGTGACCAAGTTATCATTCAACTAATGACATGATGCTAATGTATGTCATTAGCATCATGTCCAGGTGCACGCTTTCTGCTTTTGCAACTGTGCAGCCAAAAACAGATGACGTTGTCCTCTGACAGTCCACCTCAAGAGCTGATGCAGTTTAGGTTTGTTACTTATCTGTGTTTCTGAAACTGTCTTTGTTACACTTCGGTTGAGGATGGAAATGCTCAGCCGTGAAGTTGACTGCTTACGTTGCTCATTTATATTCTAGTGGACGAACAACTCCATATGCAGGGTTTACAAGATTAAAAACTTGACTGTCTTTGAGGGGTCTTTAGGGTCTTTCAACTCTACGTTTGTGGTCAACACATCAGTGTAGACCAGTGGTTCTCAACTAGTCCAGCCTCAGGACCCACTATGTCTCTATTAATAACAGTTGCGACCCAAATTTTTGAAGTTTGCTGTTCCTGTTAACAAATTAAGGTTTATTTGGGTGTAGTCTCAACGCATTTTGATACAATTTAGGGAAAATTTTGGCTTATTTTTTGCTCATTGTGGTATATTTGGACGTTTTTGCCAAGTTTTTGGGCATATTTTGGCTCATTTTAACAGATTCTGAGCACATTTTAGCACGTTTACACGTTCACACACGTTTTAGCATAAATTTTTCTGATAAGCTGACAGAGCCAAATCTAGAGGTTAATAGTGGGCAACTACTGGTGTCACCACCACTAAATATCCTGCTACTGAAAGCAAACTGTGTCATAAGAAACACGTCCTTTAAAATGAAAGACTTTATACCACTGTTTTTTTTGCTGGGGGCATGCTTCTGCGACCCTCTAAAAATGACTTCGCGACCCACTTTTGGGTCCCAACCCACCAGTTGAGAACCACTGGTGTAGACAATGATCACAAACCATGAAATCCATAAGACAACCTTCTTCCCACTGAAAGGTCAAAGAGGGGTGGGGGCATGTTAGTCTACCTCTAAACGCAGTTTAAAAAGAGGAAGCAATGGGTACAAGCAAAATAAACAGTGTAGCCTTTTTGCCAGCTTGTTATAAACCTTTTTATAGAGGCCAGTGGGGCTAAAGTTCTACAGTTTCTGAATGAGCATAACAGTATTGAGCAACACGTTGCTTCAGCCCAAACAGTAGCCTTTCTGTCAGAGCTGTCTCTCACCTCTCTACCACTGTACTGGACAAGCCCCTTCCTCTACCTCTTACTAGTCAGATCCCCTTTTTTAGAGTTTGCTAATCACTGTGATGCACATTGTAGTTTTCTCAACATCAGAGTGGGACCTTCTGAGTAAAGGCAGAAATACCCAAATGCAAAGCTACCAACCTACTCCTGTGAAACATACAAGCTAAGCATACTGACCACACAGATGCAGTGAAGGAACTGGTGTTGGCTTTAAATGCAGGACATTCACTAAATACTTCCATTTACACTCAGACACTCCACATTTATTATTTAGAACAGTTTAACCAGTTGGAAGCCTTTTACCACTGGTTTTTCCGCTGGAGAGTTAATGACTCTTGTGTTTTTGGGCTCCCCGTGGTCTTTGCATCTCTCTGATCCACTGCAACAAATATGACAAACACTTAAAATAAAAAAAGAAAGAAAAATCAAGTTCTTGTTTTATTCATGCCACCATGCGTTCATCATGTGAAATGGATGGAGCTCTTGCATGGTGAGCGCTGAGGTCCACTCTTCCCTTCACTGGCTCTTAGGATGAAGTAACAAGGGTGACTGGTGCGGTCATACATGGATATCCCTCCTCCTGAACAGCCTCTGACAAATTCTGGATCATTTCTTAGCAATATGAAATTTGCCAGAGCTGTCACAGATTGCCCGAGTATGGACAACGTGGAGGACTTTCCTGTTCAGGTGATCTTATGCATGTGGACCAGGAGGAGCTTTGATTGGACGTGACATCAATCAGTAGCTCCCTCACAGTGGCTGAAGGCTCAGGTGTTGGAAATGGGTTGAAAGCCAACTTCAGCACACTGTGCCAGTGTGGGGATGAGGACCACTTTGTCCATGGAAGACAGGATTGCATCACATATCCAGTGTATAATGTCAGACAGTCGTCTTTTGCACATCTAAGACCAAGTAAACAGTGCTTGAAGACAACCTGTGTGGAAGTCAGTAGACCACCAGAAGGAGGTTGATATGACCAGTGGGTCATATTCTTCCACAAAAGGCTCATCAGTGCATCAAGAAATGTCCTAGACAGGTGACTGTAAAAGCACATGTCCCTGGAGATGGCATATATTTTGCTCCTCGGTGTAAATAGAAGAAAATGTAACCACACAACTACTGAGCTGTTCTCCTGTTTTCTTTTTCATTCTTAAACCTAATGATGCGTGAGTGCTCCGTGAAGCAAAACATAACGGTGATACTTTACATGGGAGCACATTAGATATGCAGGAACAGTTTCAGTTATGCTTTGACGGTATGTCTAATTTCAGCACATTCAGTGATCTATGTTCAAACACCATATCAGCATCCTCTCACCATTTGTGACCACAGTGCCGTTAACCCGTGCAGTCATCACTTTCTCCTGTGAAAGTGTCCAACAGAGACGACATAGTCAAATCTGAGAACATCCCTTGGAAATGGTCGACTTTTTCAATATACTTGCTTTTGCAACAGCAGCCTGTCTATCTTTAAACTCTCAGTTTTGGCTGCAAGAAAGAAAGACTGCCAGAGGCATTGGAAATGCAAAAAGGGATCATTAAAGTGCACAACTCTGTGTCAATACGGTGGAGATGTGAAGGAGACACTGAAGAATAGGGCAATCAATGTGCCTCTGAAATACATGTTTTTGAAGTGGATTTTTGTGTTTGACAGATGCATTTAAAGTGTCCAACATTAGTGTGGGTCCCACTGCTCTTCTGTATACATACATACATGTGACTGTTCAACATAATGGACACCTCTACATCTCCCTGCAACAGTGTCTTCAGCTGGAGGCTTCTTCAGCTCCACCGTGGTAAGAATCACTACAATAATGCTGCACAGTGACTCTCCTCTGTGCAAGGAGAGCAGACTTACCTTCTGAGGGACTTTGCACATTCAATTTTATTTTGCACTTCAATAGTTGTGCTTTTGAAATCTTATTTTATTTATTTTTTATTTAGTACTGTCATTTTTATGCTCGTGTATATGTATATGAAATGACTGTTGCTGCACTCATGCTATGGCAATAGGTGTTCTGCTGAATCAACCAGATGAGCTGCTTTAATTGGCAAGAGGATGTGTGTGTGTGTCTGTGTGTGTGTGTGTGTGTGTGTGTGTGTGTTTTCTTCTTTTTTTTTTTACGAGCAACCTGCCTTTATTTGCTCACATTGCCCACACCTTCGGTTATCTGCCATTATTTGTATACCGGCTTCAAGACAAGCTCCTTAAGAATATTTTGTGTCATGTTGGATTCCATCACTCATCAGGAGATGCTGAAGGAGAAAAGCAATCCTCAGAGCCTTTGAAAGGGATGAAAGGACATTAACTAATATGAACAAATGATTTATTTGCAGTTAATGGGCACTAAATGAGAAAATAGTATAGTGAGTGAGGATGAGTCATTCTGCAAATTTTGAAGGATTTTCAGCCAATTTTTTTTGTCAAAAGACAAACACAGGAAATGTAATGAAACAAAATCAGTGGAAAAGTCAGGCTGAGAATGTAATTTAATGTGCTCTGCAGACCTACAACTTTTCTGCAGTAGCGCTTTCTGCACTGCCACATCACTTGTGTGACGTGTGCTTGGCTTAGATGACAGCCCCTCTTAACCTTTGTAACCTTTGATCTGCTGCTCACCAGTTGGTATCATCGCCTGCATCGCACAGCGTCGTCCTCTTGCCTCGTCTGTCGGAACTTCAGTTCGTCTCTTGCCAGGTAAGACAAAATCTAACATAATTCAACTGGGGATGGAAATTTAAAATGAATCGGGATTACAGTGAATTTGACTGAATGCTTGTATGCAAAATCCTCAATCCAGTTTCTATGTAGTTATATCTATGCTGCTCTATTTGACACTGACATGCTGGTAATGCACTGCTGCTTTCTGTAAATGTGGTAATTCAGTAAAGTTAAATATTGAAGCTCGAAGCTTCCATTCTTAAATCTTAAAACTGATCTGCGTGTAATCTCTCTGGTGAAACTACCCGCTTATTTTCATTCAGTTTGATTCAGTTGTTTAAATTCTCATAGGGCTTATTGCGTTGGATTTTCCCGTTTCTTCTCTTTTTAAATTGATTGTATGCTTGTCAGCTTACATTCGTCTTTCTCGTAGAGACATTATTTCAGCATCTGTATTTGTGTATTCAAACTGTGCTGCATCAAACGGATCGATTTAAATAACATTTGGGACAAAAGAAGTTTTACACAACAATAAAACAAATATTGCAGCAATATCCACTTTGGGATTTGTTTTATTATTGATATATCACAGGGCTGCACGGTGGCTCGGTGGTTAGCAGCGTTGCCTCACAGCTAGAAGATCCCCGGTTTGCGTCCCGGTTAGGATGCCTGAGATCTTTCTGTGGAGTTTGCATGCTCTCCCTGTGCATGTGTGGGTTTTCACCGGGTACTCTGGTTTTCTCCCACAGTCCAAAAACATGCTAAGGCTCACTAATGATTCTAAATTGTCCGTAGGTGTGAATCAGAGTGTGCTTGGTTGTCTGTCTATATACGTAGCCCTGTGATAGACTGGTGACCTGTCCAGGGTGTCCCCTGTCTTTGCCCTTAGTCAGCTGGGATAGACTCCAGCCCCCCAGTGACCCTACATAGGATTAAGTGGTGTATAGATAATGGATGGATGGAAGATATATCACTCCATTTTCGATTATTCCCCCAGAATCATAATACTAATAAAATGTCCCTTGAAGTAAACAAGCAAGTGTTTTTTATACAGGCCCTTGGTTTACCAAAATCTGAAAATGTTTTGTACTTTGTGATGGTTTTTTTTGTTCTGCTTGCTGTCATACTATTTTATACAGAGCATAGCTGAGGGCACATAACAGGTCAGGTTACTGATAAGGTTACTGATATGAACCAATAATAATAATGCATTGGTTTTATTTAGCACTTTTCTAGGCACTCAAAGATGCTTTACATTGTATTATTCTTTTACTCCATACTCCATGGTGATAAGCTACATATGTAGCCACAGCTGCCCTGGAGTAGACTGACGGAGGCCAGGCTGCGCCATCGGCCCCTCTGACCACCACCAACCACTCACTCTCACACTGCATTCACCCAGACTTCCTGGTGTTCCCTCACGGTCTCCCATCCAGCTACTGACCAGGCCCAACCTCGCTTAGCTTCTAAGATCTGACGGGATCAGGCATCCACAAGACAGCAGGTTATCACTTGTAAATGACAGCTGTGACTGTGACATAAATGTCAGAGGACACTGACCCCCAAACGAAGACCAGAGCAGTATTTCTTATTACGTGTATCTGAATATTTCCCTGTTCATTGTGTCCACAGACTGGACGTGTTCTTCATTCCGGCTGCCATCCGGGATGCGTTCCAAGTTCACCACCAGGATTTTCATTTTCCTAGTGTGCGTCACAGTGATTCCATATTTTTTCAGCTCTTTGTGGAATCTATCTGTGGTCGTCCTCAGCCACCGGGAGTCGAGCCTTTGTGCCTGTCACAGATGTTTGAAACAGGGTGATCCGTGCATCGCAGACCTGATCAAGGAGTCTCCTACACCTTTTTTGTCGAAACAATACAGAACCTCGGAGGATGATTTCAACTGGTGGAAGGTAAAGATCAATATAGTTTAAAGGCACAAGACGGTTGTTCTGTTTCTGTTTGAGAGAGTCTGACTGGTCCTGCAGCAAAATCTCCATCTACTTTGGGGTTTTTGCACTTTTTTTCCACACCCTTTTTGGGGGGAAGAATTTCATCTCAGTGCTTTAATAGCGAAAGCCTCCCTGTGTTTTGCCCACCCACTGCTTGTAAGGGGAAGCTGTGGGAAATGTTTGACTTGTTAGAGATAATTTCAAAGAAAATTACAAAGAAAATGCTGGATTCCGGGCTGCAGCCTTTTCTGTGAATCCCATCTGTAGTTTGGTCATTTGAACCCATCTTTGGAAGAGTGGACTTCACCACGAAGTGGAATAAGAGGAAAAAACAGACTGTGAGAAAGCGTCAAAACCAGGAGAGGAAAAAGAAGGAAGAATTCTGGTTTATTTCATCCCAGGACTCTTCTCCTCTGTTGCACATATATGGCATTTAGCAGGGGGCAATTAGCACGAGCTCCTCGGAGGGCAGTCTGATTGAGAGTGAGCAGACATTATGTGTTCAAACAGCCAACTGTTTTAGCTTTTACTGACCACGTGGAGAGCCGACAGACATCGATCTAGTCCGGTTGGTTTTAGGGAGGTGAGACACCATCTCCAGAATGTTTATCAAAGATTCATAAGTTGTAGTTTCACAGCTGGGATTACTCACATTTATGCAGCAGTGAGGAACACCACCAGTGTCCCGAGGTAGGGTGTCTATCTGGACGTCTTGTTTTCTTTCTGCCTTTATCCCCACAGTGAAAGTCAGATGAATATAGCTGTGATTAGGTGAGCTGCCAAATGTCTGTTTCAGCTTCTAGTTTCTGTCAGACTGAAAAACAAATGTTTCAAATAATTCATATGAAAATCGTCCCACTGGAAAGCTGCAGGGAGCTCATGCTAATGACCCCGATAAACACCTTTCACAAGCTGTTCTGTGCATCTCCTCATTTCCCTGAATCCCTACAGTGGAGGTGGAGAGTGCAAAGTCAGCATGACCCCTGCAGCCACAATAGGTACATTAATGAAAGATACACCAGGTTGAAATAAACCAGAATTCTCCTTTAAGGACTCTAAGTTTAAATACCATATCTCTGGCAGGCTGAGCTGCTATGCGGTTAAACTGTAAATCGTACCATGTCACATCTTTCTTCTGCTGTGTCTCTCAGCGCTTACAGGGGGAAAAACGCAACTTCACCTTCTTCAGTGCAACAGTGGACAAGCTGTTTCAGATATTCCCACCTGTTCCCGATGTTTTAGGACCGAGGCCCGACCGCTGCAGGACTTGTGCTGTGGTGGGGAATTCTGCTAATCTGAGGGGATCACATTATGGACCTCTGATAGATTTTCATGATATTGTAATAAGGTAAACCATCAGAATCTCTCATTGTATAATCTCTTCCTTACTAAAACATACAAATATGGGGGCTGCCTTTAAAATTTATTTAATTTTGACCCTGAAAATGTGCTCATGTAGCTTTACGATGACACTGTAACCTCTCAGAGTCGTTGTTTCTCAGAATTTAATGTGAATCTCAAACACCATGTTGTTGTGTTATACAGGCATGATATTAAATATGTACCCATCTCTGCTGTTTAGAATAAACCGTGGCCGTACCAAAGGCTTTGAAGAAGATGTTGGGACCAAAACAACCCATCATGTCCTGTATCCAGAGAGCGCTACTTGGCTGGCAAACACCACTTATCTCATGTTTTTTCCGTTCAAGATAAGCGACTTTCTGTGGCTCCTCAAGAAACTTGATCCAGAGTAGGTCAGACTCTGCCTCTGTCTGTAACTACTGTATGTCTGTTGAGTTTTTTTTTGAGAATGTCAGTATCTGGATCCATATTTGGATCAGAACCTAGCTGGGTAAATATATCCCTATTGCACAGACTTGAAATTTTGGTGTAAACAGCTAAACAACACCTATAAGAAGCTTTAGCTGACAGTGTGAAGAAGTACAGTAGCCAGTGTTCACTTCAGTTGTCAATAGTTTCTCCAAGGAAACTTAGCGGGTTTGCCTCACTGTTTATCACCCAATCGACTTTATGTAGACACACAGCATCTTCAAAACCACCTTTTGACTCCACTGCCATCTACAATACAATGGAGGGCAACCACTTCAACTTGACTCCTACACATGCCGATTATCTTGCCGATAGTGCTGCAGCCACACTGTGAGCAACACTCAGTACTGTTGACCCTCTGAAAACAAAGGCAAACAGTCAGAATGACTTCTTGGTACAGTTAACAAATGCACAACTTACAATAGACATCATAAAAGCTGGACAGGAAGTGACATTTCACTCGTTTAGACGAATTTGGCCAATCTTGGAGAGATGTGACTATCACGACTGGTACCGGTATGTCTGACGATATACATTCTTCCACGCACAAAAACTCAATCATGGAGCTCAAAAGCATTTTGTTCTAAGACCAACCACCTTACACATGCTTTCTTCATGCAATATTATCAGGAAACAGTGCATAAATCCCCAGTGTAATGCAGAGTGTTTGACCCTAAACACCTCATGAACACATTATCTAACCTAATAGTTACCCTGGGGGCCATTACCTTGGCCTTCAATACTTCCGCGAGGACCTTTGGGAGTTGTTTTTGACCAGGATATGCCTGTTAACTCAAACATAAAGCAAGTCTCTGGGACATCCTCCTCTCACTTGTGTAATAGGAAAATCTTGTCTCAGAGCCCATGCATTTGTCACTAGGCTGGACTATCTACCTGCTTATTATCAGGATGTCCCAGTGATTCTCTGAAAAACCTAAAGCTGATCCAAAATGCTGCAGCCACAGTTCTGACAGGAATTAACACGAGAGATTATATTTCTCCCACATTAGCTTCTTTTCGTTTGCCCCTTTGTAAAATCCAGAATAGACTATAAACACTTCCTCTAACATACCGTTCAAATGGCCAAACTCCATTGTATCCGAAAGACCTTACAGTATCTTATTATCCCAATGACTTCTGGTTCTTAGAGTTTCCAAAAGTAGATTGAGAGATAGAGTTTCATTTATTGGGCTCCTTTGTTGTGGAACCAGCTCCCAGTTTGGGTTCAGAAGATTAGGTTTACCATTTCCCTCTGTGATAAAGCTTATATTTAGGACTGTCTCAGGTGACCCTCAGTCAACCCTTAGTTCTGCTGCTATAGGATCAGGGCTGCTTAAGGACTTCCTATCCTTCTACTCTCCTGTCTTTCACCCACTAGAGCATTAACTTTATATATTCTCTCTCATATAGTTTGTGTTTTCCCCCTTAAACCTTTCTGCAGGTATTTGTGGCTCCATCTACCTGCTCAGTGTTGGTTATTTGTTGTTTGTCACCATTCATCTATTGTTTCTGTCCTCTTTCCCCAACCAGACGAGGCAGTTGGGTTTCTCTGTATAATACAGAGAAAGTTAGGCCTTTACCTTATTATGCAAAGTTCCCTGAATTTAGTTATGTCTTGATTTGGTGCTATTGAAATAATATTCAACTAAACTGAACTGAACAACTTCACCTCCAACAGGGAAGACAGTGCCAACTCAAAGAGGATTGCTAATAAGGATTTGGTGAGCATTTTAAGTTGTTTTTGCATGAAACTGATGTTTCATAGACATCTGAGTGATAAAATGCATTGCTCATTCTCTGTAGAATAGAAAGTTATACAGTATGTCTGGTTCCTAACAGGTGATGATCCTCAACCCAGCTTTCATGAGGTATGTTCATGACATGTGGCTGGGAAAGAGGGGTTACTATCCGTCCACTGGCTTTATGGCTTTTGCACTCAGCTTGCAGATTTGTGATGAGGTAGGTTCTGTGCTATTGATAGATATTGATATCAACACATGTACTGAGATCTATCTGTCCGTACTCTGACAGGTGAAGTTATTAAGACTGATCACTTCATTACAATGCCATGTTCTGCTGGGAAACCTCGAGTCCTGGAATTCATGTGGATGTTACTTTGACACATAGCACACACCTGAGCATCGTTGTAGATCAATCACACCCTTCTATGATAATGAACCTCACCACGACTCAAAACCGAATTGCTTGAGGAACATGACCAAGAGCCCAAGGGTTGACTTGGCCTCCCAACTCCATAGATCTCGATCTGACAGAGCATCTATGCACCAGAACACACCCATCTCATGTAGACTATTACAGTTTTTAATTGTAAATGGCAGATTGGTTGTGCAGTGTTACAGTAACATCATAGATGACCTGGGGCCTCATGTACAAAGACTTGCGTGGATTTGCTACTAAAACATGCCGTACGCTCCAACCCCCCCCCCCTTTTACCCCCACCCCGTACATGGATCACACAGTATCATTGGAAATTAGTGCAGAAGTGTGTCGGAGATGAAGTGAGACTGATTAAGACATTTCATACTTTCCAATAACAGTTTCCCAGCATTCCCTCTCAGTGTCCCCAAAAAAGGAACAACAGGTGTAGAAACATGCATATGCCAACCATGAAGTTGGCATGAGGCAAGGCACATTTCCATGGTCATCTCACTCTTGATACATCTGAACTTTGCCGTGAAAAAGTGCATATGTCACTTTTTTGTACATGAGGCCCCTGGTGTGCTAAACATTTAATGATCAGAGAGACACTTTAATGTTGTGGTTGATCTCTATCTATCTATCTATCTATCTATCTATCTATCTATCTATCTATCTATCTATCTATCTATCTATCTATCTATCTATCTATCTATCTATCTATCTATCTATCTATCTATCTATCTATCTATCTATCTATCTATCTATCTATCTTACATTTTACTCTTCAACAAACTTTCTTCTTATTAACCTGCTGAGATTCATTGTATACTTTCTGTTCTTTCAGGTTAATGTTTTTGGGTTTGGAGCAAACAGTGATGGAGACTGGAACCACTACTTTGAACAACGTCAATACAAAAACCTAAAAACTGGAGCCCATCCCGGAACATATGAATATCAAACTATGGAGAAATTACATAATAAGCAAATGATCGAATTTTTTAAAGGATGGTAATCCCTCCCCCCATGAATAACACTGACAGTGGTGGAGAAAAGTTTTCGAACACCCTTAAAATTTTACACAATCTCAATCATGAAATATTGGAGGAAAAATCTTTTTTGTCTTTGAAAAGGTGTGGCTGCATTAGACAGACATAAATAAATACAAAATAGAGTTTTTCTGTTTATTGTTCACAAGAAAAACTATTAAAACTAAATTCTTGACAGTTTCAATAGGTCAGTTCTCAACATTGTCGATATCAAAGTCAAGAAATAACAGAAAATGTATTCAAAACTGAACAAAAACTAAATCAACATCACATCATCAAATTAATATTTAGTTGTCCTGCCATTAGCACGCAGTAGAGCTCTAATCCTGGCTGCCATGTTCCCTACGAGTCTTCTACACTGTTGAGGGGTAATCTTGTCCCAGTCTTCTTGAATTACTGCTTTTAATTCTTGTAAATTCTTTGGTTTATGCTTTGAAACAGATCTTTTGATAATACGCCACATATTTTCAATGGGGCTCATGTCCGGGGATTGAGCTGGCCCCTCTAAGACCTGGATACTGTGCTCCTGCAGCCAGTTCTACTGGCCCTGGATGTGTGGCAAGGGGCATTATCTTGTTGAAACATGCAGAAGAGAGCATGTGGGTTTCCAGAATGGCACAGTACTTGGCAGAGTTCAATGTGTCATCACAGACAATGAGATGACCAACACCAGCAGCACTCAAGCATCCCCAAACCATGATACTGCCTCCACCATGCTTGACAGTAGGTACTGTACATGCTGGAGATAATGCTTGGCCTGTCCTTCTGCGTACCCTTGAATTAGCAGGAGGAAGATAAAGCTGGAAACTGGACTCATCTGACCACAGAATCTTCTTCCAGTTCCTGGCTGTCCAGTTCTTGTGTGCCTGGGCCCAAAGACGCCGGGCTGGCCTCTGCCTCTCATTGATCAGGGGCTTCTTGACAGCCCTGTAGGACCTTAAGCCATGATCTAAAAGTCGGCCACGTACACTGGACACCAGTTTGGTTTGACCACTGCTGCTGAAGCTCCTGTGTTCAGTGGTTTTCCCTGCACATGCGGATCAGGATGCGGTCATGTCTTGCTGAAGAAACCCTTGAACGCCTGGATCTTGGTTTGTCTTCCAAGCTGTTGGTTCGTCTGTATTTCTGCAGTGTATCCAACTGCTGAAGGACTGCATCTGCACTTCCTGGCTATCTGGCAGCAGCTGTACCCTTCCTGGCTGAGAATCTGTATCTTCAGGCGAGTTTCCTGCTTTAAGGTCTTTGTTTTATCCATTTTTGTCTCTGAAGAACTTTCAGATGTGCCGGCTTTATATAGACACGAAGCACGGCAACAAAAACTGTGTCTTTTAATAAAAAACATCTTCATTAGTAGATCACTGGTAACCAAGATGACCCAATACTCAACATTTCTTATGTATTTTTATGAAACCAATCAATTTTTCATTTTTAAATGCTTTTTAAGGATTTGTTCAGTATTAAAGACCTAAGAGTGATTCTTAATGCAATATTTCACAAATGAAATTTCGGGTGTCCGAAAACTTCTTTCCACCACTGTATTTACATGAGCAGCACAAAGTGAGCAGCTTTGGTCTTTTCACATTTATTTATGGATGTTTTTTTTTAAAGTTCTATAGTATGAAGTCCTATTATATGATGTCTAGTGTACGATATACACTTAACTGACTAAAATAGGAAAATTACTGTACTAAGCCATCAATTATGGTTTTTTTTTCGTGGGTTCAGCATCTGGTACATTCTGGTAGAACACATTCATTGTTTTGATTCGACTAGCTATTTGATTTGATTAATAATCATGAGGTGATTTGGACTGTGACATGTGATGTTGAACATATCATTTGGAGATCTTTGGTCATGGGGAGGGTTTTTATTTGCCTGTTATATAAGCAATAGTTATTAAAATAATAATAATCATCAAATCAATAAAGCTGGAACTATTGTTTAATTCCTGTTTGTTGACTTGTGTTTCTGCTGCTCATTTATTCCTCAGTGCAGTTATTAGTTATGAGAACTGAAAACAGGAGGAAGCACATGTTCACATCCTTTTTCCTTACACATTTAGGGGAAAATGCTTTTATAAACTGTGACACTTTAATGATTTTGACAAATCAAACTGATTTTATAATGTTTAAGAACAACAGAGTCAGTCAACTCAATCGGGCAACTAATACATCCATTAAATATTGATGATCCTCCTCCACCTGATTTGCCAACCTTAGTGTCTGAGCTACGCCAGCAACTGCTCCTGCTGCCAAGATGCAGCTGAGTGTGGAAGCAATGTGTGGAAGAATCATTAAAAATCTGCTCAAAAAGACAGTGCAGTGGTTAGCGCTGTTGCAGCACAGCGAGGAGGTTCTGTGTGAGTTCTTCCTGCTTGCGTGGGAGTTCTGTGGCTTCTTCCCACAGTTCAGAAACATGCAGGTTAACTGGTGACTGTAACTTGCCTGCTCAGTGGGAGCCCTGCCCCTGTGTTGGGGAAGTAGTTCTGTATAAGCAACTAAAACTGCACTCAACAATAGAGTGAAGTGTAAAATGTACTTAGCAAAATATCAGTTCATGTTTCCAAGATCAGTGTGATGAAATCATACAGTTTTTAAAAGATATTTAACAAGTTGACATTTATTAGATCTAGATTAGAGTCAATCTAGCTCACAGCCGAAAAAATAACTCTTTGAATTAATGCAGAAAAATAGAAGATAGTATTTTCACACACTTATATAGCATTTCTTTTAGCATTGAGCAGTTATTTTGGTCCAACTACTACATCCATCCATCCATCCTCTATACACCGCTTAATCCTCTGTAGGGTTGCGGGGGGACTGGAGTCTATCCCAGTCGACTCAGGCGAAGGCAGGGGACACCCTGGACAGGTCACCAGTCTGTCGCAGGGCTACACATAGAGACAGACAATCAAGCACACTCTCATTCACACCTACGGACAATTTAGAATAGTCAATTAACCTCAGCATGTTTTTGGACTGTGGGAGGAAGCCAGAGTACCCGGTGAGAACCCACGCTGCACAGGAAGAACATGCAAACTCCACACAGAAAGATCCCAGGCGTCCTAACTGGGATGCGAACCAGGGATCTTCTAGCTGTGAGGCAACGCTGCTAACCACCGAGCCACTGTGCAGCCCCCAACTACTACATAATAATAAATAATAGTAATACTCTAACCTTTGTTGTTCCCCTTGGGGAAAGTCCTTCTCTGCATTTGACCCATCCTTTTCATAGTTAACCTTAACCATACATACTAGGAGCAGTGGGCTGCCGTGGTGCAGCACCCGGGGAGCAGTCAGGGGTTAAGGGTCTTGCTAAGGGGTCCACAGTGGTGGTGACTGGGATGAGCGGTCACTTTCACTTTCCCACATCAGTCACTTACCAGTCCGGGGACTCGAACCGGCAACCCACCATTACGAGTTTGCTTCACAAACCACTAGGTCACCACTGCCCCTATGCATGTATATCCATGTAATGTACTTGTGTTGCGTCAACGTAATTTATCAGGGTTGATTCAACATTTTTCCAAGGGTCAACTAATGTTATAGAATTAAAAATTACACAAGTCAATGAAGTTGATCCAGACCATGAAAAGTAATCCAGTCCAGCAGAATTGTTTAATGTAAAGACAGAAAGTTTTTTTCATTGTGTGCAAAAGTGTTCCATGATTTTTTTTACAGTGTAAAAACCGAGATGATGTAATATTTAGTTTCAGGTGTTGAGCTAAAAAATCATGTACTTCCAGTGACAACAAGTCAAGTCCCTCCAGTTAAAGCTCCAGTCTGAGTAAGAGAGTGTAAAAAGCTGTTAATGAATAGTTTAAACAAACACAAGCGAAATAATTCCAACAGTTTTTGGTGTTGTCAGGCCTTGGTTTTAGATTTCATGAAGGCATTTGCCACAGTTAACCATAACATTTTCCTTTGAAACCTCCTTGAACCTAATTATTCTGCTACTGCTGTGACCTGGATGGAATCCTGGTAAACTGAGAGGAAACAATCCACAACAGAGGATTACATTAATGACCTTCCTCAAGTGTGTCCAGATGTTAGTGTCCGAATGTACGCTGATGATACTGTGATCTTCACCCACTCACAATCTGAGCAACATGCTGCAGCCACACTGACAGCTGCAATTAGCAAGCTGTCGGACTGAGGAGCTAATTCATGCTCGATTCTTAATACAAGCAAAACAGTTTGCATGCATGTCACAGTGAGGAACAATAACGCCTGAGTGAATCCTGACATTTTAATTAATGTTGAGGTTATCACACCATGACACGTGTTTAATGTCTGTAACAAGAAAACAAGCTAGTAGGGTCATCAGCAAAGTTAGATTTAAAATCATCCCCGTCTCTTGCAAAGAATTTTTACACACTGCTTTATCCCCATTTTTCTTACTGCATTACAGCGTGATCACAGGGAGGTGTGACTGCACTCAAAAAGCCAAGAGATCATCAGCACTGCAATATCCTGAAAAATATCATTTCCTCTGTTCTGACAACTGCTTTACTCTTAAGCAGCGTGATGTTTAAACTGATCCATAATGTGCCTGACCTACCTCACCTTTGCCTTTGGTCAGTTTGTTTTCCAGTAAAAGCCAAGATGGAACTCCATGACCAAAAACTTTATAGACTCAGGAATCACAGGAAGCTCTGCAGGTTTTAAAACCAACCGGAAACTTTGGCTGAAATCAGTACAAAGGCATCACCGCCAACGATTGTCTTGAATTTCTTATGTTATCTTACAAATTCTTTGTATCATTTCACAATAATGAACTTGAACTTATTGTGTTGTTTTGTGTGGTCTAATTGTTTTTTGTGGTAGTTTTTTTGTCCTCGTCCTCAGGAACAACTAAAATGAGCCTTTAGCTAATTCTGGTGCAATTACATTTAAAATAAATACATATATAAAAATAAATATAAGAATAAATACAATACAGAATAGCTACATATTACTTACACAGTATCAAATTAACTACATAATTGTTGTATTTTGTATATTCTTGTTTTATTTGTTTGTTTGTCTTTTATTTGCCATCCCATAAGTGCTTAGCAGGATTTAGATCAGGGTCCTGGAATTGTTATTCCAAGACTCAGATTGTCTCTTTGGCGAGATATTCCTTCAACATTCTGCTGTTAGTCTGCTGAAAGACCCACTTCTACCACTTGAATACTCTCCTCACTAATTTCCTTCAGCTTGTATCGTAAAATACAGCTTTGTCTTTACCTGTCACGCCCTCCACCTCTGGTGCTTGTTAGTGGCATCTCTCTCTCTCTCTCTAGGAGGACGTGGGCACAGCAAGCCAAGTTCCCCTGACTGCGATGTGCAGTTCGGGGCAGAGCTCAACCTGGCTCAACGTCAGCATGCTATTGGCTGAATCTAACATTTGACTCCGCCTGCATGTAAAAATGAGCGCCACCTTATGCTCCTAGCATAGTCACAAACCTGTATTTGGCCCTGTATGTGGTTCCACTCTGAATTACATTAGATACACATGTTCCTGAAAGGTTAGGGTTGAGGTTGGAGTTAGATTGCCACCAAACTGTTGCAAAATGAAGTAAAGTTGTATGTAATAAGACTGAACACCATTGGTTGATGAGATGGGTGGAGTCAACCATTGAGTACTGCCCCAAACGTTGAGCCCCGCCCTGAACTGCACCCTGCAGTCAGGGGCTTCTCCAGCAGGCAGCGAGCATGCGGACTGGTGCGGCGAATCAGCAGTCAGCTGAGGAGGCACACGGGTGATTGGAGCTCCAGCTGCCCCTTTCCTCTTAAGAGACTTCTTAAGAAACATTCAGATTGAGAATCAACGCCGGACCGTAAACAGCCACTGTTAGTCTTACAGTTTGATTCAAGCCTGTCGTGTACTTTCGCTTTGTTAACCTTCTTCTTCCTGTGTTTAGTTGGATCACCTGTCAGACACCGTGCGCCTCGGATACTTCTCCCTCTGCCTGCCTGCCTCTGCTGCACTCTGGACAGTCATGAACCTGTCGTCACTCTCCATCTGCCATTACACGCTGATTCTGCCGGACGCCTTTTCCACGAGCAGCCATCATTCTGCATACGCCAGTCCGCCATTACCTAATGCCACCTCCGCCTTGCCTGACGTGCTTCGTCCTCACTCCCTCTGTTGTTGCCTAAGCTAAGTCATATTGCATGTAGTTGATTTGTCTGTCAGTAATTTGTTCGTCAAGAGTTCGCCTGCTATTTGGATTTAGTTGTTTTATAGACACTCTCCTAGCTCAGGTGATACCTAGTTTTGGTTAGTGTGCATTTTCTGTTGTATCTGTGTGTTTAGTGATTAAAACTCCTTTCACTGATTCTGTCCACCGTGTCTTGTTCTGCATTTGAGCCTCTGAACCGCCCGCAACAACACCACTGTAAGAAATGCAGCTCCACACTGTGATGTTCCCACCTCCCACTTCGCAGTAGTCTTAGTGCAGTTCAACATAGTGTAACCACCTATTTGACTTTGACAGATTGCAAAAAGAAGATTTGCAATAGTTCAGACAAGCAGTCACTGGTGAGCACATGTCCCTTTCTGTTGAGTCGTCCATGTCTACATTCTGTCCCGCCAAAGAGGCTTCATGTCAGACAGCATGACCAGACCACAAGGTCGTGACATTCGATTGCCTGAGAGGGTGGTAAAGGCAGTATCAAATGGTAATCAGCTCATATCAGGTGTAAAGCGTGGCTAAATTTAAATTAATGTCACTTTTTTAAAAAAAAAGTCTTGGGTTGAATTTTATTGATATCCACAATGTTGTGTGTAGTTGCAGGGTTGTGCTCATACTAGACAGACAGACAGACAGAATGCATCTCTCAGGTCAGTTTCTCAGCCTGTTTGCTCTTCATGGTTGTTAAAAAAAAGAACTTCTAGCCCTAATTCCATTTCTCCACAATTGCAACAATCCACAGAAATAACAGGAAGGAAACAAGAGAGAGACAGAGAGCTGCAAGCTGTAAACATCTGTTTCCGCTGATTTTTAGTGATTATTGTTAATCAATCTTTATTGATCCCCTTGGGGAAAATTCCTTCTCTGCATTGACCCATCCTATTCATAGTTAACCTTAACTATACATACTAGGAGCAGCGGGCTGCTGCGGTGCAGTGTCTTGGGGAGCAGTCAGGGGTTAAGGGCCTTAAGTTACAGGTTTGCTTCACAAACCTCTAGGCCTCCACTGCCCTAGTTAATGCTCTGATTGTGAAATGTGAGTGAATAAAGCTTTGTGTGGAATGACACTGTTGATGTTGAGTTTTAACAGGTAGCACCAACAACTATTCGAGTCCACACAATAATGAAGTTGTGGTCACAGTTTAATTACCTCAGTCTTACACCTTACTGACTCACAACCACTAGTTATTGATCTTCTATCCAAGCAGTAATATTTTTCCCACCAATGTTAAGTGGGAGTAGATTTTTAAAATTTAAATATTAAGAATTTTTTTTGTTAAGACTAATGAAGTACCAGAAGTGAGATAACCCTAACAGTGAATTCTGCTGAGCTTCTTCACACGTTTCCACCACTTTGAGTGTAAAACCTCAAGAAGAAAACTGGGTACATACAGATGTGAGAATCTGGTAATGAAGAGGACCACAACAGTCTGCAGTAGACATTTCATCTTCACGGATGTCGTTGAAGGTGGCAGCGATGCTTGAAAGAGTCGGGCGTGTCTGTGTTGTTTGCCTGGAAAGACTAGTCTCTGCCAGGAGCGTCTGAGAGAGAACAAAAGGGGAATTAATTGGAGTAGAAAAGATGGATGTTGGATTGTGGCTTCAGCGCCATGATTATGACGCAAAACCAGAACCATCAGCTTTTGATACAGCATGTGAGAAACTGGTGTAGGTTGGATGGGAGATAATCTTAAGGATCAGATGATGATATGAGATTCTACATCTGCAGCATATTAACTCATCTGATATTCAGCTTGTGTGTCTTTGGTAAGGACTTTGCTACACAAGTGTGTTGTGTTTCTATTCATTCTTTCTTTTATTTATCTCCATTAATGTTATGCACATTTTTCATGCTGGCACCACATAAACACAGGACTATATTACAGTAAATGAGTGACAAAATGAACATTGAAAGTCTGAACTTCAAGCAGCTTGTGGTTGATTTTTGCACACTGTAAGCTCATAGTTCACTGCAATATAAAGTAAATAGTTGAGTAAACAATGTCCCTGTGTGATATAATTAGATTGTTTCTGCTGTTGGAAGTTGGACATTTTAACATGGAGGTCTATGGGGATTGATTCACTTTTGTAGGCAGCCTCATAACACAAGAAACATCGCATGAATGCACGGGGACGCATCATCAGTGCACCTGCTCTGCAAGTCGCCACCTTGCTAACCAACGGTTTTTGTCTGAGGCAGGTCTCTGCAATCTCCAATGCCTTCTCCACCCTTCATTTCCTTCCTGTCCGCACCTCAGTACCACCAGATGACACCTTACAGTCCCTGGAGTCCCAGTTCTTTAGGGCTTCTCTTGTGCTGCAGGGTGTTGCTTGCCCCGTACAGCGCTGCGCTGGTGAGGCTGCGGGGAAGGCCCAGCCACTTCCAAAGACAGCCACTGATCTTCCTTTCGAAGGACTCAACTGTTGTTGGTTGGATTGCATAGATCAGCAGAGGCCACAGGACTCAGAGCAGGATGGAACGCTGGTAGATCCAGGCTTTAAATCTACCCTGCAGGGCACATTGTCAGCCTTGGCGAGCCAAGTTCCAAGCTCTTTGTCAGACTTCTGAATGGCGCCGCAAGTGGTCAATCAAGGAACTGCAGATTGTGGCACTTCCCTGCTGGCTTCACTTTTCACCTTAGGAAGTTGCTGCTTGGGAGCAATTCCTACAGTTCCTATCCACTGAGAGCAATGCAGGAGAAGCTCTATGTGAGTCAGTGCTAAAGGTTTTGGAAGAGATGAACAGTGAAATTAGCAGTTGCATGGGAGAGTGCTGCTAAAATGTCTGGAGCATATAGAGGCTTTCAAGCATACATCAAAGATATCAGTCCACTAGTTGAGTCAGAAACTGCACATTCCCAACCACAGAGGCCTCAGAGCGACCACGACCAGCAGCTGTGACGTCACTGAGGAGAGATTGTTGATTCAGTCTGTGCATATAAACTGGGCTGAAGTTTAGGCATAAGAAGATGGTCGATACCAAAGCTCCTGGAGACTCATGAGGAAAAGTATTTTCTTTGAATTTCACTTTAAATGCTTTTCTGTGCAAAAAGCTTTGAAGAAACAAGTGCTGCATCAAAAGCTGTGAAGCTGTGTCTTTGTAATGCTGTGTATTTAGTGAGACCACTGCAGGAATGAACTGAAAGCTTGTGAGATCAATTCGATACATCTAAGAACTAAGATGAAATAACCACAATAATCTTTATTCATAGAGAACTTTGGTAAACTCATGTTAGAAAAGGGCTTCACAAATAAAACAGATAAACAAATATAGAGAGATATGATAAAAAGTAGACCATTAAATAAAATAATCCTCAAAAGTCAAGTGAGAGACTGTAAAGAAAAAACACAAACAAAGATGCAAATACAGTGTAAAACCACAGCATCAGATGACGTCTGCAACACTTTACAAAGACCGCATCCGAAAACAAAGAAAACACAAAAGTTTTCTCGGTGAAGCCACAACTCCTTAGGTTCTATTGTCAGTCAGAGAAACTCTCAGCCAGTGTTTGTTTAGTCTTCGTGGATGGACTGTTTGCAGAAATTGATTGCAGGTCTGCCTCATGTGATAACCTCAATAACACATTTGGCATCCCAAACAATATTTCCTCTGCATCCGATCCCCAGACCTGATATTCAGCTGTGTGGAGGAGAAAGTCCAGTTGAGGGAATTCATAAGCAGTGAAGGTATTTTATCTGCTCCTCGGCTTTTAGAGCAAAACAAACAAACTTTAAGAACTCATCAAAAATGTGGACATTGCTTTGAGGCTTTACCTAATATTGACTGTCACAAATGAAGGTGGGGAGTGATCTCTGTGTCAGCTCAGACTGGTAAAGACTAGGGTTGGGTTGGATCACCAGCTTTTTGACTGACAGGAAGCAGCAGGTGAGACTGGGGAGCATCACATCCAGCACTCTGTCTATCAGCACTGGCACCCCCCAGGGCTGCGTCCTCTCCACACTGCTCTTTTTCCTCTAAACCAATGACGGCACCTCAAGGGACTGTTCTATGAAGCTCCTGAAGTATGCTGACGATACCACTGTAATCGGCCTGATTCGGGACCGTGATGAGTCTGCATACAGACAGGAGGTGGAACAGCTGGTCCACTGGTGTAGTCAGAACCACCTGGAGTTGAACCCGCTCAAGACTGTAGAGATGACAGTGGACTTTAGAAGAAGTTCCTCACACCCGTCCCCCTCACCATCCTCAACAACACAGTGTGTACTGCAGACACTTTCAGGTTTCTGGGATCCACAATCTCTCAGGACCTACAGTGGACTCGACTCTGTCCGGAAAAAGGCCCAGCTGAGGTTGTACTTCCTGCAACAGCTCAGGAAGTTTAACCTGCCACAGGAGCTGCTGATCACCTTCTACACAACCATCATCCAGTCTGTCCTTCGCACCTCCATCACTGTCTGGTTTGGATCGGCCACCAAACAGGGCAGGCACAGACTGCAAAGGACAATCAGGTCTGCAGAGAGGATAACTGGGGCCGACCTGCCCTTCATCCAAGACTTGTAGCTGTCCAGGGTCAGGAGGCTTGCAGGTGACATCTCTGCAGACCCATCACACCCCACACAAACTATTTAAACTCCTTTCGTCCTGTAGGCGCTACAGAGCACTGTACTCCAAAACCACCAGACATAGAGACAGCTTCTTCCCCCAGGTTGTTACCTTGATGAACTCTCACTGGTCAAAGTGACTCAGGAACCACTGTGCAATAACCCACACTTATGCATATTTGCACTACTTTGTACCACACTACCTCAATAACCCTGCCACTTTGCACACACACTGGAAATACTGCTTTTTATGGATGTGTATGTGTATAATTATATTGCTCTTATTTTTATTATTCTATACTTTATTTTTAGTACTCAGTTTTTTGTTTTTGTCTGATAGCTACTGTGCAAAGAGAGCAAAGATACACCGGAGTCAGATTCCTTGTTTGCGTGTACAAACTTGGCCAATAAAGTTGATTCTGATTCTGATGATTCCTTTGGAATCTAAATTTTGGATCCATGTCTGAGGCCAGTGTTATGCTTTCTGTGAGTATGTGAGGCTCCACTAGTGTCCTAAATTTCATCATCTCTCTCAGCCTGTGGGAGTCCACACGGACACCTTCATGTACATCATCGAGGAGCCCTACATTTGTGTCATGCAGACAGTCTGCAGGACGACTACGCTACAAAGGCAACCATACACAGATGGAATGGAGTCCTCCGAATTGTGGAAGAGAAATATAGTATGATAGTAACAACATCCACAGCTGACCGTGTCTGCAGCAGAGTATAATCAGAGTATTAAGTTGGAGCCAGTTATCAACCCAATCCAAAATGGGACAAGCAAGACTTAATCATTTGACTCTGGTTTCAGCTGAGAGGGATGTGGATGGCTTAGGCTTTCATAATTTAGATAGTAGACCTCTATGTTCTCTATGTTAGTCATTTATTTCAATACAAAGATCCTGTAGTAGTCATTGCCTTTACACTGTGTGACTCTGGACCGTGAACCTGATGCATAGAACACTAGTTGTATTTTGTACACAGGCCTTTATCTCAGGGTCGTCCAGCTTTTAATAGGACTCTGAGTGCAGCTACTCATAGTGCAGGTGTCTTTAAGGAAAACTACCGCTCTGGTGGCTTTAGAGTGTTTTTGATGGCTCACTAATACATATAAGCTCACAGACATTTTATAAACAAAGCAGCCATATTTACCCATTGTTTTCTTGCTGTACTTGATTACACTATCACATGACTGCATGTAATGAACTTTCAGTGTAATGTGTAGAAATGCTTTCACTGTCTTTTCTGATTTGTTCAAAAGTCCTTGAATGCCGCTGCTAGTGCCAGCATAGGATGAATGTCTGTGGACACGAAAGGAGCTCTTCTATGATTTTTATATTGTAGTGTAAATTTGATAAAAGACAGTACATCAAAGCACTGAACCAACGTTACCTCAGATTTAAACTTGAGAAATGACCAGAGTAAGCAGAATGTGTCATGTTTGACTGGTTTTTCATTGCAGGTGCTTCCAAAGCCCCCACACCTTTTTTGCAGGTTTTAAGAGGACCAGAGAGGACAATGTTTATTTAAAATAAAGCTGCAGGCTGCAAAGGAGAAGACTATGTCTCTGGAGAATGAAGGGGACTCTCATTCTGAGGGTAAACTCAGCAAAAATCATTACATGCTTAAAGGAGCGCTGTGTAGGATGTAGTGGCATCTAATGGTTACAAGGCAGAATGCAGCAGAACAGCAGTAAACCTCCCCTGAGGCTGTGAAGGCTTCTGAGTTCACCTTTCACTGCTATAGTCAGTGGGTGTCTGCAAAAATGGCCTAAGTGCATCCCTACTGTTAACCTACTGGTGTGTGTTGACTAGTGGTGGAAAAACACTGATTTGCTCCAAGAAGGGTGTCGTTGTTTTCAACATGTCTTTGCTATCCGCGATTTTCTGTCTTCACCCGCTGATTCCTGTGAGTCTTGTGTTTGTTCACTGTGTTCATGGTTGCGCTCCTGACCTTTCATCTCTTTCTGCTGCCCATCCTGACCAGGACTCCCAGGCAGAAGACATATTGTATCTCAATGAGACCTTCCTGCTAAATAACAAGACAAACAAACCAAGGTTGTATCCTAAATAAGAAAGAACACAGTAAAAAAAAGCACCTAAACCAGGCAGGTGAATGTTTATTATGCATCAGCCGTTTAATAGCTGAACCTTATAATGAAAGCAGCTTGCTGCTGAAATGTTGATTCCTAAATTAAAAATGCATTAATTTGAAGTGTACAGGAGGATAGCTTGCATGATCCTGACTATAGTAAACAACAAAGAGACGATTGGAAGAAAGGATTAAACCATTTATTTTGTTTACAGACTCAGAAAACTTTCCCAGCATCAGTTTGTGTGTGTGTTTTAATAAATCAACAAGGCCTCCACAAAACTACTCAAGGAAAACATCCTAAAGGAAACTATCTCAGAATAGTGATCCTGGTTAGTTGGTTGTAGGGCATTGTAATATAAAAAAAGTACAATACAAAAGTCATTTTTTAACGTTCAGCTGTCTTGTAAAGTTGGTTTCTGTGAGATATGCAGATGACATAATGGGTAGTTTTTAACAGTGAAGACAGCATCTACAGTGTGATGCTATAGCAGTGTGCCACTAAGTCTGAAAGACCAGCTGTGTTTCCATAATATATATTTATATTCATTTTGAAGCATAACATCAGAAAAAGATAAAGTAAATGGCAAAATAATGAAAAATTCCCCCCATTACACCCACAAAAAGTTTTGTCGCCAGCTTGATGTGGTTTTTGACTTGCATCCATAATGGGGATGAAAACATACTTTTCAGATAAGTTCTGATGTAAAAGGTAAATGGTCTGCACTTATATAGCACCTTTCTACAGTAGTGGTACTCAAAGCGCTTTACAATGTGTTCCTCATTCACCCATTTACACCAATTGACAACAGACTTCCATGCAAGGTGCATGGAACAACTTCGGGTTCAGTGTCTTGCCCAAGAACACTTCGGCATGCGGAGGGGCCGGGGATCGAACCACCAACCTTGTGATCAGTGGCCAACCTGCTCTACCACCTGAGCCTCAGACGCCAAATGTAAAGAACATTTAGCTCGTATGACTGATCAGCTGTTTCATTGTGTTTGTCTCCACAAAGCAGGAGACATGACCGATACCACCTGACATGAAAGAATAATGACAATTGTTTCCAGGTCCTTCTGCTCTACTTCTACTGTTCATGTGTAATGTAGCCTCTACTCCCACCTACTGATAATTGCACTAAAGCAGATGATGGAAATGTGTGTAATTTTCTTTCTTTTGTCGTTTTTTAAAAAAAAATTTTGCACAAACTTTGCTTTAAATTTGTTTAACAATTGAAAGGACACACGGTTACTGTGAGTCACAACAGTTTACATCCAGGCATGCTTCTTATGGCACCTAAGAAAGAATTAGAAGAATACCCGCCAGTTAAAGTCAGCTTATTTTATGCAAAAAACACAACAATAATAGTTTGTTAGTACTTCAGATGTCCACAAGACATAGGAGCAATTTCAGAAATGCATGCCGTCTAAAAAAAAAAAGACACCTATGATGAACAAAAGAAGACTTTGGCCTCCTTCTCCACCCAATGGAAAGACTGCAAAGGTGTAAATGGCCTAGTAAAGAAGATGCAAAGTCTTGTGAATTTTCTAGTCTTACAGATGTGATGTGCAACAAATAATTCATACACTTTGATTGTAGCATTAAGAGCATCAAGTAATGATGGATTACTGGTTAAAAAAAATGTATCCACCAGGATAAAATCATTACTAATGAAAGACCAGCCATTAAATATTGAGGGATTTCTAAATTTGGCCCTTTCACCCCAAACTTGTTTTATCTGAACTTTTCACCTTTCAGTTTGACCAGAATCAAAATCACATCTGTGCAGCCTCCCCTGGACCAAAGAGCCGAACTTTGCTCTGCACAAAGATTTGGTCTCGGTCCAGATCAAGCTCAACCTGGTCCCGTTCATTTGTAGTGTGAAAGCGTTCTCTTCTCTTTTCATCCAGACATGGGGAAAGAAAAACGAGCCACGGTAGCACATGGGGAGAGGATGAGGAGAGAAAACTCACTTTTCAAGTATGTTCAGAGAGGATGAGAGAGCAGTGCCACGTGAAGATAAAGGAAGTGCAGCAGCAGTAGACAAAGGTGTGCAATACCTATAGACAAAGCAGTGCATCGACCAATGAGAGGGACAGATTTCCTTTTTATGACGAGCTGTGTAACATTCAGAGCACTCATCTACAAACCAATGTCAAGCATATTGAAACGCAGCCACATAGGTGATAAAGAAAGAATGAAGGTATACCAAGGTCTTTAGTGCACCCACATAATTGCAATGCAGTGTAAGAAAAAAGCAAGACTTGGTTTCAGACATGAAATGGCCCTGAGCAGTTATTTGACTGTAAGAGTAATGGAGGCTTGGTAGTTATTGTGAAGGTGCTCATCAAGTAGGGACTCAGTAAATAAAGTCCTGATGTGTTATTGATTAAGTGTTGTTTTGTACATTGTTCAGAAATAATGAAGAACTATGCATTAAATGAGGGGCCACGAGAAGGACTCACAGACACCCATGAATTCAATTCAATTCAATTCAATTCAGTTTTATTTACATAGCGCAAATTTACAACACGTCATCTCACAGTGCTTTACACAGCAAGGTACAGACCTTACGAATTATACACAGAAGAGAAAACAGAAAACCCAACAATCCAAAGTTGCTTTTGGATTCCTTATGAGCAAGCAGCCAGCGATAGCGGGAGGGAACCAAAAAAAACCCTAAGATAGGGAGGGGGTGGGGACTTCCGACAGAACCAGGCTCAGGGAAGGCGGCCATCTGCCTCGACCGGTTGGGGTGGGAGTGGGAAAAAGGGGGGAGGGGACGAACACCTGATTAAGTTAATAAATTTGATTAGAAGTTCCTCAAGAACTGCCTGTTAACTAAGGTAACAATGTTACCAACAGATAGTTCCTTATTTGTTGCTTATATGTTCCCTGATGAATATTCAAAATTGTGTATACCTTTTTGTACAATGTTACTATTTGTGTTGAAGGATCCAGTCTTAATTTGGAGGATTATAACTGATGACAACAGGTGGTCTGCAGCTACTACACAGAGAAGAAACAACAGTTTTCACAGTGGAAGAGTCCACAGTTTCTAAAATCAAACAAAGGGCATTGGATCAGAAGTTCATAAGGAGCATGCTTGTTGTTTTCTTGACCTTCATGTGTTTGCGCATCAGGAATTCATGCCCCATGGTTGAACTGTCAAGGCAGAGCTGAGCTGGAATGTTCTGAGGTGTCTGAGGGAAGAAGATTCAGCACAAACGACCTCAAATGTAGTGCGATGGCATGTAGTTGTTTCACCTGCACAGTGCAGTGATGACTCACGGCTTTTCTGGCCACAACAACACAGTCATTGCTCCTCAGATTTGTCTCTGTATGACTTCTTCCTCTACTCTAAAATGAAATTCAACTTGACAGATTGCTGTTTTGACACAGTTTAGGAGATTCCGAACTTATGGTAGACGTTGCTTGGCATCTTTACGTAACGGGACTTCCAGGGAGCGTTGCAGGAGCACTGGGAGCAGTGTATCACTGTACAAGGAGAATACTTAGACCAGGATGGAGGCCAAATTTAAATTACATACAGTTCTTGATTTCTATAGGAACAGATCAGCCCTTGTCTTTTGGTTCTGCATTGTTTTTCCACCTTAAATGAACGTCTGACTATTCCTGGAAAATTGTGATCCTGTTGAGGTGGTTTTGTCTTTATGAATGTACAGCACATACTGAATGGAAAAGGGTGTTGATACTCATAATAGTATAAATAGTTTCTGCTGAGATTGTGTGGAGGTCATGACCTCTGCTGGAGCCAGTGTAGTGGGTGGGAGACACCAGCAACAGCCTTCGCTTCAGCACTGCACATCAGAAAGATGCATAAGTTAAACTGAGCATATTTTTCCAGTGCACGCATGAACGCTTGAGGAGAACTTAATACAATTTTTATGCGCACGAACAAAGTGATCCATATAACTTGATTAGCCTTGTGGGTTCCCTCCCTTGCCAAATCAGTGCCTCGCCGCTGCTACAGCTTCATCAGTGAGGTTTTCCCCGATCATGAGAGCCAGGAGCTCATTAGCTGGGGTCAGCAGTGACGTCCTCAGTGGCAGCTATGCTTGGCCGATGGGTTTTATGCCACTGACGTTTATTTAAGGAGGTGCCGGACCAGTTCACCTAATATTCATGATGGGCACTTCATCAAAGAGCCCCTCCAGTTTAAATCAAGTTTTTTACCTTGTTGATACGTCCATGTGGTGTTTTTATATGCTGGAAGACACATCATCAGTAAAATAAGCAACGAACACCATGGCTGAGTATTTCCAAGAGATTGCAGTGTACTGATGACAGTCGCAAAAACATGGATCCAGACTTCCAGGGTTTCATACATAGCATACCGACCGCTTTATTAGGCACACCTGTTCAATTGCTTGTTAACACAAACAGCTAATCAGCCAATCACATGGTCGCAACTCAATGCATTTAGGCGTGTAGACGTGGTCAAGACAACTTGCTGAAGTTCAAACTGAGCATCAGAATGGGCAAGAAAGGGGATTTAAGCGTCCCTGAACGTTACATGGTTGTTGGTGCCAGATGGGCTGGTCTGAGTATTTCAGAAACTGCTGATCTACTGGGATTTTCACCACAACCATCTCTAGGGTTTACAGAGAATGGTCTGAAAAAGAGAAAATATCCAGTGAGCAGCAGTTGTGTGGATGAAAATCCCTTGTTGATTTGAGAGGTCAGAGGAGAATGGGCAGACTGGTTGGAGATGATAGAAAGGCAACAGTAACCAAAAACTGGACAATAGAAGATGCAAAAACGTTGCCTGGTCTGATGAGTCTCGATTTCAGCTGCGACATTCAGATGGTAGGGTCAGAATTTCATGTAAACAACATAAAAGGCATGGATCTGTCCTGCCTTTTATCAACAGTTCAGGCTGCTGGTGGTGTAATGGTGTGGGGGATATTTTCTTGGCACATTTTGGACCCCTTAGTACCGACTGAGAACACCACAGCCTACCTAAGTACTGTTGACCATGTCCTTCCCTTTATGACCACAGTGGACCATCTTCTGATGGCTAAGTCCAGCAGGATAATGCTCTATGTCACAAAGCTCAGATCATCTCAAACTGGTTTCTTGAACATGGCAATGAGTTCACTGGACTCCAACGGCCTCCACAGTCATCAGATCTCAGTCCCATAGAGCTCCTTTGGGATGTGGTGGAACGGGAGATTGGCATCATGGATGTGTAGCCGATAAATCTGCAACATGTGATGCTGTTATGTCAATATGGATCAGAACCTCTGAGGAATATTTCCAACACCTTGTTGAAGGTATGCTACGAAGAATTAGGGCAGTTCCGAAGGCAAAAGGGGGTCCAACCTTTTACAAGCATAGTGTACCTAATAAAGTGGCTGGTGAGTGTAAATAACCAATCCTGTCAATTTGCAAGGTGAAGCTTTCTGCATGATTAATCTTCAGACTCGGTTTTCAGTTCAAACATGTACGGCTGAATCACTTCAGTACCACAACTTACCATCGTGTAGCGTAGAGTAGTTCTGCTCCACACTCACACGCACATTAAGCAACAATGTCGAGTGACATCTAACCCATTTTACAGCATGAAGGGATCATTTTCATGGAAAGAAACACTCTTAAATATGTAGCTTACACAGCGATGAGTTTTTAGGGGTTGAATCAACAACTGGACAGGAAGTTTAAGCATTTAGTGGGAGTTAAGTCAGCCATAAAGTATTGTTTTCTACACATTGTCTTTTTGTCCATGTGATACTATTTTGTGTTAATTCAAAAAGACTTTTACAATCTATTTCACTAAGCAGAAAAAGAGGCAGTTTATCATTGTGCCTAATTACTTGTACTACTTTACCAATAGGAGAAACTACAGGCAAAGTAGTTAATACAGTATATTTGCTATTAAGTATAAAACATTTTTCATATGGCATTTGTCTTGTACTTCATGCAAAGGCTTTATACCATTGAGTTCCCATATTTAACAGAAGCCATGCTGATAGATAATACTAGGCTTATTGATGGAGCCTGATAAAGATTTACGCAGCTGGATATTTGGGTGTTAAAGAGATATACAGAACTCAACCAGAATTTGACATGCAAAGCAGCACAACAAGCCTCTGCTAGAAAGAGAAGAGGAACTGAAGAGGAACCCACAAACACAAAAACAAAACACAGAAAATGCATTCGACATCATTACAAGTGAAAGTTATTCACAAAATATACTAAACAAAAATGTGTGCAGCGTGACAAATTTATATATTCAGATTTCCACAACACAATGGACGTCGTGAAACAACCAAGTGTGCCTGTACTAGAAATATAGTTTTTCTCAGTGGCTTTGGTGCATGTCTCTGATCAGAATTAAAGCTCTCATAACTGTTAGTTCAACCTCTACAACATGTAGTCATTTATTCACATCCTAGTAGCAGTTTGTCATTTCTTCCAACAAACTGCAAATGCATTTGGACATGCATCGGTTGCCTTCATACAATTCTCTGCTGTTTTATGACATTATCATTTGCTTATATCATGTCAATCAAAAATAAACTTATGAACACTGAATAGTCAGTCCCTATAAAACTAATAGTCCTCATTTCATTGCTTGAGTCACTACGTACAAAAATGTTGAACTACTTGTCAAAATCTGTCAAAGCCAATGTGTGCAGCCACCTCAGAAAACAGTGTCCTCACCCATATCTCCTGTCTTAATCCATACAACACACAACATCTGCTGACTTTTATAGACACTCTTTACAGGGACATAATCCCTGAGAATGAGAGGGTCTAACTGGAGAACATCTGAACAAGTATGTTGTTGTTTGGGATAATTGTAAATGGTAAATGGTCTGCACTTATATAGCGCTTTTCTCTACCTTAGTGGTATCCAAAGCGCTTTACAATGTGTTTCTCATTCACCCATTTCACACACACATTCACACACCAACGGCGACAGAGCTGCCATGCAAGGCGCTAATCTACCACTGGGAGCAACTTGGGGTTCAGTGTCTTGCCCAAGGACACTTCGGCATGCGGAGGGGCCGGGGATTGAACCGCCAACCTTGCGATCAGTGGACAACCCGCTCTACCACCTGAGCCACAGCTGCCCGCAATGTGCGTTTCCACCACTCAGATCTGGTCAGACAGCGGTTTGCATCACATGCAAGGATGCTGGTGGATTATCTCCCTCCCTACTCCCCATTCCTAAATCCAATAGAGGAGTTTTTCTCTGCCTGGAGGATGAAGGTATATGACTGGCATGCACTTACCCAAATGGCCCTGCTAGTGGCCATAGATGCAGCATGTGATGACATCACTGCAGAGTCCTGCAACGGGTGGATTTTCCACTTGAGGAGATACTTTCCTTGCTGCATTGCAAGGGATGATATTCGCTGTGATGTAGATGACAATATGTGGCCAGACAGACAGGAACATCTGGATGTGCATGAATGATTTACAGTGCTGTGTATGTTGTATGTTCAGTTCCAATATGGACTTCAATATTGTTTACAGTTGTGCACAGCTCTACCCAAAGGGTGTTTCTAATGTTTGTTGTAAATAAGTGTGTATTTTTCTTTTGAACAAAACTGTGAACAAATTAGAATTGCAAAGATCACATGCAGTAAAATGTGAAACATGCGTATTCAGTGTCTTGTACTCAGTGACCTCACTAAATACAGTCATGTGTAACTTTACTGTAGTTTTCAAATGGCTGTTCAAATAGTGTACAGTGCTGTCTGGAGCATTTTCAGGTGGTGTCACCAAGAACAGACTTTGTTGCTTTTGAAACCACTTCCAGAGTAAACTGTCATAATGAAAACATAACAAAGCCATTTGACCATCTTAGTCTTGAACAATGGTGTCAGGACTTTTCATCTTGATGACTCTGACACTTTCATTGACATGAATGCTTGCTTTTGAGGAATGAACTATCCATTGTGAGCAGGTGACACACTTTTGCAGGTTATCAACTCGGTTTTGCAGTTTGTACTAATTGTTTTGAGAAATGCACTAACTGTTGTGCAAATGTTAACAGTGATGTGAGAAATGCACCAAAGCCACTGAGAAAAACAGCAATAATGGCTGCTATAGATAGACATCAGTGTGTCCACCATTTGTGTCACATAGAACCACACATCTGTGACACAGTTGCTGAGGCTGTTGATGCTGCTTGGAGAAGGTTGTCCCATTCTTCCTGAAGGGCTCGGCAAAGTTGGCTTTTTAAAATGGCAAATGGTGGAGTTGAGGACATTCAAATGCTTGGAAACAGTCCTCAGTGACATGCCAGCATCCAGCATCCCAACAGCCTGTTCTTGTCTCTCCTGTTATCAACATTGTGTCATTTAAATAAAGCTGCATTGTATGAGGCCTTTTACAGTCACAGTTTTTTGCCAATCACTGTGTACTGTCAACACTGTTGGCAAGATTTTACTCTTTCCTAACCATGACAACAAAAATATTTTCAACCTTATCATGAGGTCAGATAAGACAACCATTTGCATGCTGTATTTGAATTTTAAAAAGTCCTCCTTTCATAAAGACAGCAGCTCTTTCACATGGTATTTTCAATGGACCGTTACACCTCTTAAACCACAGGTTGTTCCCTTTTTAGCAAAAGGTATTTGTCATTGGCATTTATGTATTTATACCTTCCCTTTGCCTCCAGCACCTACAACTCTAACGGAAAATTTAGTTCAGTACAAGGCCAGCTTGAATGGGGTCCCAAAAAATATTTGTTAATTGTTACGATTCATTTGTTCTTCACATTACCAATCTGATTTATGGGGATTGACACAACGTTGAAAAAAAACACTTAAATAGTCCTGCTTAAATGTAACCTATCTGAAATTAGCTTAGCAGCCGTAAATACTGTATCTGTGTCCTCTGTGCTGGAATTCATGTGATGTGTTCTGATCATCAGTTTACATTAAACATTTTAATGGTAAAGAGTTCTTTCAAGGTTTTATGGACGTTTTGTGACAAAGATTAACACCAGCCATAAAGGGTACAAAATTAGGATTTAACATCACTGTGCATCGCTCTAGCATTCATCATCATCACTGTGGCATGCTTTTATTTTTACATTTCAGCCACCATTTATTTCATAAATGTCATTACTACAATCACGACAACACACAAATATCTGAATAGTTGTGCAGGATGAAGGTTAAATGACAAGTTCTTATTTTAAACCTTTGTTCAGGGAGAGATCTGAGGAAGCAATGACAGGCTGGAAAATGACCAAGACCACCTCTGGATAACTCACCAATGAAAGTGAGCTGTGGAAGGTAAGAAGTAGACTGCAACTCAAAAAGAAGCACAAGTCTGACATCTAGTGGTGAACACACAACACTACAACACCGAGACTGTGCATGTTGGAAAAACAGTTATCAGAATGGTCAAGCCCACTGATAACTTTATGATTCCCCATACATGTAATATACTGAGTCTATTGCTCATTATCACTTCAAATGTTTGAAAGATCTTAAGAAAGCAGAATTAGTTTGATTCTCAGTGTCTCTTTTATTAATTCCAACAGGTTAAACATGAACACATGAAGTTCTACATGTTTTACAAAATCAAACAAATGCCCATGAAAGAACACGGTTTATTATGTTACATAATTAAGTTTACAGGCTTTGTTGCTTTGTCACATATGGCATAATAATTCCCCAAACTCACTTCACAATAACTTGAGTTACACTACAAAATTGTAGTAAAAATAACCCCCTTTTACTCACACACCTACTTTCTCCTGCTGATTACTGGATGAATCCAGAAATTAGACTGCTCCGTCAGGCACTACACCAGGGCCTCTATTTATAGAAGTCTATTTAAGAGGTCAACATGAAAGCAGGAACAAGAAATCTGATGGAGCTGAGATGCAGCTCATTCTCTGCCTCAAACCTTTTAATATCTTTCCTGCCTCGTAGAGCTGTTCACTGTTTGTGATAACCTGGATCCTAAACATTTATGAAGACAGCTTTGCCACCTACCGTACAATTACTTTATGTCCACTCACTTGTTTCCATTCAAAGGAATGCTGTTCATATGGCACACCTTCTATCAGACAAATAGAAATCATGCTAGTGATTACATCACATCTTTAAGCTGCAGTTCTCATGCCAGCATAAACAGTGAACACCAATGGCTAAAGTCTCACTTTGGTACGCTCACAGTCTGAGAATGTCTCTTTTGTTTTGCCTTGGGTGAAAAAACACGACAGGATTACACCCCTGTCAAACACCAAGGAAACAAGGTGATAACATGGCTTGCGTATGTCACGTTTGCCTTTGTTTTCTTCATCATTAAACTGCCTGATTATTTTCACTAATTGCATTATTTCAAACAATTAATCCTGCATCATACAAGTGTAAAAATCAAAGGTGGTGTCTTCAAGTAGCTGAAATGGTCTGAATAAAAGCTCAAAAGGATTAACACATTACACATACGACAGTCACATCAACGTTATTATTCATTTTTTGTCGATCCGCTAATCCTCTGCACGTGATGAGTCTGTGGTGTTTGACCTTGATGGGACTGCAGGCTCTCTGCTGAGTGTCACTCTCAGCCAGTGCAAGTAAACAACCTTCTCTCAGCCTCCACTGCAACTGATCACAGCTGAGTGTAGGATGTTTACATGAACTCAGCCTGAACAACTGTTTGTCATGGAGGATATAAGCCACCAAAACACAGAGCTCTGCTTCCAAACTTTCAATGGCGTGTGAGGCAGTCGGCAGCCGCAAACATCAGACTGAAAGCTCTGTGCATAGACAGCTTCCAGTCGGGGATGTTTACAGCCCCAAACTACCGAGTGCATTTGTAACCTCAGTCACAGATGACAATGTGCAGAGTCAAAGTCACAATGTTGCCAACTAATGGAAACGTTTAGACAGCAGAAGCAGGACTGAATTCATATTTTCTGAATTGCGATGCCCCTATCAAGCAAGCATGTGGCCATGTACCTGCAACTGTTACTTTACACTGTGTTCCAAATTATTATGCAGATGCATATTTTTGAATAGTCAGCACATTTAAGGTTTTTTTAAAAAAATATCTAACGATGCTACAAGCAAAAAATACTGTTAATTAGGAAAAAACAACACAAAATAATCAATGTTAATGGGTGTTACAGATCAAACCATTTCTTACTAAAAGGCCATTGTAAGATATTACTTTAACAAATCAAATCCACTGGGCTCATAAACCTATAGTTTCTGCCTACATCTCATGTGAATATGCCTGCATTACCTCCCAGAGCTACTGTTTTGTGGTATACCGTTACCCACAATCATAGAAGTTCCTTTTTATGGATGCTCCACAGGTCCTCAATAGAGTTGAGGTCAGGGGATGATGGTGACCACACTATGATCTTTTTCCTTTTATTCTCATAACAGCTAAGGACTCACCAGAGTTCTGGGCAGCATGGCCCTACATGAAAGTCCTATTATTCTCTTCCCTCTTTTTATACCATGGCAGAAATGTTCAGCTAGGAGCTCCACATATCTCACAGGGGCCATGTTGACACCATCAAGGATCCAGTCCAGGTCATCCCTCCGCCACACTTCTTCCTGACGTTGCAGAACTTTTAGCTGAATTTTTAAGCCCACTACCAGCATCTCTATGTAAGTTTTAGAGGTGAGAAAAATGGAGGATCCTGCAAGAGGGTCTTTGGCTTTCTGATAGGTAAACATTTCATACTATTAATTTGCCTGTCAGAAACTTTACTTAATAAGTCTTTATCAAACCAAACACGTCTGTGCTCTGAGTCTCTCAAATCTTTCCACTGTTAGATGATCCCTCTTCAGTTACTGTGAAATATCAATGGTTTTCATGCCTCTTGCAAAGCATTGCACTATGTCAAGCTATTCACCTTCAGAAAGATGTCTCCCCCTCCCTATATTGCAAGAGAACTGTGACTTGCTTAATAATGTGGAACGGCCTCTCTAAGTAGGTTTACTTTAATTGAGATCACCAGAGAAGTAAAACAATCAAAAACTACAAACTAAATGTTTATTTTACCGAAATGCTACTGGTACGTCACTGCATAATAATGTGGAGCACAGTGTAGAAAGAACAGGCAACAGTATGGGGAAAGGCCATCTGACTGACTGATGTCTGTAGTGAATCCAGCATCAAATGTACTACTGCCTGTCCTTTTGTGTGTTCAGAGAAACAACAGAAAGCAATTAATAAAAACTTAATAACAAGTAAAGTTAGCATGACATCATTTGCAATATCCTGCACAAGTCCTGCATGCTAATCAGTCATGCTGAGGGCAGCTTTCAATGACAAGTCACAAAGGTATTTAGCTGCAAGTTCACTGCCAAGCATCTATTAAGTGTAATGATTAATGACCCAAGTGTCCCTCTGAATTATTAGTTTAAAAAAAACACTGTTCATTTGCCCTCGCTGCACTGCTTTGAAAAGATTAACAAGCTAGCTTGCTATGTCACATTAACTTGCAGCAAAGGTTAAATGACATTAGCTGTAACACAGCGGTTAGCTGCTCGGTTGTTTGACAGCGTACTGCGGTATAACGGCACTGTAATGTCAGTAAAGTTAACTGACACAGCTGGGAAACACACACTTTTGAAAGGCCAGCTACTGTGTCCTATCTGACTCACTGCAACACAGAAAAAGCTAACTTAACTAGCAAGATAGCTTTCAGTAACAGGCGTCAACTGCCGTAAGGTAACTGGTGTCGCAGGCGAACCGCTAAAAGTAACTTTGTGTTGTCAGGCAGCGTGCCAAAGCAAACAACATAATGTGGTAAGTGTTAGCACTAGCTCCTGTTAGCCAACGACCTAGGCTACAGCTAGCTCGCTGCCACAGCTAGCTGCTGTTAGCTTGTCTGTGACCCTAACCTTCTGCTGTCTGACGTCTCCTTACCGGCGGCTAAAACGCTTCTTCCCACACAACACTGCGTCAACAGCCGGTGCAGTGAGTCGGTTTTACGTTCTCGTTGGTTTGCTCCTGTTGTGTCCTATTCTGGGCAGCCTGTTAAGTTTCCTTCCGTTTTCATTCACTTGTCTTTATTTTGACCTTTGGTTACTCGACACCAACATTGACGTCATTGTCATGGCAACAGAGTCCCTCCTACCGCGAGCCCGGACGCACAGGGAATAATTGCATTTACATTTTACACCTGACATTTACGCTGTCATGAAGAGCATCTTCCTGGGAACGCAGTATATGTGAGGAGACATGCTCCAAACCGAACACACAGTTAGCTGTCAACAAAGATGAAGAAAACTACTGAGATCCTGCACTTCAGCGACGTACTAGTAGAAATACAACAACTACTGCATGTCAAATGGAATCCAGAAGTCAACATAAAACACGCATGAAAACTATCAAAATTACACTTATATTAGATTATAAAGGCATCAGCCAGTATATTTATGCTTTGTTGAAATTGGAGCTAACTTTGTAGGGTTGCTTATCAAATCAAGTGTAGGCCTATTTATGCAGTAAGTTTAAATCTACCTGAGTTTACCAAAGTGCTGTACTTGTAAGAACACAGGCGACAACAAAAAATATGTGCACAAAGCAAGCACTTGTAAAATAAACCTGCAAAACAAAACTGCATCAAATACTAAAACAAGACAAAACATCATGAGGGAACGTGAGATTGTTTTTTGAAATGAAATATATATAAAAAATATACTAAAATATTGTGACAGTTAAGAGCAAACAAAAGCAGTTTTTTTTTTGAAAATGTCAATGGAGGAGGAACGTTTTATTAAGAGAATAAAGCTCAGTGGTGGAACAGTTAAAAGCAGCTAGTCTGAGGATCTCAGAGGACTGCTTTTATGTTGTTGGCAACGTATGTCCCTCTCTGTGTGGCCCTGTGATGGACTGGTGACCTGTCCAGGGTGAACCCTGCCTTCACCTTATGTCAGCTTGGATAGACTCCAGTCCTCCCACGATCCTCTACAGGGAAAGAAGTGTATAGATAGTTAATGGATGGATGGATTACTTGGAAACTGTAATTTTGTTGACAGACAAAGTAAATGGACAAATTAAAGCTCTCTGGAATATTTTATGGTGCGTTTATATGCAGTATTTTGTGTGGAAAATCCAGCTGTGAAAAGTAATAGATGCAGCTGTCAGGCAAAGGAAAGACAATACTGGCTCTGTATGTAGTGCAGTGGAAGAATTACAAATATGATAGTTGAACACAGGTGGACTTACCTGCAGAGACAATATCATTATGTGGTCCATGGGTGTCCTTTGGGTGGTACACATTAACCAGGAGGTCTGGGTATTCTCTCTCAGGACAATTTGAGTACAAAACACCTCATTTCTTGCATTACGGTGACATTATGAAACATTCTGTACTGCTGTTAATTATGTATTCTCCTCTATCAACTTTAAAAAAAGATCCCTGCTGAGCTGGCACAGATATATAGACATGATTTACTCTTCTGTCCCCTAGTGCAGTGGTTCTCAACTGGTGGGTCGGGACCCAAAAGTGGGTCGCGAAGTCATTTCTAGGGGGTCACAGAAGCATGCCACCCCAAGTAGTGGTAAAAAGTCTTTTATTTTGAAGGACGTGTTTCTCATGACACCGTTTGCTTTCAATAGCAGGACATTTAGTGGTGGTGACGCCAGTAGTTGCCCACTATTAACCTCTAGATTTGGCTCTGCATGCTTATTGGAGAAATTTATGCTAAAACGTCCCAAAAATGAACCAAAATGTGCCAAAATATACCCAAGAACTTGGCAAAAGCGTCCAAATATACCAAGATTAGCAAAAAGTAGGCCAACATTTTCCTAAATTGTATCAAAATGCATTGAGACTACACCCAAATAAACCTTAATTTGTTAGCAGGAACAATAAGCTTCAAAAATCTGGGTCGCGACCGTTAATAACAGAGACATAGTGGGTCTTGAGGCTGGACCAGCTGAGAACCACTGCTGTAGTGTGTCTTCTGTTTAGGGAAGTAAGAAATTCATTTTTAAATCTCTGGAATTTTTAAAATCATGTCATGTTCAAAACTGTCTGCGCATTCAGAACATATGACACATATCTGTGCTTGATATACTAAATGAAAAATGTAAGACATATGTCAGATGAAGTCATTCTTTCACCATATAGAATGGATTCACTTGGGTTCAAATGGTTCAACAAATATATGTGCATTTTATGTTATTTAATTAATTTTTATCACTTGTTAATAATCACAATATTTTATTTTTTAAAAATATATTTATATATTATAACTCTTACATGTCACTATGTTTGACATTTTATGGAATATTTCTTATTATATTATATTATATTTGATGCGTATCTTGTATGTATGATTTATTTATCTAGGGACTGGACATAATCTTTTAATACTTTTGGAAGTACTTTCGCCTCACAGCTACGAGAACCTCGGTTCACATCCCTGTTAGGATGCCTGTGTGGAGTTTGCATGTTCTCCCTGTGCAGCGTGGGTTTTCACCGGGTACTCCAGCTTCTTTCCACAGTCCAAAAACATGCTGAGGTTAACTGATGATTCTAAATTGTCCGTAGGAGTGAGAGTGTGCTTGTTTGTCTCTATGTGTAGCACTGTGATAGACTAGTGACCTGTCCAGGGTGTCTCCTGCCTTCGCCTGAGTCAGCTGGGATAGACTCCAGCCCCCCGCAACCCTACAGAGGATTAAGCGGTGTACAGATGATGGATGGATGGATTTTTCTCACTAGTAAGAATGGAGGCAGCCTTAATACAAATCTCACAATATTGTCAGATATGCTACATAAGTATCCTAAAATGTAGGTGTATTTAAACTTTTCCAGGGTTCACAGTGACATATGTTTATTCAGATTTCTGGCCTCGGCTCTGCTTTAGCTTCCAGCATGTTACTGTAATAAGAGTGCTGGGTTCAATCAGTGCTTGAGGGAAGCGTTGAATCCAGTCCAACACAGTTGTGTGGTCTGTCAAAAACCAGCTGGCAGTCACAAAAAGTTTCCTTCACTGTGACATGTCAACAAGGTGAAATGCACTTTGGCAAATATCTTGCAGCTCCCAGCATCCACCGGCTGACGTGTCTCTGTTTCGGGCTGTGGAAGGACATCTTCTTAATATCTGAAGGTTTGCACTTTAATCCCCCTCAAAGACCACAGGCCTGTTGACATCACTGAGAGGCAGCTAAATAATTTACCTAATTGGTGACTTCAACTACGCACATTTAGGGCATCAGAGAAATCAGTTTGGACAGTGTGGCTCTCATCTTTACCTTTGCATGTCTTTGTGACTGCATGCAATTTGTACTGCATGTTTCTTCACATGGGGGCTTTATCCACCTTTAAGTATGCCTGAGGTAAATGCATTTGTTAATGACAAATTGATGAAGCTGAGCCTGAAGGGTTAGGTTAAATTTAACCTGATGACATAATCGGAAACATAAGCAAACCCATCCATCCATTATCTATACACCGCTTAATCCTCTGTAGGGTCGCGGGGGGACTGGAGTCTATCCCAGCTGACTCAGGTGAAGGCAGGGGACACCCTGAACAGGTCGCCAGTCTATCACAGGGCTACATATAGAGACAAACAAGCACACTCTCATTCACACCTACGGACAATTTAGAATCACCAATTAACCTCAGCATGTTTTTGGACTGCGGGAGGAAGCTGGAGTACCTGGAGAAAACCCACACTGCACAGGGAGAACATGCAAACTCCACACAGGAAGATCCCAGGTGTCCTAAGCGGGACGCGAACCAGGGACCACTGAGCCACTGTGCAGCCCATAAGAAAACCCTCCTCTGTTAAAAGGACTATGTTGGAAACTGCTTTGCACATTTTCCTCCACATGAGGTCAGCCTGGATCCATGCACTCCCCATCTCTTTATTATCCAGCGGAACTAAGTTAACGGTGAACACTTGTGATGGATTATAGGATATTTATTCACTCTTTAATATTCGGAGCACATGTGCGTCTTCCTAGACTCCGCTAAGTACCCAGTCTTTGGTCAAAAATGTAAAGCAAGATCAGCGGATGCAGATTTCTAGAATTCTTTCCGAAACGTATAATAATAACAATATTCATCATGTCTCAGATGAAGTGGTGTTGCATTCAGCATGTAACGCTGCAGAAGATTTCTTAATAATTCATATTACATATCTCAGTTATTTCTTATGAAAAGAGCGGGCGAAGAAAATCCATCTATAACCTAACCAGGAAAATTGATTCCCTTGTCATTCTGTGTGGTCTGAAATTGCCCAGAGCTATTATGAGAGAGACTGATTTTCTCTGTGCAGTGGACTGGAACAGTCTCTCCTTGTAGAGGCTTTTGCGAGATGTGAACAGATTCATAAGCAACAGCACTGCTAAAGAGGCATGTTGTCAGGCGCTCTCAGGCAGATATCCTAAACGTGTTATAAGCTCTATGGAGTAATTCAACCAGATGTTGTCTCTGATAAAAAAACAAAAAAAACAAAAAACATGTTGTTAATGTTGGCTGTTCTTCTGATTCTGTCTTGTATTGGCAGTTTCACCAAAATCTGCATTTTAGATTTCTTTTACGATATCAAAATCAAACAAAATGTGGTTTTCAAATTAATCTAATAATGGAAAGTATTAGTAAAATACTGTAAATGTTGAAAATATTTTAACAGGTGGCTCTACAGCTAGTCTTTCTATTATTTCTTTTCAACCAGGCAGTGAGATATTGATGTATATAAAGTAAAAAGAGGCATGACACAACGTAGCTGAGAGAAACACAAGTCAAATTAAGAACAATGCTCCAGAAATGTAACAATTTGTGAATAGAAAGTAGCCTGTTTGCATTGCCATTGTCACGCCCTCCACCTCTGCTGGTCCCTAGTGGCAATTTTCTTTCCTTCCCTCCTTCCTCTCTTCCTATCCTGAGTTTCCTCTAGGAGGGTGTGTGCACAGCAGGACAGGTGAGGACAGGTGGACAGGAGTGGCAAATCACTGATGAGACTCACCTGATTGGAGCTTCCAGCTGCACCCACTCTCAGCCTGTTGTTCATAAGCGGCCTCCAGTCACTCCTTGATGCCGGACTGTGAAGTCACACTCAGTCAGTCGAGTGTTCCTATTCATGTCCAGCCGCTACCTGCCTAATGCTTGTAGTAACCTTGTTTTCTCTGTGCACAGTTCGGACCTCCTGCCAGTCATCGTGTGCCTCCTCAGCCTCCAGCTGCGTTCATCGGTCTTCCACTACACCTGGATACTCACCTGTTGGAATCGCCTGCTTCAGTCTGTCCACCATTCCACACCACCCAGCCGACGCCACTCCAACCACACCTGTCCGCCATCTTATCTGAACAGTTACAGTGTCAACAAGTTACTGTGTCATAGTCTGCTCTGTTAGCATTAGTGTACTGTTGTTTGGGCTTGTTTGATCTGTTCATTCATTAGTTCTGTTGGCTCTCGCCTTGCTTACCTCTAGTCTGCATTCGTCTGTTGTAAATAGTTTGAGATTTTGCGACTCTCCTAGCTTTGGGGTACTTATTCCTGGTTAGTGTGCTTAATTGTATTTGTGCTTTTCACTTATCCTGTCCGCTGTGTTTCCTGCCTTGCATTTGAGTCTCTGAACCGTTCGTAACAGCCATACTCTAGAAAAAAATAAACCTAATGCCAACATGAAGTGTTTCCTCTCTACTGTATATCTAAGTGTGAAATTCATACATCAGCATAGTGTATTTAATTGGTGTGAGAAAGGAAGTTGCTCACTGCCGGAGCGTTGTCGCAAATGTAGATGTGCTAGTCAAAGCATGCAGGGTTATTTCAGCATCAAATGTGCCTCTATGGTTTTAAAAATCTGTGTTTTTTTTTGTGACGTGATAAATACAAAAATCGATACCGGCTCTCAGTGATTTTCAAAGTTCCTGTGAAATGTGTCTGGATAGTTTTACTCAGGAAGGCAGGCTGGAAATTACTGAGGGCCTTTAAGGGCCTAAAAATATGTTTGGAGGAGGGGCATGTGTGTTAGTTCACCATGCTCCACATCGATGACAGAATATAGATTTTATGTTTTTGTACTTTACTCTGCTACAATCAGACTTATGTCTTACTGATAAACTAATTTTTAATTTTGAGGTTTTTTTTGGTTTTTTTTGGTCAATAGTGGCTCTGTCTAGAGAGTTTGGCTTGCACAGTGTTGGGTAGCACAAAGACAACTCAAGCCTGGGAAGCCCTCACTTGTGTCCTATTAGGCCTTTTACAAAATAGTCATTTTAAGATGAAAGCTATAATTGTATGCAACCGCTTTATGAAATTTGCACTGAGCCTAATATTAGCGTGCGCACCCACATCAGGCCTTCACATCAGCATCTGAGACTGCATAATTTTGCTGCACTTTCATTTCATTCTAATGGGAAGTGTGAAAACTGAATGGTGAGCTCGTTGGGTTATCATTTATTTATATGTTAAATCATCTGTTTGCTCATTCCGTGTTCATGCATTCTTGTTTCTTAACTATTTCATGCTAGCGGAGTGACTTTCAACCAGCTCAGCAGGTTTGTTTGCAGGTTGCATGAGCTCCCGAGAAAAGAAGTCAGAGGAAAAGGCTTGAGGTCCACCTAAGGAGATGTGTTTCCATCCCTAGAATGCTTTTTTATCTTTGGAAAGTTGGACTCAGCGTTTCTTGGAATGGAAAAACTGATCACAGGGTTAAACTTACAAAGCTGTGTACGCTCAGGAATTCCTGAGGTTGTGTTCACTATGAAAGCTGAAACATTTGTGCAGCTGAGATTGGGCGAGAGGTGGGTCACACCCGGGAGGATTCGCTAATCTATTGCAGGGCGAACGCAAAGAGATAAACAACCCTGCATGCTCACAGTCACAGTTTTTAGAGGGAGAAAGGCCACGCAGGCATGTAGAGAGTATCCAGACTCCACACAGAAAGGCCAGTCAGCAGGTTCAAACCCAGAACCCTTATACTGACAGTGCTAACCACTGCACCATCATGTCACCGAGAACTAAAATCCAGAATTAGGAAATGAAACCTCTTTAAGTGGATGGCTAGCTGAGGAAACAGAGGGAGCTATTGTAGCTAAAGATGTGCTGCACCATTCACATTAATGTAGCCTCTGTCAGCCTATGAGTCGGCTGAGTCCTGATGTGTTTAGAGGACATTTTACTGGCTGACAAATGAGGAATAGTTTGCAGGACATAGAGGGATGAATACTATGTGAACATACTGACCTTTTGGCACAAGTGGCAGAGAGAAAGTCCATGTCCTGTGTTATCTGGCACCAAGATGTTAGCATTAGATTCCTTAAATTCTTCAAACAGAAAGGTGGAACCACATCAGACGTGTTCCAGTACATCCCCCAACACCCCTGTTAGTGGTTCATGGTTTGGACCTGCTGCAGACCCTACAAGCACCCTGTAAGCCGGCCTGGCTGACCAATTCATCATAGTTACCTCCATCTGCCTGTTTCTCCACCAACACTATGACTGCAAGAACTAAGTGTTCCCCTCGTAGTTTCCAGACATGCATTTTTATGAGTTTATCAGGGGTACTTGCTTGACTCACTGGTGTATTTGCTCTTACCGGCTTTAAACTGATATCCAGTTGTAGTACCTGGAGATTATCAGCAAGTAAATACGGTGCAGTGGTGATACATTTGTGTTCCTGCATCTTGTCATGCAGCAGAGAACGCGATAATGCTGAAACAGGCCTTTTGCTTTCAATATTATCTCCTCAGTGATTGTGTATGTGCTCCTTTTCTGCTCTCTTGTTGAGGAAGAAGGGAAAAAAATTCAAGGATATCAGGAGTCACTCAATTTCATAAAACAAGAGCGTAGCTTGATTTGTTGGCACAGTTTTAATATTTGCTTTAAATGCTGATAATTGAGGAGTCTAAGGAGCAGCAGCTTGTCATTTAAAAGTGCCGTTAGACAAGCTTATTAATAAAAATAAAGTAATAAAATAAAGACACTACTGATGTTTAGATTGCTTCCCTATAAGCCGTGCTTTCACTATCCAATTGTGTCTCCCAACGGGTACGAAAAATCTCAGGAACATTAAGGCTTGATTTAGAGTTAAAAGAACAACTGTAAAAACTTAACCTGGCAAAACAAAAAGAGCTCTGTAGTCAGAGGAGGTAAGGGAGGTGAAGAGAGAGACAGTGATAGAAACTGAGGTAAAACAAACAAGAGAGAACCTCAGACAGGCGTTCACTGGAGAGGCCTCAGAGACCTGAGAGGGTTCAAACTGACATTCAGTTGGCATTATTTCTACTAAATCAATAAACAGCAAAACAGGCCTGTTTATTAACCTTCAGAACCCCGAAACCCACAGGTGGGTTTGTAAGGCATGTTTTCTATATACAGTCAATAAAAGCCATAATTATTAATTACTAATTCATTATTTATCAGAGCCAGAAAGAGTCATTGACTTTTGAACTTTCAGAACGTCCCTGAACTCATCATATGTGACATACGGGTTCCTTTTGGCAAAATCCAACAAGATCATGCTTAAAATCACGATATTTCCTCAAAATAACTGCAATCTACATGTCTAATTCCAAATTCCACCATAATCAAACCATTTGCACTTGTTCCTGATAAATAAATAAAATGGAATGAATGAATAAAATAAGAGTCTGTGCTCCATGAGTACTGGTGTCGGCTCAGCTGTCACCAACGTGGCAGAAATTAAGGACACTTTTGGCTGAACTCTGGGCTGTGTTTACACAGAGCACAGAGGAGAAGAAGTATGGAAACAAGTTAGATGGCTTGGGAGCAAAATAAAACAAACGTGAGGAATAAAATCAATGCAGTGTGGCTCCAGAACAGCATACAGAGGAGCAAGTTGTCAGCAAGTTGCTGGAAGATACAATCAGCGTGTAATATCTCTCTGGAAAAATCTCTCTAAAATTGATGTGCAGAGTGGTGTGAAAAACTTTCATTTTCCTCCCATTTTTTATGTATTATATTCAGTCCCTCCAGGATTTCACAGGCGGTTTTCAAGATTGTTGCTCCTAAAATGCCTGAATTCGTGGCAGCTTTTCAAAAAGTTGCGATGTAAGTTGTGATGTTTTAAGTGCATTTGTTGCGATGAAATTGCGGGAGACAGTAAAAAATTGCTAAAAAGTTGCATTTTTTTCTTTGTTTTATATAATTCATTAAAAAAATAAAAGTTTAAAAAGTTAATTTCACATCCTGGAGCACAGGTGTTCACACGCACACACGCTCACAGCTTGTCACATCAATTAATGAATCTAACTGACCTTCATTGTTTCAGTGCTGCCACAGATCTGGATGCAACAGCTTCATCACGGTGATTTGTCTGGTCTGTGGTCCGCTGGTTTCACCCATTCTCCTAATATGTTTACAGTAGAAAAGTGTTCGATGATTTTCATTTGTGTTCCACCTCAATATTCCACGGGGTGCAAAAGAGTTTACCTCTGCTTTCATAAAGAACATCAGGGAATTGTTTTGCAGGTCTTTAGCAGTAATTTTTGTTGGTAAGTGATAGACATTACTATCGCACATCTGCATCTTAAAACCATAAACAAGGAAGTGAATTCGGTGACGTACGTACATTATGTTTGCGCTGGGGACTGCTGTGATTGGTGGAACTCACGGGAGGCTGGACAAAATTGCGGAAAAGTGGTGGTGATTGGACAAAATTGCAAGGTCGTGCAGAATTCATGGAGATTGGTTGAATTTGCGTTAATTGTTGCGATCGCAACATCGCGAATTCCTGGAGGGACTGATATATTATAACTGCGGCATACTGCTAAATAGACATTTAGGGTTTCAAGTCGAGCCGTGGCTAAAGCTGGAAAGGCACTGAACCTTAGTTGCTCCAGGTGGTAGGGTGGCTTCTTCTGCATGGCGACTCTGTTGCTATTGGTGTGAGAGTGTGTGGGTGAATGAAAACTGCACTGTAAACCTGTGAACCGAGCTATGGCACTGTGTACTAGTGAGTGCAGAGCTTTGCATAACAGTGAAAACATGAGTCCAAAAAGAGGTAATATGTGACACAAGTAAGGGAGGTTGGATTATGTGTTAAAGAATATACATTGCAGTTTTTACAGTGTACTTGCTGCCACTGATGCTTTGTCTACACGCTCAACTGGTGCCTGTGTTGGAGATGATGCTTGGGGGTTTGAAGGGGTCAGATCTGTCCATGTGTCATGCAGAACACTAATGACTTATTAGCCTGTGGCTACTTTTACCAGCTACCTGCAGTTTGCTTGCTGCAGTTTGCCTGATAGATAGACTGTTTGCAGATTGTGTTAATTAATTGGAGGGAAAAAAATCCTTTGTCACCTGAATCAAATACTTCAATAGTCTTCTTGTTTTCTGTGTTTTCCTCATGAGGCATAGTCAAGTGTTGGGGGATTTAATTTTATTAATAAGGAACATGACACATAAATACTGTAGAATCAACACTCTTACCACAGTAAGTGAAGTAACACTTTAATAAGTCATCAGCTTAATGAAGCCTACAATTCAATATTTCGGAAGGCTAATGAAGCACAAATTGCTTCACTTGTTAGCGTGCTTTGCCCTCTTGGCCTAAAATATGCACAACACGTATTGCTGGAAAAGTCCATAAATTTGAAAGAGGTCTGGGCACTATCTCAGTCGTACTAAAGCAACATAATGTAAAATCAAAACCTCTTTCACCAGTCCTTTACTGTAACAAATGGAACCAGAGCTAACAAACAGCCTGTGTATTTCATCCATCCATCCGTCCATCTGTCCATTCGTCCATCCATCCATCCATCCATCCATCCATCCATCCATCTTCTACTGCTTATCCGGGGCCAGTAATACAGAATTATAACCTTTAATAGTTTAATCATTGAAATTATTTGTTAGGGAAGTTCCTGGTTTGCATAAATGATCCACCCCTTGGTGTAAGCATCAAAAACTAGCTCATGTACAACCAACCACCTTCCTGATCAATCACCAGACTGACTGGCCTCCAAGACCTGACATCAGTTATAGTAGTTTGATTACTTCCGAGGAAAACTCATAGACTGTATTTAATAGATGGATGTAGCCTTCGGGTCTGAAAAGTAAAGCCAAGGCAGGAGTGACTTAAGTGCACTCTGTCAGCAGTTAGCAGGGGACGAATCCTCTGGTTGCAAAAAGAAGTCTGAGTGTAAGAAAGTCTATGAGAAAATGATGTTTGAGGTATGAATCACATGTTTTGAGACCTTTTGAATACAGCAATGTAAACTGTGGTCTCATTCAAAATAAAAATAGATAAGGCAGGTTATGTTCGAGGGTGGGCTACCTTGTGCTTGACAAATCGCTGTCCTGTCCTCAAGTTCTCCAGTGAGATCCACTTCTCGCTCATTACATGTAGTTTCAAAAGACCTAGGTGGCAATGGCCAAATTCCAAACCTGAGGCTTCACAACAGTAGTACACAGACCAGTAAGTCACTACGGCCATCTTTTATGGACAGTCTAGAACCAAACTCCCTGAGGATTCAATTACAGCACTTATAAAAAGTATCCATCCCCCTTGGAGGTTTTCCCTTTTAGTGTTTTTTTCAGCATAGAATCATGGTCAAAATAATTTGGCTTTTTTGACAAAAATGTACAAAAAAGACACTTTCTTTTTCTTTTGCGGTAACTTTTGCGGTCTCACTGTATCGCAGATTTTGACCTTGTATATAAAATACGTAGCGTGCAGCAGATGAGTAGACGCATGCATTTAAATGCAGCTACGGCCGCTTCCACTTGAGCTAGTCGGTCGCTGATTGAATGGCGGTGATCGAAGTCAGTGTTTATAAGAGTGTGGGAAAGGTTAATAACAGTGTGGGGAGGGTTTATTAAGCCTAAAATATATATAAATATTAAAATAAATAAAAGGTCGCTACTTCACAGATTTTGTCTGTCGCGGGGGGTTCTGGAACCTAACCCCCGCGATAGACGAGGGATTGCTGTATTCATCCTCTTCAAGTCAGTATGTTTGAATGGACAGCTCTTTTTAAGTCCAGCTACAAATTCTCATTTAGATTTAGTTCTGGGCTCTGAATCCGCCACTCCAAAACATTTACCATGTCTGTGGAGTTTTGGCTGTATGCTTCAGGTCATTGTCTTGCCAGAAAGCAGCTCTTCTCCCACGTCGCGGTTCTCCTGCACACTGCATGAGGTTGTCCAGGAATTAACTATACTTTGCTGCATCTGTTTGCTGTTCTACCCTCTATCTTTACAAACCTTACAAGGTCTTCTGCACAGACGCACCCACACATCATGATGCTGCCACCACCATGCTACATGGTGAGCATCTAGTCTGATGGCCAAAAAGCTTTTTTTTTTTTTTTTGTCTCAGCAGACCAAAGAACCCTTTTCCAGTTGACTTCAGAGTCTCCCACATGCCATCTGGCAAGCTCTAGTCGAGATTTTTTTTTTGTAATTCAAGTTTTTATTCCATATTTTTACATTTTAAACATAGAACACAAATGAAAAAAACACACAAACACATCAAAATGTGAGGTTCCGTCCAAAACCAGCTGTCGTAGTGCATTAAGTCAGTTTCTATTCAGTTTGTAGACAAGTAGGTGCAAAAACTGTCCCATTGTTCCATTGCGTCTTCATTCCTAGAGGCGCTCTAGTCAAGATTTAATATGAACCTTTATCTAACAGTGGCTCTGACAGGTGAAAACCTTAGCAACGGTTGTTGTATGCACAGTCTCATCTCAGCCACTGTCACTCAGTTTTTGAGGATGACCTGCGCTAGGTCGATTTACCCATGTGTTACATCCCATGCATGTTTTAATGATTGATTTTATTGTAGGGATAAAGGGATAGTAAATGACTTGGAAATTTTCTTGTACCCATCCCCTGATTAATCCTTTTCAATAACCTTTTCACAGAGTTGCTTGAAGTGGTTTTTTTTTGGTCTTAATGATGTAGTTATAGACAAGAGTGTTGATTCACCAGAGACTGGACTTTTTTATATACAGGTGTCTGTATACCACAATCATTGTAAAGTCACTGACTGCACTCAGATGATCTCCATTCCACTAAGTTGAATTTGTTGAGTCACTGTAAAGGGGGTGAATATTTATGCAATCACTTATTTGATGTTTGGTATTTTCATTCATTGGCAACGCTTTTTAGAGATCTGTGACGTACTTTGACATGAAAGGTTTGTATATATGTGTGTGTATCTCATAAGCATGTTAGTAGTAGTGCATAGCAACACAAAGAATTGTCCGTAGTTTGATAGGTGCTTTTGAAGGGGTTTAAAAAAGCAGAAGTTAGGAGAAAAAAGTAGAGTTCCATCCAAAGCTTTATTAAAAATTTGAAGCATATGGCACCCCCAGCGCCATCTTTACAGACTGGATGGCCAGGCCAAGCAGCTATTGATCAGGACAGTGAAAAAAGGCCAGTGGTAGAGACATTAAATGGGAGAGACTCACCACTTGAAGTATCCTAAAAAGAAATCTGTGGGAAAATCCTGTAATTTTAAAACTGGCAAGTGTGTGACACATAACTGCTCCTATTCCCCAAAAGCCAACTGTTTGCTTTGTGACAGCCAAACTATAAAACATCAAGCCAGTCGCGTTGCTGCACTGATGCTTGCATGATGTTGTGAAGATGTGTGTCTTTTTAAAACTTCATTTGGACTAAAGTTCCCAAACTTTTGAAAACATTTTTTAATCAGATTGCATTTTTTTGTCTATTATGATCATTGAGATTACAGTTATGACTCTTTCTGCATTCATTTAGATCACTACCTGGTCTTGTTAGCCTGGAATACCAGCACAAGGGTGTTACCAAGATGGCTGCAGAGATGTGAGACTTCCCTTTAAGTCTTTATAACATTGGCCTATGCATGTGACAGCCATCTCATAAGCTATACATGAAGGTGGCAGCGTGACAAGAAAGATGTCTCTGAGTCTCATTTGAGTTTTGTAAAAAATAAATAAATAAATAAATAAAAATGCCTAGAAGTTTTGGTGCCATGTGGCAGTAGCTTTATAGTCAGATGACACCAATAGTGATGTTTTTGGACTTAACTTCAAGTCTGTGGCGAAAGCCAAACACAGCAGAAACCACACCATACTTGCTGTAAAGCATGGTGGTGGCAGCATCATTTTGTAGCGATGTCTCTCTACAGTAGTGACTGGGCATTTCATCACAATGTTGCCAAGAACACCTAAATTCTAGAGGAAATCTGCAGGCCTCAGCAGCTGATGATGGGCACGACAGCGACCCTAAAGACCCAGCCAGGAAAACAATGCATTGGCTTAGGAACAGAAAGCTGAATGTCCTTGAGTGGCCAAGTCGGAGCCCTTGGCTGATATCCAATTAAAAATCTTCAAATAGACCTGAAGACAGTACTGCGTCAGTGTTCACCATGAACCTGGCTGAACTGACTGAATGTGAGTGCTCTGGTAGAGACAACCAAACAGACCGATGGCTGTAATTAAAGCAAAAGGTGCACTCTACGAAGACTTTAATCAGGGCACTGATCTGTTATTCTGCTGCCTCATTTTGTTGCTTGAATTTTCTAAGACAGAAGGTGGGACAGGTTTTTTTTAAAAAAAAAGGGTTTCTAATTTTAAGCAGTAAGACAAAAAAGACTATCAGATGGTATGATGATTTTGTAAAAGCTCTGTATTTATGCTGCTGTAGAGAAAACTTGCTAAGTAATGGAATCCACTCTCTGCTCTGTTTTTCTTTCATGTGAGAGCACGTTTAAAGTAGATCAGTCTCATAAGTCATGTTGCAGCACACCAAAGCCTGTCAAATCCAAAAGTTCAAAGTGGGCTTAGACAGTGTATATGTAGCAGTGTGAAAGCTCTTAGAAGGATCAAGTGGATTATGCCATCGGTTTTAGGTAAAACGCACCTTTCATGCAGTGAATGATTGGGATATTTTTACCTCTGATATTAAACTGTGTCGTATAGGTGTCAGGTGGTGGTAACAGGTGTTTACCTAACAGAGTCTGATAAAGGGGCAGTGATACCGTCATGTCGACAGTAAATAGAGCAATCAGTCACACAGGGACGGTTCCATTTTAAAGCATGAGCGTGTATTCATTTAGGTCCTGATGCATTTTGATCTATTCAATAAAACAGAACTGTCATGATTTTGAGGCAGAGAATTACAAGGTCTAGCAGGTTATTTTCATCACTCTCTCTCTCTCTCTGCATTTCTTGTCATTTCTCCTCCACGCTCCTCTTCACAAAGTGGTGATGTCCACTTTACCAGTCATCTGTCAAGGCAGGGAAAAATAAAAGCGCATCTTCTAAAATGGGACGGTATTCATTCAATGGTTAACTTCTGGTTGTATGGCATAAATCACATGAAGATCAATAAGTACAACTTCTAACAGTGCTGCAGTATTATTCTCATGAATTAAATGAATGCGTCTGCACTGTACTTTGCTAAAAGCCTGGAATAACTCACTGCCTGTGCCGATCCTCCTCAATGGCCTTGGAGGATTTATGTTTTGTGTTAAGTAAGACTGAAGCTACTCATGTTATCTCACTCCATCAATAGCAAATACATTAACAATATCTAGTCGCTGCAAGCACACTATTAATTTACCACGACCTGTCCCTACAGGGGCAGAATGATTGTTGGAGGCAACGAGGTGTATCTGCTTACCCCTCCCTGGGACACGGTGTCGCTGCTGGGGGATCAATGTCCATTGAGCAAGGAGGAAGAGGGGCAGGCAGGCAGCCAAGCAGCCGGCTGGAGGAAGCCCTCAACCTCAGCTCGAGTGACGCTGTCACCTAAGAGGTCCCACAGGCCCTGCAGAGACAGAGAGGGATGTGCCGCCTGATGCTGGAGCCATGTCCTTTCACACAGAAACATGGGCCTTTGTTCCTCAAAGGTTGAAGAGGACACAGGTAATAGATAGTGCAAGCTCCGGTTCACGACAGAAGAAACCCAGACTGCCACTGACAGTTAATTGTCAGTCATACATCATGACAGTTATCGTTTGATTTGTAGAAATTCAGCAGCTCTTGACACAAGACTAGTGTTTGATAGGAGAAATAGTACATTCTTTTACATGCATATTCAATGAAAAACATTCAACACTATATTCAGAACCAGCAGGGATTTTACTGCTATAGCCTTTGTGACTTAGTCTGGTATGACATTAGCTTATCGAGCAGGGCCTGGAGGTGTTGGGAAGCTCAGTGGGAGAGTGAGAGAACTCCACAGTCTGACTGTGAGGATGGGACCAGGGTTAATGTTAGACTGCAGGTTAATGTCAGTAATGGCTGAGTAATTAAAGTAATGTAAAGCATAGAGGCAATGGACCATTTGAGGCAAGCCCCACACACTGGCAGCAGAAAACAAAGTGTTGCTTCAGTGGTATTGGGTAGAGATCTATAGAATTCTGGATTCATTCATGACATTAGGGGAAAATGATTTTTTATTATTCTGCAGTGTATTGTCAGTGGCTAGACAGATTTTTTAAAATGAGGTCTTGACTTATCGGCTGTGGTTTTCACGTTGAGAGTTTGTGTTTGTCATCATGACAACCTGTGGTTCTGGTAACACCTTCTGTAGTGAAAAGCATTGCATTTAGAACTTTGTGCCAAGTGTTCACGTTTGTCTGTCTGTGAACACATTTTTTTCGATGTGATAGTGTCACAGTGCAATCCACTAGCCTTCAGTGGAAGACATCAGGTGGAGATGATTAGCCAGTCACTCCCCTGAGGTGGACCTCCATCTCCTTTTCCCTCCTTTTTCCCACTCTTTCTTATTTTTTCTTTCTTCTCTTTCCCTCCATTTTCCTCTGTGGTGAGATCCATCAGTCTTCAGTGGAAGACATCAGGTGGAGATGATCAGCCAATCACTCCCCTGGGTTGGGAGAGGAAGAGGAGGGTTATTTAAGGAGTGGGCGTGGCCTATTTGAATCAGATTGTCTGGGACCATGCAGCCACCCAGGTAAGTTTGCTTGTTGCTTCTGCCAGTTTACGTTTTTCATCCGCTGTTTAGTAAGACTGATTAACTGATCGACTGATTAATTGTTTTTTTATTTGCCATATGATGACCTGTAGTCTGTTCAGTTGTTTTGTAGCAATATATCTTCAGTTAATTTCAAACTAGGAAGCAGATTGTAGTCCTGTAGAGGACATGTGCTAGTGAAGGTAGTACCGTCATTGTCACTACCTGGAGCTTGCATGTAAGGAGCCTGGGTCTGTTGAAGGTGTCAGTGCTGTTTGGGCTGTGATAGCCATGTGGTAGGTAAGGGAAGTAGCTGTGTTGGTGTGAGGAGCAGTGATGACTGGTATTAGAGGAGTGTCTCTGGGATGCCAGAGATCACTGTCTAGCCTCCCTGAGGTGTCGTGGGACCAACTAGACAAACACCTATTAAAGGAGGTTCCCACCTGATGATCCCAGAGACATGTTAGCTATCACTGTTGACCGGTTTAGACAGTCAAGTTGTGCCCTAACGGTGCAGCATTACGCTTAGGAGGTTCTTTACTGGTTGCAAATCCTTTCATTGAGCACAAGCTTCTTGTGAACAAGTGTCACCGTGCAAGATTCAAACACAAACTTTTACAGGTGTGTAGTTGAGATCAGAATGTGTCTGAAGATGTGTGTGACATGTGACCCCCGTGGTACTGACCGCTCATGTATTCATGTAATGATGTAGTGATGAATAGGAATCGGCCTGGCTGATAATTGGATTCGACATTCAGCATTTTTTTTAGCTTGACTATCTGGATTGTTTTTTAGTTTAGTTGTATTACAATAAATTAATTTAAAAAGTAATACTTTGACTCTGATGCAGCTGCCTCTCTGTGTGTAGTCACTCTGTGGTCTCCACCCGCAGCTCTGTGTGACTGGTTACATGTGTGACGACCCGGCAGCAGGAAGGACAAAGAGGAGAGGTCTACACATGATAAGAGAAACTTAAATGTATTTTAACCAAACATAATTTAATGAAACAAACTAAATATCTGGATCAGTGCTATCAGTAATGTAATGTGTGTGTGTGGATGTGTGGCAGGTAATGTGTAAAACAAAAGAACCCATACAACTTAACCAAAATCCAGGCCTAGAGAGAGAGAGCAGCTGATTCCATTCAGCTTATAAAGCCGATGATCAGCCAACACTGGTGTCAGCCATCAGCTGATGGACTTCCTGTTCTTCTCTAAGGGAGCCTGAACTCCAGCCAACCAAGACAGCCCAAACAGGAAGTTAAGGGCTGTCACACATGTCATCAGCAATTGCTAGTAACTGTAACAGTAACACTGAAGGATACGCGTTGTAAAGCCCTCTTTTAATCAAACAGAAAGGATAATTAAACAAAGCATTTCTGTGACGTTGAAGTTTGCATTATTCTAAATTCTGACACCAAGATTTAAATTTTTACCACAAATGTACATTGACTTTAAATATTGGTTATAGGGGTGGAAATCACAGGATACGATGCAATATGAGACGCGGTGATGTGATAATTGATATATTGCAAGACAGTCACATAACGACACATCACCATATCTATAACTGAAAATACAAAATGCCTGTAAAAAGGTTGAGTTCAGTATTTATTTATTTACTGAAACTTGGTTTCACTTTCACTGGATTTGACTCAAACTTGGATGAACCACTTTTGTATTCTCCACCTTTCCTCTCGTCTCATCATAAAGAGCTGGACTTGCTTTTTCGGTGAAATATTTTCTGCTTGGTATTTCATACCTTGGTTCCAGTGTGTGTAGCTTTTCTCAAAACCTTCATTTTCGACCACACCGTACGGGTGGAGGTCCTTGCAAATGAACCTAGTGATGGACGTTGTAATGCTGGCGGCTCTCGGGGACCAGAAAGGAAGCTTTGGTTTAAACATTGTGTTAACGGCTGCAGGCTGACTTGAAACTGCATCAGCCGCTTTCTCAACGAGGAGTTCAGGATGGTGGCGTTGCATGTGGGTTTGCGTGTTTGAGGTGTTGCCTGTGTACTTTACTTTTGGGAGGCAGTTCTTGCATATTGCATAGTCTTTGTCCAGTTTGCTTGTTCCCTCAATGTTGCCAAAGCCCAAATGGGTCCACACTTTGGACTTAAACGTGGATGGGGCGTCTCTTATGGTAGCGTTGCTGTCCTCCATTACACCTGTACAAACTCTTGTTGGGCTGATTGATTTCTGCTCAAGTCTTCCTCATTCATGTGATAAACGCCACCGTGTGGAGTCATTAAGTAGTGATGCTGGGGAAATGGCAGCTGGCAGGGGAATCTGGAGGGTTTAGAGCGCCTTATTATATGAATTAAAGTATGGATATTTGACGCCAACATATCGATACTCGTATCGCACGAGGAGGGATGACGATATATCGCTGTATCCATATTTTGTCCCACCCCCAATTGCTTATTGTTTACTCGATTGTCAATAATCAGTATCTGCAGAATGTTGAGCTTTTGTTTTGTCGGTGTATTACATCACTTTGAGTTCTTCTCTTGTCTTGGAAAAATGTAAAACTACCTTATATCTAGTTAGGACATTATGTGATTAACTGGTTTTGCATTTGTCCACAGAAGTTGTTAGCACATAGTTTTACTCCACTGATAAAAGAAATGCAGCTGTCTGTGTTTTCTGTTTCTCTATTATTGTGTGTTGTGCTATTGGTTAATATATTACTTTTTTCATGTAACTTTCCCAACACTGTCTAAGACTTGTGCTTCTGCTATGCTACATTTTAACATTCACCAGTATTCTCTAATTGCAACTTGTGGCCACTGTTAACTAGGCCTGCTTTAAGCTTAGCTCACATTTACACTTAATTTGTTACAGGAAAAAACAAGCTTCCACTCACGGAGTAATAACATGCAGTAAAAGCAGCCCTATTAAAGGCTCTTAACAAGTCAGAGAGTTCCTACTTTGTGTTGAAAATCATGGCCCACATTGAAAAAGGAAGAATTGGTTCAAAGTTGCTGAAAAATAATGGATTACTGGGTTTAATTCAACCCTGCTTTAGCCAAGAATAACTTTGCGGCTGTTCATCACACAAACCTCCCCTCTGACCTTTACAGCTCAGAAAAGACCAGAGCAAGTTTTCCAACCCGCTGCTGTATGAAAGGGAAAGTGTATGTTGGAGCTGATAGCCCCTGGAGAAAAGCTACTGCATCAGCGAGTTCCTCAACCTCCTGACAGCTGCCCTCAGTCAGGGTTAAAGGTCAGTATTAGAGCCATCGCAAGCAGAACATGTAACGGTACACTTTGTGGTGGAGCCTGGATGGAGGTGTGTAAATACTGGAAGGAGGAGGATAGAAATTTCCCGACGAAGATAGCAGGATTTACAGAAAGTGCTCCTCTGCAGCTAACATGAGTGTGGGCAGATAGTTATTACAGTGGGTGGTCAGCCTGCAGGAACGGTGAAACAAAGCTTCCCAGCAAATAGTTTTGACATTGAAACTTCAGACAAGCAGAAAATTGAGTCTTTGATCTGTTCCATCATGAGGGATCACTTGGTCATATCAAAATCTTGGCTCAAAGGATGTGTTCTGCATGCGAGAGCACATCATGAATCAAAGGAGGGATGCTTTGGCCGTGTTGACGGGAGCAGTCAAACTCAATGTGATTTTACGGTAATAAATTCGGATTCTTTTCATCTTTTTTTTTTTTTTCTCTCATTTAGCCGTTTCACACCAAAACTGTCTCGCAAGTTTTCCCCCCGAAAAGCCACAATTCCTTGCGCGTGCCGCTCCCAGCTGCCGGCCTGCAGACGCTCGCTTCCGACGCGCCTTTGTCTTCCCCGTGGCTCTGGAGGGGGATTGAAATTCCTTCTGTGAAATGATATTTGAAGTGATTAAAGAGAGTCATTCAGTGGAGCTGACAGTTCTAATGGAGAGCAGAAACCGCTCGTCCAGCCCTAATAGCCAGACGGGGCCTCCTGACAGCCGCCGGAGAAGCTCGCAATTGCTCCGCCGTGGGACGGAGTGCCGAGAGGGACATGCTCCCCTAATTTTATTCTCAAAGATGCTGTTTGTTTAGTTGCTTATTCTGTATGAAGGGCAGAAAGACAAAGACAGAATATTGGAATACAACAGAGCTTTTTAGTCTTTCTGGCACCAGAGGCAGCTGAAATCTGCGTAGTTTGTCAGAACACAGCTGGTGATCAGAAACGTCTCGCAGAAATATCCAAGTCTCTATTTTCATCTGCCTTAGAGGCTAAGAAATGTCTCTGGTATATTTAATATTCTCGCCTTCTGTTCCTGCTTCAATGAGGCCTCTTGTATAAGGAAGTAGGTTTTCCATTCTCAACCAAACACAGACGCCATTTATCAATACAATTAGTGTGTCTTCAGCACCGGTAAACAAGGCTGGGCCAGACTGGAGGCTGTCCTGGGACCTCAGAGTCCAAACGCCCCCCCGAAGTCTCAGGTTCACCGCATGGCAACACGTGCTGCTCCTCTGATTAACTGCAGATATGATTAATTGGGAATGTGCAGCAAAGCGGGTCCTACAACAAGAGCTAATTTTACAGTCCCGTCTTGTGTCAAAATCTCATACAAAAGGATGTTTAATCACAAAGGACAAATTGCTTTAGCGCAGGAATACTGATTGCGCGGAACCTGGTGGGAATTTAAATTGGAGGTGTCAAACCCGCTGCACTGGGGGCAGTAGGTGGGTGTCATTAGGGTGTCACAGTGAACAGGTGTGCAGGCCTGCAGGCTGCCTCCACCATGGTGCTTTGTGTGCTCGCCTCTAATAGTCACACTGGCACTTTGCTCACATGAGGCTCTGGTAAAACTGTGCTCTTGTATCATTAGTATGTTGCATATTCTGCCTGAAGGGTCGAGGTGAGCGCTCCCTGATGTATTGAACTCTTTAGTCGTCATGATACCATGGGTTACATGCTATAATCTGAACAGGAATCATTTTAGTGTTGTGAATTATTAATTATTATGCTGCACAACACGTGTACTGGTGCGGAGAACAGTGTATCCTCTAAATTGTTGTCTCTCATTGGATTGGATTGCTGGAGAGGATCTTGAGGAAGGCTGTCATATCTGAAGTGCTGTTGCTTGGATTCAGTCAATACCACTGGAGAGCAACATTAGTACAAATGTACAGAGACTAATTTACATATTCATCTGGGACACACAGTCTTGGTCCTTGTTCCAGAAAGTCTGGTCTTCCTCTTGAATGCACAGGCTAATAATGTTTGAGTTCATATCACTTCTGGGCAAACATCTGATTCACTAAGTTAGATTTCTTCCAAACAAAACTTTGCTCAATGTTGAGCTTCAGGCAAGTTTTTAAATCAGTCTGTAAAGTTTTTTAGGAATAACAAGTTCTCAAGATGCCACATATCATCAAACCTTATCAACAGCCTCACTAGAAACTTAGTTACATGTCTGAAATATTTCCTACTGACTGAAGTGATGCATCATTTATTATTTTCAGTTTCTGAGCTGTGATTATTTTCTTTTTTTCCAGCTTTGGTCTTCTCCCTCTTTTTAGCCAGTACTCCGTATCGTTCTTTTCCTTTTGACCATTCAGAAACAATATGTATATTTTATGAGAAATGTAATGTCCAAAAATATTTTTTGTAATGTTGAAAAATAAAATCTTTAAAATGTTACTAAAATGTAAAATATTAATGATGATGATAATAATAATAATAATAATGATAATAATAATGACAATAAGAGCATAAATTTTAATTTTTAATGTTAAAAATAGTGTAAAAAAAGTTAAAAAATTAAAATTTATCTCGTAAAAAGTTTTTTTAATTAAAAAAAAATAAAATCCTATTTTGAAAAAAATGCAATTTAATGTGAAAAGTCACAAGGTAATTCAAAAAACTGTAAATAAAAAGTTTAAAAAGCACTCATTTCCACAACACAATACATAGAAGAATTTGACATAATGTCAAAACTGCAATTTCTTCAAATTATGTTTCTAATGTTAGTTTTAAACTGAAAAATGTTCTACTTTTTAGCAGTTTTCTACAGAAGCCCTAAGCGGCCATGGCTTAGCTTACTTTTTCACTGTTTTCTGGAGAAAACAAAATAATTCTCCTCCGTTTTCTTGTTATAGACCAGACCAGAAGGTACTCTACTGCAGCTGCACACTCTAATGAGGTAAATTCAGCCTGTTCATGTGTTTGTTTGTACTTTTGTAAGTCTGCGGGTTCAAGTTCTTATCTGGCGGATTGGTTTCGCTTTCTACCTCACTGGAAAATTAACCGTTATAACAAGAAGATTTTGTTTTCTCGACAAAACGAGATAATTTTGTCATTATTGCGACATAAAAGATTTTGTTATCACGCAATAACAACAAAATTATGTTGTTATAAAGAGAAAACGGAAGAGAATGATCTCGTTTTCTCAAGAAAATGGAGCAAAAAATTTAAGTTGAAGCATGGCCGTTTAGGGCTTCCGTAGTTTTCATCTTTATTGATTTAAAATTGGCTGAAATATTCATTTTTGACTTTGGACGCTGTATTTATATTTATATTATTCCTTTTTAAAACTCCCAATCTCTTGTTTGTCATATAAACTCTGCCTTTACTGTAGATTATAAATACTGTGATGTCAACATTTTGACTATAAAGAAGATTTTTCCAGTGTGATCAGTAATTAAAGGTTGGGAATCTAAAAAGAGCTGTTGTTATGTTGAATTTGGATTTTCTCCATTTCCTTTCATGGGTAATTTCAAGCCCAAACCATTACCAAATAAGAAATGTCAGCACCTTTTGATTCAAAATGGCCATGAATATTAACAGCATATACGTTAAAATCTACATGAGATGTGCTGACTCCTCAAATGCATGTGATTATACTGCACATTTCTACAGCTGGTTACCCTCCAAGTGTCGTTTCCAGTTTCACATCAGCTCTCAGGTGTAAGAGGAACGCAGTTTCTCAGTCCTTTCAATGAAAGAACGCCATATCCAAATATCAAGCGAGCCACCGTTAGCCCCGGGCCTCAGTACTTGTTTCGAGCATTTCCACTTTAAAAGATAATTATCATTCCATGGACTTTCCTCCTCTGTACCTGCCACTCACTACTAGCTCGCCGTGTAATAAGCTGCCCTCATCCCTGTGCTGACAAAGATGTTTCCCAGTTCCAGCTCACCGCTGCAACGCTGGCTGGTGGAGAGAGTCTGAGCCAATTACCCTTTTTCCCTCAGCTCTTCCATCTTTTTCTTTTTTCTTCTGTGGTTAACAAGGGATAATGGAGGTTTGCTGTGACAGAGATAACGAAACCTTTGCACAGGTTACTGTACAGATCCCCCCCCTCCACCCCCCCAAATTCCTAAATTGATTTAGGTAAATTCATTTCCCTGCTTTATGGATTACACATGCTAATATATTCAGCTCATTCTGGATTCTATGCAGTGTTACTTCCTGCTATTATACCTGACATTTTGCAAATTAATGCCCCGTCAAAAAATGGTGTCTTATTCCAGATATCAAATGACGACGAGTCTTTCATTCTGCGTGTACTGTACTTAAAGTTGAGGCAGGTTTTTATAGATGAAAGCTTTTCTTTGCCATTTGTAATTGCCCCCAAGACATGAGACATGTTCATTCCTAGAGAGAGAGAGAAAAAAAGAGAAAACACGGACCTGTGAAAAAGGGAAGGCTTCTGCGAGCTGTTTGATATTCCCTTCTCTGAACAGTGCTCGGGGATATTTCAGTTTCAGCGATGGTTCTGTTCTACGTGTCGTTCTTCCTTTTCAGCGTCGAAGGCTGTAAAACTGTTCAGGAAGATCCCACCTGTGGCTGATACTATAATTCCAGACAGATTGGGGCGGGGGAAAAAAAAGCACTAAACGCTGTAAATATACATCGAAGCAAGCAAACAAACAAAACACTTTGCATGCACTTCCAAAAATATGCTTGTTTACTCTAAATAAGGCATTTCCAGTGCCGTATGAGAGACGGGGTTGGTCCTTGCATCCACTTTAAGTAGCACTGTAGCTGTTTAAGTCCACAATTAAATGCAGGCTCAGAACTGATGAAAATGCAAATGCAGTCTGAATTATAATTTAAACGTAAGTATTAACACATGTTTTTCAGTGGATTTAAATAGGATGGTATTGCCTCTTAACTGCAGCCTAAAATGAATATTTTCCTTCAAGGGTTGCAAAGAGAAGTGGAGATAACTATTAAAGAACCTTAATGAAGAATGTAATTTATATGAAATATGTGGACGTGTTCTTTGAAAATATGTTAGCCCTGAACGTAAATGAGGAAGAGTTTAGTTCTACAGCAGTCAGTGAGGCTGTACTTATAGCTGTTCACAACATGTTCACATGCTGACAGTGACGGTGTTAACATGCTTAGCAGGTGTAGTAGCCCCCTCACCGTCTCGGTGTGCTGTCGTCACCGCCGTGGTCTTATTCTGCTCTGCCAACGTGTTTCATGCATGATGGCGTGTCAGGTGTGTGATTCAGTATGTGTGCATGGTAGGTGAGTGGAGCCGATTGGCCCACCAGCTGTGAGCGCCTGCATGTGATTGGCTGTAAGTGGTTCTTGTTGTCCAGGGGTTTGGCAGGGCTGGGATGCCCTTTCCGTTGATCTTGTTTTCTCGTGTGTGTGTGTGTATGTCTTTGTTTAGGCCGGTAAGTGGCTGTAATTTGGTTTCTTTGACTTTGTTAGATGACATTTGCAGTTCAGATTGTTCCTTTTGTTTTTGCCTCCGCCCACCATAAATGAACACCTCTAGCTGTTAAACCTCTGCCTGCTGGGCTACAGACATGACTGCTCTGCTGCCACCGGAGTGTGAATGGGAAACATTGTAAAGCATATTGAGCACCACTAAGGTGGAAAAGTGTCTCATCCACCCCCAGATAACAGGAGCATTAGCGTGTTTACATTTGGTAGGATTAAGCACGGCACACAAAGCACAGCTACGGTTGACTTATATGTTATTAGGTCATAAACCAGGTTGTATGTCCTTGAAATCACAAGTAGAAGTAGCCTCTTTCACCTGTGCAATATGGTCAAAATGAGGAAAATCTTGTCTCAGAGTGATGCTGAAAGACTAGTCCATGCCTTTGTTACTTCTAGGCTTAACCATTGGGCCTCCTTATTATCAGAATTTTCCAGTAACACTGAACCCCCCCACCTCCAAATGATCCACAAAGTTGCAGCCAGAGTAGGAACCAGGAAGCAGCAGGAGCAAAATAAATTTCTCCCATCTTAGCTTCTCTTCATTGGCTCCCTGTAAAATCATGAATTGAGTTTAAAACCATTCTCCTCACATGCAAAGCTGCTAAAGACTGAATGAAGCTCCATCATAAATTAAAGACCTCATCGTACTTTGTTTTCTCCATAGAGCACCAGAGCCTTCAGCGATCAGGCTCCTCTGTTGTGGAATCAGCTCCCAGTTTGGGTTTGCAACACAGACACCCTCTCTACTTGTAAGATCAGGCTTAAAACTTTCCTCTCTGATGAAGCTTACAGTCGGTGCTGGCTCCAGTCATCCTGAACCATCCCTTGGCGATGTGGCTATAGGCCCACACTGCTGGGAGTTTCAATGATGCACTGAGCAACCCTTCTGCTATTTTCACTTGGACTCCACACACACTTATATACCAGCATTGCATGTCATGAACTTTATGTCTTCTCTCTCCTGTAGTTTGTGTTTCACCCTCTCTGCAGGCATTTCTGTTGCCAGACTTGCATATTTCTGATCACGGTTACTGACCCCCGCCACTCTCCTTAGTGCTTATTGTTTGTAATCCCATTCTCTCTCCACTTTACTTTCACCCCAACCGGTCAAGGCAGATGGCTGCCCTCCTTGAGTCTGGTACCATCAGAGCTTTCTTCCTATTAAAAGGGAGGTTTTCCTTTCAACCATGACCAAAGTGTTGTTCAAAGGAAACCTTTGGATTTGTTGAGTTTCTCTCTATAATATAAAACTGTAAGGTCCTAGTGTTACTATGTGAAGTTCCATGAGATGACTACTGACTGATTGAGTTGGCTCTATATAAATAAAACTCTTGTAGTGTAAAAACCTGGATGGCATCAAGACGGAAGGTTGGTGGAACATCAAAGTCTTTATGAGTCATTCTGTTGGGACCATTAATGTCTCCAGCTGTACCAAAGAGATGGACCAACTAACACCGCCATCCCTTCAGCCACATTTCGATAGCACGATAGCAAAAACTCGATTAAGCTCTTTGAACACTTTATGACCAATGTTTTTTTTTAACCTACACACTTTGAGCAACCATATAACTCACTGAGTTAAGGCGTTACCATGTAGGCGCAGGTCGCCAGCAGCGGTCGTGAGTTCGAGTCTGGCTCATGACTCTTTGCTGCATGTCTCTCTTCTCTATACCCCCTTTCACCCTGTCTCTGTCTTTATCAATAAAAAATGGGAAAAACTCCCCCCGAAAAACTTTAAAAAACTACAGACTTGCAGTGTCAACGTAGATAACATGTTTTCAAGTATAAACAAATGATGATATTTCTATTGTTCAGCCATTAAAGCCACAGCATGTTGGATATCTTACTATACTCCACGAGCTGGAGCAAGCAGACACAGAGCATACTGGTTAAATTTGTCTCTTTTTAAATATTTTTATGTACATAAAAAGGGGAAAGAACATTAACGATGAAACACAACAGTGGCAGAGCTTAAGGATGAACTACTCACCATTTCTAGTAAAACAGTGGATCAAATAAATGCTGTATCTGTAGGTGTCACCTGCACCTCTTTCAGGTAGCTTCCAATTAGCAGCTGTTTACAGCAACAACAAAAGATCAAGCTACAAACACAAAGTGAACAGCAAGCTGCTATAAATAGTGAAGCATTCTGTATTTACAGAGCAGTCATGTACACAGATCAGGCATAACATTATGACCACCTGTCTAATATTGTGTTGGTCCCCCTTATGTGGTCAAAAATGCTCTGAACCATTGGACATGGACAAGAGGACCTCTCAGGGTGTCCTATGGTGTCTGGAACCAGGACGTTGGCACTGGATCCTTTGGGTACTCTGGCTTGTGCAGTGGAGCCTCTGTCAATCCAACTTGTTCCACTGCATCCTGTTGATGCTTGATCACAATGGGCTTTAGGAAGTTTGGAGGTCACATCAACATGTTGGACCATTGTCATGTTCCTCAACATGTTCCTGATTGGTTGATGTTGTTTCCATGTGGTGGGGTGCATTTTCCTGTGGGGGGTAGGCCAGTGACATTTGGGATTTCCATTTGCATGAGGGAGTGTGATTGTTGTGGGACAATGTTTATTTGGGTGTCTAAGTCTGATCAACACGGATGTTAAAATCCAAGGTTTTCCATCAGAACAGCACATAGTACCAATATGATCAATGTTATTCACTTCACCTGTCAGTGGTCAGTGCTGTGACTGATTTCAGGGAATTCAGAGCTATCGCCTGGTCTCAATCCAGTTCTTGGCTCAGGAAAAATGGTTTTAAATGGGCACTAACACTTTGCTGTCTAGAACCAAAAATCGCTTACATCAGGGGCTGGGAGCTAAAACTTTCTGGACAACCCAGAGCTAGTCTGCCTAATCCAAAGACAAAGAAGAAAAACTCATAGTTTCAGTATTGATGGAAAACTGAGGGACCAGTGTGTGGAAATCTGATGAGGTCACTGTTCGTCTCATTGTCCTCCCTCTTTAATGCTCTATTATTGCTTACTGTCTTTTATGAACAGTGTTGCAACACCCTCACATAGGGTTAGGGTTAGTTACTGATAAGCACCTACTGTTGGTGTCTACTGATGCCTACCGCTGATATTAGAACACCAAATGACAAGGAGAATAATACGGACCGTTAACTCACTGGCTTTCCAGCGGTGGTTCTGCCTCTTTGCGGTACGGTCCTTAACAAAAGTCCACAATGAACTCAAAGGAGCCTCAAGAACATAACCAGAGTCTGAACTGATGATGGTGTGCGTTCCTGGAGCCTGGAAAATCAAATAAGTTAACAGAAGTGGTAAAAAACTCTGAACCAGTACCAGCTCAGGAGCACCTGGTCCATGCTGGTGGAAATGGGGCTATGGATTTGCATCCCACTAACCTCTATTTGGGAAAGGTGACACCCAATGATCAGACTGAATAAGAGCAAAACATTTAAACAATGTCTATCTTTGTGGATCTTCTGTAATTTGAGATACTCGAACAGATTAATTTCTCGGACTTAAGTGCTGCTGAATAGTGAATTACAGATAACGATTTTCCTTCTACTGAAATGAATATAGCATTACAAATCCAGCTCTTCAGCAGTTATCATCTTTTCTTTGCAGGGCACGTCATAGTAACTGACTCTGTTATGCAGACAGACTTGCGGCGAGTGAAACAGCTTAGCTTTGATGGGTATTGACATCCATAGAGATCGAACCTGTGACCTTCCTGTCACCTCGTTGTTACAGGATGAACTCTTGAGCCATTGCTGCTGCTCTGCCACTTAAGGAAACCTTAGCGGTGAATGTTGCGATCCATATTTGGCCCCTTGTGACTTTTTTTGTTTTATTTTTAAGGCTTTAAAATGTTTCTTGTCCGTGTGTCTTGAATTTTCCAGGGGATTTTAAAGGGGGTACAGCAAATTCTCTGCTTAACACTCTTTGTTTTTCAATTTCCTCCTCAGAATTCAAACTTTGCACAGGGAGAAATGGACATGTAGCGTTTGTTCTGATTGTACATCCCACCGCCAGAATGAAAAGCATGCCCTTTCCCTGCTTTTCCGAGGCTGATGAGACGGTGTAGGTATGGCATGAAGGGAGATGGAGGATTGGGCTAACGGCAGTCTTCTTCATCCCCACAGATCAGCTGTCTCGGCTGGCCAAGTAAATCCTCTCCCCAGCCCTTCCCTCTCGCTGCTTTCTGTACCATCTTTGATCCACCATCACTGCAACTAATGGCTCACACAACCAGGAAGGCAACTAGTTCAACTTACTCTTTTTATGTCTTGCTTCCCCTTTTACTCCTTTGGAGGAAACTTTCTCCTTTATTCAACACTTAACAATAATGGAATTTATACTGTTAGTACAGTCACACGTTCCCCCTGCATGTTATCACCTGCCACTATATGCGATGATGTTAGTTCACAAGTGAAAAGCCAATTTCACGTGAAGTTATATATATATTTCAGGTTTTTTTCCCCAGTGGAGCCTTAAACAGCTTCTTTCCTTAATTTAGGATGATTGTAATTAATTCTCTGCTGTCTTTATATTTAGTGCTTCTCACTGCCTGCATAGAGAGATCCTGGGTAAATCTATCAAACCAGAGTGTGTGTTTCCACGGGTTATCACAGATATTGACTTGACATTGGTTGTGGATGTTTTCACTGTCCAAATGTGATGCTTATGCACAATCATAACTTAATAATCATTCAGCAAACAATGAATCCCATGAGGTGTGGCTAAAAGCATTGTTTTTGCTCAGATTTTTCTGTCAAACTGCTGTTTTCTACTTCGGTGATCAAAAATTAACCTTTAAACTGTTGATGGCTTTTTCTCCCTGCCGCACATAGAAAAACGGCTTTGAACATGCTGCACAAATGTAGTAAAAAAAGGCTGAAATGTCTCAATTACAGTATATTCTCAATGTTGCATTAACTAATCAGATTTACTGTAGGCGTGGACAAAAATATCCAACAAGGTCACCATCTATTATTAGCTCAACTTTATATTTGGTTATGTTAGGTTTGCAGCATGTTGTGCTGCCCTTAACTGGTCGGTGACCAGTGATGGAGAGACAGAAGTATGAGAGGAGCAGTGGTAGGTAGGCCCAGCATAGCCACCGTCATCACAGGCTAAAGTTTGGCCACCACACCATGAAGCCTGTAATAAGAGGACAACGCACATCCTCATCAAACTACAGTAAGTAGTCTTTTTTTGTACATATATATGTATATACACAGTGTGGTATACATATATACATACAGCCTGAGGGGTGTGTGTGTTGTGTGTGTGTGTGTGTGTATAGGGAGTGTAACACAGATTAGATTTTTATCAAACCATTATGATCATTTGCTAATTAAGGCAGCAGAGAAAGGCTTGAAGAATGCATTCAGGCTACCTCAACACATCAGGAGGCTTAACCCATGCAAAGCCACATTTAGAGAATATTGGACAATATTGAGAGCAGCCTGCGGCTGTGTGCTGGTTGCTGATGTTATCCTACTATCATTGTTCTTGTGCTTAATCGCTGTGGCTAATGACAGGAAATGAAATCACCCGCTGAAGACCAGCGCGCTTCCCACAGAATAATTACTGCTGTTGACCTTGTGCTTCTCTCTGGTATGTAAGTGCATTATGAGACCACTCACCACACACTTAGTCACTGCATATCATGGGTTACTTCAGGCTGCTCTATTAAAAGCTCTTACTCATTATTGACAAACAAAACATGCAACCTGAGACTAATTACATGCCATGTTTGTAGCCAGTTAGAAATGAAAGGATTTTGCAGCACTGGCTTTGGCTCTCAGCTGTGTTCACTCAGTTTAGTTTGTGCAGACATTGTAACAGTCTGCCACAAATTTGACTGGCAAGTGTCAGCGTATTATTATAACAGAATTTCCTTGCATTTGTTCAGTTATTGATTGCATTTTTATATTACTTGTTATCTACAAAGAAGTGTGCAGACTTGTGTTTCTTTGCAATTTCACCTCTTTCTTGTTGTTTTCTATGCAAATGCCCCTGTATCAGAGCGCTATGCCACAGATGTGCTCAGCATTACGTCCAGTCCGTGTCATCTCAGACAGCAGTGTTGGTCCACCATCAAAATAAGCCTATTGTGTTGTTAAATTTCAACGTGAAGACAACATGAAAGCAACGTGTCACTTTGCACATACGATGAAGCTACATAGACCCCTGTGCACACCAGTTTTTGTGGTCCTACAAATGTGTCCACATTATCAATTGGTCACAAAACAACCTTGGCTTATAATACCTACCACACATCAAATTAATGATGTTAGAGGCCTCAAAGGTGATGAAATGTCAAAAGGCTGTTTTTTTTTGGTAGTAAACATGGACACATCTGTATTTAGAGAAAGGCTTACACTTACAGGAACTTTCTGACGCACCAATACCCCCTTCTTTTGAATATTTTGCAACTTTTTCCCATTTTCAAGGGCCAATAATTTAAAATGCGATCCTTTCTGGAGCCATTCAATCATTTGGATCTGCTATAAACAAAATAGTCTGTTTACTTGCCAGATTTCATGGCTCTGGGAGTTATATTTCTGGAGATACTGAATCCTTAATATTGTTTCCCAGATAAGATATTTTTTAGAGGGTGAAAATACCAAAAAAATCTCATGTGTGAAAAAGCAGGAAGTTCCAAAAATTCAGCCAATATTTTTTTTTTTTACAGAACTAAGTTTTGGGTCCCAAATAACCAAATCTGAGATGATGCAGCAACATATCTCCTGAATTCTTTCTGATTTGACACATGATCTTGACTCATGTTCACTTCCAAGTACACTCACATAGCCTATATCTACATAGCTGTCAGACCGTATGGACTTGTTGGATATGAATAGTTAAGAAATGCTCTGTGAAAATGTTCAGTCGGGTTTAAGAATCAACCAAAAATATGGGTACATACAGTTTAACATTACAGGAAACACACTGAGAGTCAGATCCATAGGTTGTTGCCATTCTTACATGTGTGCACCAGCTACCATTAGCAGCCAGTTAGGTTAGCTTAGCATGAAGACTGAAAACAGGAAGAAACAGCTGTTCTGGCTCATTTCAAAACTACAAAACTCATAATCAGTGAGCTTCAGAGATGCTGCTGGGTGGACTCCAGCTGCATACACAACATACAAACCTGAGTGTGGTATCCATCTTCTTACCTAATTCTTGGCAAGAAAACAAGCAAGCATATTCCTCCACAAAGTCAAACTATTCCTTAAAAGCAAAGCAATAATCAAAGCAGTGTAAAGTAATCCCACTGGAACGCTGGTTATCTGCCACGAGTCAAATCTTGACAGCGCCCTTTACACTGCAGAATCTTTGGCTGCAGCTCCAGCCCCAGGTTTGCTGGGAGGGGGTTTGATGCTGTGTGTGTGTGTGTGTATGAGTGTGCGTCTCGACCTTGGGAGCACTGCTGGGTGCTATTGATTTGTTTACCTGTGCGCTGCTGACATTTTCTCATTAGGTTTCTTTTGCACAACACTTCCAGGAGAGGAGACCAGAGTCTGCACTTCACAGCCGACGATGCGTGATCAATGTACCTGATAGATTGGCGCTGGCAATATAATTCTGTTGAATGGCTCTTTAATGGATGTGAGTGCTCCATTTAGTAGCCACAATAAGGTGCCTTTTGTGACTGAAGCAGCATTGTGGGGCTGCATGAGGAAGAAAACAATATCGTGAAAGGAGAGCTTTGTAAAAATTACGTTGGAAGACAAGAGTGACGGCAGGAGAAATTGTGTTTTGTTCCGCTGTTATTGGAGAGTATTGAAAGTATTTGCAAGATGCAATTTAGCACTGTTAAGGCCTTTTGGGATCATTCTTTCAAATAACATGCATGCAGCTTGTAGAGCCGCTTAAACACGAGGAAATAGCAGATAAATACAGACAAGGGGCCCAGCACGGTGACACAGAAACTATTTTCTCTGTATTTGTGTGCCTCATATGATTTTGTTCTCCCTCTGTAGTTACCCATTAAGACTATTTTCTCCAAATACCTTCAGTTTTATCTTTAAACACAAGACTACTGGATCTCTATAATGATGCTTTTACCAACAGAGCTGCATAATATACACTGGGGGTGCTGATAAATTAAGGATACTGCCCCATTTACAGCAAAGCTTTATGGCAATTAGCCAGCTTCTGAGCACAGACACACATTCCTGACTCTCACAGCGCTTTATTTCCAAACCACCTCTCTTCTAATAAGGTAGAAGACGGCTAGGAAACATGCTCTTTTCTCATACAAGCCTCCCATGTCTCCTTAAATAATTTGACACGGTCACAAGGAGGCAGTGTTGTCACTCTCCTCGCAATCCGTCTGCTCCCGCTGAAATGCGGCGATGGAAGGAGTCCACCCTCTTTAAGGTTAAAAGCGCTCCTCGTTTGCCACTGTAATCCTGTCCATTTGGCAGAGCTCAAGCAAAGTGGGAAAGCGGCGAAGCCTTCCAGCCTCTGGAATCCCAGCCAGCGCTCTTGTGACACAGCAAATCAGCTCGCGGACACATCAAGGTCTAATTACTCCTCAGGTGACAAGACTCCCATGACATGCTCCCACTGAAAAGAGATTTGTATCGAGATTGAAAGCTGACAAGACAAGTGCTTCCATTTAGATCAGTTAGCATTTGCATCAAGTCGCTGGGAAGAAGACCAGAGCTCTGATTATCCCTGCTTCTTGTTAAGAGATATACTGACTCAGAAAGCAGCAGGCATAATAGTATGGGTGTATGTACCAAATATGACACCCTGGGGCGCTGCACGGGCTGTCTAGGTGTAGTCAACATCATATTTAGTGGGCTGGGACAGGCTGTGGGGCGAGAAACAGGGCAGCCATTCTCTAATGATCAAAGTAACACTTTGTCAATGTAATAGCCCACTGTTCTTCATTCTTTACACCCCTCTGACAGAACATTTCTCATAGCTTTGTTTACACCAGGGCTGCTGCCCTTGTGGTCAGCAGGGACTTATATAAAAACGTTGCCCCATAAACCATGATTATTTTCATTGCAACTGATGTGTTGCAATCACTTAGCCAACTCCCTCTGAACGCGGGCGTCTTGAGGAAGATGTATAGGCCTGCAACTTTCGATTCAGCCATCAATGACAATGTGAGGCTTTGTTGATGAAGACGGGGAGCAACAGATGGCAAGCATATCTATAAATAAGTCGCTCTTCTGAATAGGAGATTAGTGCATTTGAGCCGGTTTTTAATGGTCTCTGGGAGAGATTAAAAAGTAAGCTGATTCATAATGCGTTTCTCTTTGCGGTGAATCACTCATAAACAAGAGTCTGAGAAGAATCAGAGGGAAGCAAAAATCTCCGACATGCTTAAGCCGGCAAGTTAGATGACACATGCTTCTTCTGCGTGGCTGCAGTTTCATGATATGTTGGCAGGTTCATCCGTTGGACTTATTAATGAATGCATTTTACAAACCACTTTTCACCCTGTGCACTAGATCACTGCAGACCCCTCGACCCTGCAGACCTCACCATGAAATGCAGCATGTGTGCATTTCAACCCATTCATTTTTACTAGTTTTATATATATTTTTTTTAAATCAGCATTAATGCCAGGAGCGTTTAGTACAGAGCACAAATCAAGCAACAAAAGCAGAATAAGCACTAGCACATTCCAAAGTTCATGAAGGATATAAACGTTGATAAATATACAAAAACCCATCTTGGTTTTAGCCTCTGGGTCACATTTTTCTCCAAGTTATTGAAATAGAATGGAGGAGAAAAAAAAAATCTCAATTATATAACCGGTGCTGATCAGCCTACAGATAGCCGCCCACCTGAGGCTACCTCAGCATCCTCCACAACTATTGACAGAATTCTTATCTTTTTTTCCCACATTTCCTAACAAATGTGAAGCTTGTGTACAAATCCTGATTCCCTCCCATCTGTCACACACACCCCGAACTTCTCACAAAGACACCTTTGCATTCATTGGATGTTTCCAGGAAGACTCGGGATGTCTGATAAAGTGGATTTGTGGCTGTATCAGTAGATATCTGCTGCCTGGATAAACTCCATGCCTGTCTTTTAATGACGCTGGTGCCATTGTCTGTTCTCCGCTGCAGACATGGAGCCTCACCAAGTTGGGCTGTAGTAATGACCAGGGTTTTATGTGGCTGTTTTCTAAACACGGTTTTCCCCTTTAATGAATTCATAAACACGCCCAGGAGAAAAGAATGCTTGACCTATGAGAAGGTGAATGGATTTCCCGAGAACTATTGACAGGTTGTCCTAACAAGTAAAAGCAACCTAAGGAGTCATGCAGTGATCGATTGCTTAAATGAGTAAAGAGGACAATTATGTCGCTTCCTGAGATGGCCCTGTAACTGTATGAACCCATGTGACACGTGTGCTGCTGTTAACATACATCATAAGGACATCAAAGCCCGTTTCAGGCCATATAAAGCAATTATTTGGATGATGACCCCAAAGCACACTGCCTGATCTATTTTCACAAACACGTCCTCTGGGTGGATCAGAGGTCATCTGTGTGCTCACACCTTGCAATCTATTTCTAATGTAATCATATGTGAGAGAACTGAGAAAAAAAAAAATTTGCACATTAGATTTTGCCCTAAAACAATATCAGTGCAGTGACTCACAGTGGGTCTTACTCATCAAGGTGTTTATAGATGTAGGAGTTCATGCTGTTTTTTAGTCCTCATGACAGCCTAGTTTATCATGGCTGTCATTTCTGTATAGTATGTGACATCTTTTTAATTTAGTTCTGTAGGAATGAGAAGAAAAAAGCAATTCTTTTTACAATCTATCATATTTTTAAGGTATATGTTGAATAACAACCTTGGCGGGTCATTTTTCTAAAGGGGTCATATAGGTTTGATGAGTGTCACTCATAATTTGTTTAGGATTACAAAGATTAGTCACATTGTTTCTGATATTTCAATACTCAAGAATGGTTTGTTTATGGTTTTTTTTAATGGTTTGTTTAACTCTTGAGCTCCAAAGCTGATTATACCAGCCCGGCAAAGCCCACTAAACCCTCCGCCCTTCACCCCTCACCCCAGAAAAGAAAGGAGAAGAGAAATACAATATGCTAATGCAGGCTAACATGATGCTGTTACTGTGGCTCTTAGTGGGGTCCTGTATTAAAATGCAGTTCTATTACCTTTGTTAGTTTAGTTGAGTATCTGTTGTGTTTCAGTTTTAGTTTCTTTGTCTTTGTGGGAAATCAGCTGGAAGGACTGTGTTCAAATCTGGTCATGTTGATCACGTTTTTCCATGGGTGTGGACACATTAGGCAGAGGTCTGGGCGTCCTCCCCCATCATCAAATTGTGAGCTCCAGACGCTTGGTGTATTTCCTGCTTCCTAAACCAATTTGTGCCTTTTCTGCATTCATTTACGGCGGAAGCGTCTTTATCTGTGCAAAGGAAAACACAAAAGTCAGGCACGACTGACCCTTCCCCTGCATCCCCCCCCCTGAAATCTACACCTATGCATTTATCACGTCCATGGTGACTGCTCCTCTGTTCATTATGCGGCCCGGTGCTGGAACCAGCTCCCACTGGAACTTAGACTTGCCCCAAATGTAGTCATTTCTAAGCGTAAGCTGAAGTCAGTTCTTGTTCCCACTGCTTTGAAATAGTAAGTTTTATTTATATTACAAGTCTGGTCTGAACTACTTGTACTTTTATTCAACTTGTCTGCTCTTATATTGAATTCATTTTATGGCATTCCTTATCTTTTACGTGCTTTTATTTTGGTATCTTTGACTTTTTCTACTGTTTCACTCAGTCAGTTTGACATCTTGTAGAAGACGTGCACTATTTAATTGAGTTAATTAAGTTTTTATCTTCTACATGTGGTTATTGTTTACCATGAAGAGCCTGTGCGTGATAAGGTGACATGTAAATAAACGTGCTTGCCGTTTCTGCTCTTGTGAGCATGCGTGGAAGTTTTGGAGCGCACAGTGAACAAGTCTGGAATGATCCAGCTTTTTATCCACATATTTGCAAAGTCTCGCTGTGTTTTGTATGTTGAGATGAAAAGCGGCCTGCAGTGAGATGAGCAGCCGGAGGTGTGTGTGTGTGCGCGCGCGTGTGTGCACCGTGGTGACTCTATGATAATTAGATGCTAATGGCGGGACTCAGCACCGCGGACAGCTCCGGCGTATCGCTCCGCCCACCGCCCTCCTCTCTCCTCCGCCGGGGCTGCGCTCGGCGACCAATCGCGGGCCGCGGCTCGGTTTGCGCTGCGGAGCGAACAGAGGGAGCTTCAAAGAGGCAGCAGCCTGTCCGCCCAGAGAGGAGAGCAGCAGTCCGGCTGTGATGCTTAGCGGCTGTGCGGGGCTGACCAGCAGTCTGATGGGATAAAAACCTTCCGCTCTCTTTTTAACTCTCACTCTGTGTGTCCCCGTGCACGCGCCCCCCCTCTGTGTGTGTGTGTGTGTGTCCGCGAGCCCGGAGAAATGCTCTTGTAGCGCGAGCGCGAATGACCAAACCGTTTTCCAGCTTCTCAGAAATCTTCGAACTTGGAGCCGTGTGAGCAAGTTTCCTTCTTTTTTCTTTCTTTTCTTTTTCTTTCATTTTTGTACTTGAATTACACTTGAGTCGCTCACTGGGAGCCCGAAGCCACAGGACGAGATGGAGAGCGAAAAGTACTTGCCGGAGCTTATGGCAGAGAAGGACACGCTGGATCCGTCTTTTCAGCACTCCCTGCGGCTACTGGATCAAGGTAAACGTCCGTGGTTAAACAGTGGAGTAAACACTTTAGCTGCGTGGAAGCCGTCGGAGGGTTTTATCACAGTGTTCAGGTTTAACGCTTGGTGTTGGGCTGCGGGCTACATGACACCACCAGCCCGCCTACTTCCAGTTCTAAATAAGAAAGGTTTGTGGGTCTGCTTTCAATTTCCTGTTTGGTCACACTAAAATAGCGAGGTCCTTTTAGCAGCGCGGCTTGTTTTGCCAAGTTCCCGAAGCGGAGGGTGCCTGAGCCAGGCTGCTGTGGTGGAGGGAGCAGGGAAGCAGGTTAGACTGGAGGCTGCACCAGGAGGGTAGCAACTTTTCACTTAAATTGGACAAGCACTGGCAGCTGTTCTGAAATTCTTCATAGGATTTCATTGCTGATTTTGATTTTGCACAAAGCTGGGAAAAAATGCTGATGAGTGTAAGCAGTGATGATGTGAATATTTCCTTTTCCTTTTTTATTTTGAATGGCATCAAGTGAAATTACAACCCACAGTTTCTAAATGGAAGCATCACTGAAGCCCTGAAACCACCTGACATCCCAGTCTCCAGCCATCTCCATCCCATGCAGACGTGTAAGCTGTGGTGCCAGCGTTGGAATAATCGCACTCCCATTCAAATGTACATGTGTTTCCTCACTTTGAAGAAGTGGACGTGACTGAAATGGAATTATTAAATGGATGGAGCAGCAGCAGACGCTTTAATTAATCCGTTGCACAGCCTTCTGCTTTGAAGCTGTCGGAATTTTATTTTATTTTTTTTGCAAACACTCCTTGAGACGCAGCCCTGTACAGTTCTTCATGTGGGAAGTGCACTGTTACAGCATCCAAGTGCATCCTTCAAGTACCACTCACGGGCTTTGTCGAGAGTCTAGCAGGCTGCTGTTGGCTTTAAAGGTAGCAGTCAGGGAGCGCTGGTCTGTAAACAGTTCTACTGCACACTAATTCTACTGAATGCCCATATGCAGCTTCTCCACCGAGTTTTCTTCTGACAGCTATGTCTCTTCTAGTTGCTGCCTCTCAAACTTGGGGACCTTAGAAGGGTTCCAGAGGCTCTCCAGCAAACTGATCTGATTTTAGTGTTGTTTATTTGCTAGAGTTTACCAAAGTTACAATCAGAATGACTTGAGAGTTTTCTGTCACTTCCAGAACTCTCAGTGTGGATGTTCACCTACTTTAGGACTGCAGCCAGTGATCATCATCATTATTCTGCTAATTATTTTCTGAGTCGATTAAGCTGGTATACAAAATGTCAGAATAAAGGGGAAAAAGCACCCGTACAATTTCTTGAAGCCAAAGGTGACATTTAGAAATGCCTTGTTTTGTCTGGCTAACAGTCCACAACACACAAATATAAGTTTTAGAATTAGATTAATAAAAGAGGAGCAGCAAATCCTGAAATCTGTGAAGCTTGCAAACACTAGATTGATTCGTGGATTGATCAGCAAATTCAGCTGTACTGTATCAAGTTGTTCCAAAAATCAGATATCTCTTCGTAAAATCCCATTCAGTCATTTTTGACTCAGTTTTGTTGTGCATTCTGGGACTACTGGGAGAGCTGAGCAGGAAGGAGCTGGCACTCGTGCTATGTCCTCAGATAGCCTACTGGAAAAAAAAGAAAATCACTGGTTTGAAAGCGTGGCACATTTTTCACTGCCGTGAGCAGAATTAAACATGTAAGATCCACCGGTTTCAATTCTAATCATCACACAGCAAATGATTACCCTTTTATACAGTGACATGTAAAATGAAATGCTTCTAGACTTACAGACGTTCTGTCTTCTGTTCAGTCAGTGTGTGTTAGTGTAATGGATGCAATGGCCCCGGCATTATCAGTTGCAAAGTGTACTCTTGTTTGAAAGAACAGACTTGGGTTAATGCATCTTTCAGTGAGCAACTGAAGTACAGTAAGGTAAATTCATTCCAGTCTGTGAGGCAGATAAGGCCGTGTTTTACTCAGCACTTTTCGTTATCAGCAGCTTTCGTTATTCAAATCTGGGTTAGATTTTTTTTTTCTCTACGAACGCACACTCCCCTCAGTGATAGAGAGAAGGCTGGAGCACTGAATACTTAATGCCAGTTAAAAGACACTTACCAGCCACTTTCTTAACGGTCTTTCTCTTGGAGTCTTTTATCCACATGGCAGGTTCTGTGTAGAGTTATAGCAAATATTGGCCATCCACCAACATGGAATGAAAATGATGGAATACTTACAGTTTGAGGCAGGACAAGCCAAAAACACTGTGGCGTAGATGTTTCCCCTGCGCTGCACGTTCACACAATTTCACCTAACAGGAGTTCTTCGTATTACACTTCCAATAAAGTTAGTTTGTGATATTTCTAGTGGGGGCAAAGATTGCAGTTGGACACCACCGCAGTGGCAGAATTAATCCGTGACATTTTATAAAGCAAGCAGAACTCTGCGGTGCACAAAATTTGGCCGAAACAGTCTGCCACAACTCCAAAACTGTAAATACTGTTATCTCTCTCTTACACAACAGATGGAACACGATGCAGCTTAATAGAGCACTTCTTCTGCCATCTTGCTGATGAGTTCTGGACTTGATTATGTAATTGGCAGGGGATGCGGGGAACAGAGCCGGAGTAACTAGAGTTACTGCGTGCAAACGGCAAATATGAGATTACTCCAGGTCTGGAGAGACTTCCATTCAGGAAAAATTAGGGGGGCATTGTGTTGGGAGCTCGGGGACAGGGCGGGCTGCTTTGATAAGTTTGGGCCATTCGCAGAGCTCTTCTCCCACAAGGACCATATCTCTGCCCCTGTGACAAGCCTCATACAGTCAGCAGCAGCAGCAGCCACTTGGAGCTGGAGGAATATCTTAAGCCAAAATATGAGACAAGCAGGACCAGCAGTCTACATGGAATAAAAAATCCTCGGCAGCATACTAATGAAGGGCTTGCACATATGAAAACACCTCATGTGGCATAAGGTACATCTGTTATTTACAGGAAATCAGTGCTACACTTATTTTTTAATGTGTATTTAACTGCTGTTGTGTTCTTAACCTTGGAAAAGTAGAATTATTCAGATTCTTAATTTTCTCTCATGGGGTAAAAACATAAATATTCAATCTCATCCACTGCGTACCTTGTTCTCCCTAGTGAACAAGGATTTTGTTGTTATCTACACTAACGCTAAATGGAGGAAACTAGCAAGCCAGGCAAGCTGGTCATGACATGAATAGATCTAGATGAAATAACGTGTGGAAAAATAGCGGATGAAGGCACGGCTGTTTGCTGACTTTGTAAAATGCGACTGCCTTAAGCCGTGTCCACGCAGCAGGCGTAGCGTGCAGCGTTGTGTTAGCAGAGCAGCAGCAGCAGCAGCAGCTCTGGTGCTCTGTGTGTGTCTAAACAGGATGCATTCAGGCACAGTATTCAGCAGCAGATCACCTGCTATTTAGAAGTGCTCAGACTTCACACAATCGCCGTAGTAATTCTCATAAAATGCAGTGCAGTGGTCTTGAAGTGTAAAAATACACTCCGGGTTATATTTATGCCATAAAATGTGAGCCGCTGTGGCGCCTGCATGTCTGCTCCATCAGAAGCATGTGAGATGTGGACGACTTCATAGGCATATGCTTACAGTAGTGTTGGGGTGCGAATAACAGTAATTCCACAGCATATTGTAGGATTAGGCTGCATGGATTATGAAATAAATACAAATAAATTTTGTGCTTGTGTTTGTTCAAACTAGATTATGTTTAATGACAGTGCTTGTCAGTTTAATCTCTGAAGATCTTGAGATGAATTTAATGTTTTCAACAAATGTAAAAAAGCCGGCTATATTTTTTTGTATTATTTTTTGGTCAGATTAGTGTTGATTTTTTCTTCTTCTAATTGTTTTTGGGTAAACAGCTTAAAGTCGTCCATTTAAATTGATATAAAGATAGAAAAAACATGTATGATAATTTGCCTGAACAAATAAATGATTGTGAAAGTCGTAGAGATGATCTGCATTCTTCCTGCAAACCGCGGACCTTTAAAATGAATGTTTTGACTCCAGGTTGATAGGGGCAGTGGCAGACTAACCACCCAAGGCGATAAACATCTCAGAATAACCAAGAGATGTGTTGAAAATGCACAGAAAAACAGAAATGCAATCCTAAAAAGTCGGATTGCAAACACAGTAATGGGCTACATTTACTAAGCATTTGAAAAATATAACAATTTTACTGGAAATTTCCAAAATACTACGATAATGTGACATGAAATGAAGCTTAAAGGCTAAATGACAAACAGCATTAAAGGCATGTTACTAAACGCAGTTGTAAGTATTTGATAGTATGGACTGTTTATTTCATGCCTTCTGTCGTGTATATTTTTGATTCTTGGAGCCAGTGTGTTACTGTTTCTATGTTTATCTCCAGTAGTGTTTCTAATCCATGTAACACGCTTACATTGTGCTGCTTCTGATTGCATTTTCTCTGTCGGCTAATTGAGTAAATGATTCAGCTTTAGACCAAAGTGTGTGACAAAAAAGCAAGCGACTCACTTGCATTTGAGCTTAGGATTTGTTTGACATGGCAGCTTTGATGTATATTATATCTTAGCTTCACTCTCGTAACTATGGATCATTAAAATAATAAACATATAAATGCTCTATAGATAAAAGGCTAATGAATCTTGTTTTTGTGTGCATTTCCTCGAGTGAAAAACAACACCAGGTTAAAAATGTAAAACACGTCTCCTTGCATCACACGCATTCTCTTTGTTCAGGATATGGATGCAGAGCAGTGTGAAGCCCTCTCTGAATTTTTCAGGACCCCTGGCCCAGTTTGGACACTGTAACCTCAGTCCTGCACATAAGCCCTACATCTAAAGCATTTTAATTGGATATTCCACAGCAGGAACCCGGCACAATGTTTGCATTACATTAACAGCCTCAGCTAGTTTACCCACAAACAAAAGCAACAGGAACAACCCCCCTAAAAAAGGATGCAATATCTGCACAAACTGAGCAGGTGTGGGAAAGTAACCTTATGTCAGATGGAATGGCACTTTTCTATCTCATCAACACAACAGAGGGGTATTTTTAGCCGTGCTTGAGTTTTGCCCCGAGTGAGAGCAGTTCCTGGGTTAGAATGCCCAGAAGTGAACAAAAATAAGCTTTGGCATAGGATCAAAGGCAGAGATATCGTTTTGTTGGGGAAACAGTGCTTGATAGCGATAATGATCTGTGAATCTGCGGCTGGCTGACATGCTGAGCCACACAGCGAGGCAGAGGTGAGGGCGCAGCCACAGCGCTGAATCTGTCGGAGGCCGAGACCTGACCGGTGATTTGACCTGCAGATGTAGTGAACTTGCAAGTGAACTGTAAGGGAGCAGACGGGGGAGCTCAGGAAACTGGCTTTGCATTCAGACAAGTCGACAAGTGGACGGCTGCTGAGCCTCGGTGCTGTGGCTAAGAGGTGTTTGCAGTACTCTGCCTCCTGCCTTGCAGGCGCTCCCACTGGAATCCAGGGGTGAAATGTAGGCCAGGATGAACACCGCCAGACCCCAGTTATAAAACCTAACAGTGGCTTGTTTGCAGACGCGACAAGTCACGTGTCTTCATTGACTTCTCTGCTAATGTGGAGCATATTTTCTTGCTTGTTATGGCAGCAATGATGAGCTAATTAGACTGTAATTTTGACATTTTTTTCTCTCAGATTCCCCACCTGATAGATTTTAATATGGTTAAAATGTCAAAGCTGGAATATTAGCATGAGTCATCTGTGTACTGCCGCATGTAAACAAACAGCCTCACTAGATATCAATGAAATGTGACAAAATAAATCGTAACATGGCAGAAAAAGCCATGAGTTCGATCCTCACCTGGGTTAGTGTGATTGAATCAACCCAACAACTGGAAAGTAGCCAGAAAGAGAAAAGGGACAGAAATACAATAAACATGTAATTGCCGACATACTGTTAAAGGCACAAATCAATATTTCTGTATGAACAATGCATCACGTGACGGTGTGTAATGTGAAATGGGTTGCTTTAAGTGTTAAACCCACAGAGAGTTATCACCTAATGCTGTGGTTTACTTCAGCTTGATGGAGCGTTTTAGTGTCTTTCAGCTTAAGGTTTTACGCCTTCCCTCTTAAATGTTTTTATTTATCCTCACAGTTTCCTCGATCTTCTTTTCCAGCCGCAGCAGGCAGCTGTCTCGATAAAACCAACAATTAACCACCAGCTCAGCAGCAAAGAACAGATAGACAGTTAGCAACTAGCAAGTGATGGTGGTAAGCAGCCAGCAAGGTAAAAACTGATTATTTCAGGCTTATATTCATGTGAAGAACACTACAAATAAGTGATAATGCTGCTCTCTGGTTTCTGGATGTGTAACCAATCAGTAGAATAAAATACAATGTATACTGCATGAATAGTACTAATAATGTTTTTATGTATTTGTTTCTCTTTACCCACTAAGAAAACTTGGGAGACATTACTAACTTAAAAAAACTGATATGTATTATGTATTTAAGTCTGTCAGATTGTGTTAAGACAGTATTAAACTCTGGTGTTCTGATAAGTTTAGCATATTTAAATGAATTAAATAAAAATATCAGACTTAAGGATTATTTTAGAATTGTTACCAAAAGTAGCAAAGTTTTTATTTTGGCACCAGAGTCTAAATTTACCACTAAAGTACAATGACACTGTGAGCGTTTGAGGCCACACACACGTTTATGCTGTAGCATAAAGACCAGGGCTGTTCTGGGCCTGTTTTCTGCTCAGTTGATGCCAGAAAACGGTACTTAATCCTGTCCAGCTGTTGCCTCACTGCTCTTTCATTGCGTCTCTATCAGTGTCCGTGCAATCCCATCATCACATTGTACAGCGTGCAGCCTCCACCTGGCGCGAAGCTTGCCTTGGGCTCAGCTTGTTGATTTTAACGTGGAGACTGTCAAAATTTCCATGTTGAGCATGCTGCTCTGGTGTAAATGCTGCATTCATATTTCAAATACCACAGAGATGCGCATTTTCCTTCTCCACCTGCATGCATACATCGCTGAGGGCTTGCCTTGAGCTGTCTGCTAGGATGACTATCCAAGAGGAGGCTCAATTAAATGGCTAGCCCGGGCAGCTTTAATAATGCAAACTCCACTTGTTTTGGCAGGAGTATGCTGAAAGCTGATATTCCACCTCTCTGGTAAGCAGATCATTTAGAGGTTGCTTGCTAGGTCTTTGGTTGCGCTGGGTATAGTTTAAATTTATTAGATAGTGGTGCCAATACAACAAAACCATACTTTTTATGACATCTTTTTTTATAAAATGCTCAAATATTTAAACCGAATCAACCATATAAGAACAGTGAAATAAATAGATGTGTGTAAACAAGACTACATGTCCATATTTGATGTCAAAAGGTTCAACTACACCAAGCGGTTTAGATCTTTTATTGCAGGGCAGATATTAAGAGGAGCTCACGTCATCCCCTCAACGGTATAGCCTCGATTTAGGCTTCCCTGCGTGACTTATGAGGATCCATTAATCATCATTTTATTGGATGATAATGTGCACTGCAGAGCTGCCCAAGACAGGATGCAGACAGACCAGGATTACACTGGATTAGGTTGAAAAGCAGTAGAAACTCCCAGACTGTATCAATCTGTTTGCTGTGCCTGAAGCCGAGAGACAAAGGGAGATGGGGATATAAAAGAAAGAGAGGCTAGGAGTGGGCTGGCAGGGCTGTAGAGAACGTAAGAGTCTCTTTCCCCAGGGAAAGGTTATTTGTAAGGGGATTGTACCAAAGTCAGTTACAAAAGGGAAAATGCAATCTGAGGGGGAGTGGGGGGGTGGCAAAAAAATGGATGTGTGGAATGGAATGGGAGTTGAAATAGAAAAAAAAAGTGGTTATGGGAGTGCTGCTGTAGATGTGTTAGTGATAAATAAAAAAAAGTTCGGGTTCGTACCACCGTTGACTCCTGCTTCCATTCTATACCTCGTCTCCTATGGCTAAAAGGCAAGGTGAGAAGCTGGAAGGAGTGGCGCATCACATCCATGACTAAATCTTTTGTCAATTGCTGATGTGATGAAAGATAAGTGTGATATCCCACATCCTCAAAAGATCGTTGTGGTGTAAATTCATTGCTTATTCATTTTTGACACTATGGAAGCTTTCCAAACACATCCTGTGTGCTGCACACACACACAGCAACATCCCTTTCTGATGAAAGTGTTTATTCTTGCTTGAGAATCTGATGTATTTTCGGCCCGGTTTCTTATTTTCTGCGCTAAACTGCACTATTACGGCTAATGTTTGACTTTGGAGCTTGTTTTGACTTGGAGGGGTCCTTTCTGTGCCCCTGCCTTGCCTTGATCTCCCCATGACAGCCACCGCTTCCCTTTCCCTCTTCTTTATTTATGTCGTTTTGTGTGGTTGGCACCTCTATAGAGAGGATTGCACTGGATTAGCTTCTCCGCCTTCCCAACTGATCCGATCCATTTTGTGTAATCCAACTCAATTTAATTATGTTTATCGTTCCACCTCGCTGGTGCCGAGGAGCAGCAGCACACCTCTACCAAGATAAGCCCGGGGACCTTGTGCCTCTTTGCTGGCAGTGTGTCTGCCTGAGCCTGTTGCTTTATAAACAGATGGTGTAAGTCACCTACACTCTCAGTAAATAATGTGTTAGGTACAATATTATGTTTTGGAGCTCCCTTCAAACATCAGTGTGACACGGAAAAAAATATCCAAGGTTGAAGATCATAACCTCATTTTTTGTCGTCGTTGTTGTGGGAATTTGTACAGTTTAGCAGGCTCTCCTTCCCTCGCCCCCTCTGATACTGGGGGAATCAATGTGCCCACTATGTATACAGTCTTCTTTATTAGTTCTGTGAGTCTAATCCTCAGTATGAGATATCAAAAGCTCACAATAAAGCCTAAAAATAGGTTTTCACAGTCCAAGGGCTCACAGATAGCCTGACCATGTTGAAAATCTGCCTTTTTCCTCCCCGCTGAATGTAGCAGTTGTGCACTGCATTAAGTTTTTGTTGCGCCATTAAATGTATTCGTGCCCTTCGGCTACTGATCTCAGAATTTCTATATTGGCAAGAAATGCCTCCAATCCAGCCTCAGACAGTTGCAGTGTCAATGTAGTTGACTGTACTGAGCTGCCGATGTTAAAGCCTAACAACTAGTGAGGATGAAAGAAAAAGAGTAGGTCCTGCTCGGTCTTGAGTGCTTCTGTCATCTCCACCGCCTCCGTAAAAACTCCAGTTTAATACCTTGGGACTAATCTATTGTTGTAGACTTGTTCCTGTTAGACAGGAAATAAAGTCTGTTATGTTTTTTTTTTTAAATTCAGCATTCTAATAGGGACATTTTAATAAAATATATGTCACTATTTTCCGACCGAGCCTTGTTATGTAACAGGAAAAACAGCTCATTCACTTAATGTATGTCATGTAGAACACAGATATTGTAAATCCAATTAAGAAAAATAAAGTAAACACGGCCATATTGCATTCTTCTGTCACCCTGCATTTGCATTAAGTATTGTTTTGATGTAATGCAAAGACGCAAAAGACTTCCAAATGTCATCATTCTTTCATAAGAAACTATTAAGAGCATTAATCTTCTTTAGCGCGTTAAGTATTAAATGTCCTGCTCACCTTTTAAAAACAGAAAACGAAGGACAGGCTTTGGCAGCGGTTGGCATGAATCTTTAATGAGCGAGGGCGGTGGGATATCAGTAAATGAAAGTTAAGTGCATTTTCTGGGTTTTTGGAGCAGGAAAAGTTATCCTGTAATGTACTGAGAGAGGAGGAGAGATGGATGCTCATTTACCACCGGTGCCAAGAGACCTTTCCTCGTGTCCTGCTGGGCCTGCCTGCTTCGCCGTGTCTCCCGTTTCTATTTTAAGAGCCCGATATTAAAGCCTAATTGTATTCAGAGTTTTTAGGGACATCTCCCTCTCTTTCTTGTGGCCTTTTTTTTTTTGTCTTGCATGGCTTCCCAACAAAACCATTAAATATGGAAAACGGTGAAAAGCACGATTTGTAGTTTGTGTGTTTTTAAAATGGCTTCTTTCAGTCAGCCAGCTCACCTCCTCATTCCGACAGCACAGGGGGCCAGATGCAGCATGTATACAGCTTTCTGTCAGCCTGTTAACATGTCACTACTGTTCCAGTTGGCTGTAAAGCATTCATTAAGTCTTAACAGCAAAACCATAAACAAGAGGTCAGATCAGGGTATACGACCCTCATAACAAGCCCAGTTATCCACTCTCTCCTCGGTAATGAAATCACACTGTTGCTGGTGTTGCTTTAACACTCCAGCTGATGGCTCCTTCGCGGTGCCATTTGGCAGCACTTCTTGTTAAAGTTTGACCTAGGATTTGCCCAATAAGAGGCTTATTAAAGTTTGACCTGGAAGTGAATCTGTGTCTGTCTGCTTGTTAAATTTCTGTCTCACTTGGTGGCCATCATTAGTCCACAGAAAATGTTTGGAGATTCTATGGAGTTGTTTTTATATATAGTCTCTTCCACACAAGGGCCTTGTAGCATACTGAGAGGAAGCATGGCTCCCACTAATGCAACAGACTGGAGTTTTAATTACACAAACCTTGATATGAAAGACACAGCTGGTGTGCAAGTAGACATGGTCTTAACCATAGAATATTTTTTTATTATTTGTGTGGAGCTTTATACTGGAAAAAAAATATTACAAGAACCTCACAATACTTCAGGAAATATAATTATACCCAAAATAATTATGCTTGTTTTCAGCACAGCTTCCTTGTTCCAGGCCTTTACTGGAAATAATGTCAGTATTCAACAAGACTGGAAGAGGCAGCTGCTTCATTTAAGTCATTAAATTATCATTCTGAGTAAAATCTGAAATATTTAAACCTCATATTATGTCTTGATCACATTTGACTGATTTAAAGTAGCATGATGTGAATTACTATTCGGTGTCATTTAAAGTGAACCATCGACTTTTGGACAAATACAAACAATCAATGTCTGCAGCAGCTTGCTGTCAATAAAACATGTTAGTCTGCCTCGATAACTTCTGACTTCACCACCTCGACTCTCCCAATGAGGACATACACTGATCAGCCACAGCTTTATAACCACCTGCCTAATACTGTGTACATCTAGGACACAGGACCTCTGTTGGTGTACAGTTGTATGAGGTGGTGGGCAGGGGAACTGTCATTACATCCTGGGCTTAGCACCTTACAAGACCATTGTGATGGGTTGTTGTCAAAGTAACATCCACAGAAATACCAAGACCCGAGGTTTCCCTGAAGATCACTGCATTATAACAACATGATCAATGCTATTCACTTCACCTGTCAGTGGTTTTACTGTTGTGGCTGATGGGTGTAAATCTATAACAACCTTTCAGCTGTGGAATAGTACACACAGCTGTTTGGTGCTTATGGCACTAGCTTAAAATAAACTAACCTTAATGAAGGCACATGTCAGTCTGTGCATCACCGTGGCTCATTTATGTGATTTTATTAGTTTGTGGACAACAAAAACTCAGTGGCACAGAGGAGTAAGATGCATCAGGCTTTGGATACTCAGGCAGTAAGTGTTAATAAAACTAGTTTATCGGTTGTTTTGGTCTATTTGTGGAATTTATTGACAATAAAAAATAGAGAACATCACTGGTAGCTGAAATTGATGATTTGCACTGCATAGCATCTCATCCACAGAGTGATTTATAAAAGTAAAACTCCAGTCGGTGCAGCTGCAGCTTTTTAGTAGGCAGGCTCATTCATTAGTGACGAGATCACAAGTATCACGGCTCAATTCTTTTCTGTCATATGTAATGCATCTCTGGCAAAGATGATTGTAATTACAGCGAGCATGCAGTCCACACAGTCGACGCCTCCTGAGCTGGCGTGTCGATGGGAGGCAGCAAGAGGTGAACGGATAGAAATCAAGTTTATAGATCTGTGGTTCGTGCGCGCCCACCCCTCCACCAGAGGGCTGGGGTTTTAATTGCTGTCTGACCAGGGCTGGTTCTGTGTGAAGATGCGCCGCGTTGATAGGAGAAGTAGGGGGAAGGAATGGTTTTCTTTCTCTGTGGTTGTTGTATTGACAGCTCCTCATCCTGGAGGAGCTGATAAGAACACAGGATCCAAGGAGACACACAGAGGAGTGGATAGCATTTCAGGGCTAGGAATCAGAGCTGTTTTTGGGGGGCTAGTGAGCCATACAAGAAGTGTGCTGACAGTCATATCTAACGTTTTGAAGGGCATGCAGGCTGAAATCTCACCGAGGCTAACGGTATTACTGCAAGTCCGCAGCAGAGGGGAAAAAAAATGCCGGAGCAGGTGGCATGCATGAGCAAAGAGCTTGTAACCTTGTAACGTAAATGAAACACCTGCATGCGCAAGGAGCATCGTATTCAGAATCAATGAGGGAAAGTGCATTGATTTACAAAACAAAACACAAACACAGGGGACCTTGCAGCATTCTTTATGTTGGGTCACTGTTTCGGTGCTGCTTTGTTTACTGGAGTTCTATTCAGGTTTGTTTTTGTGGTAAGAGTTTTAACAGAAAAATGTAAGAAATTGAAGTATAATTTATACTTAGCATAACATGCGCTGTATAATCTTATTGTAATTGTGCAGCAGTATAGCTCATATTCGTTAGATGTTTTGTCCAATTTGTCATCCTTGAATTTTCTCAGTTTGGGCCAAAAAAATTAGACGTATTCATAGTTGAGTTTCATTCTTTCCTTGTGAAAAAAAATGCTCAGAAGCTGCCTGTAGGATATCAGAACACACAAAAAGACAGACAATGTTGCTAACAGAATACTTACAGACCACTGAACCATCTTCGTTAAAGATTTGAGATGGAAGAGAATTACATTTTGCTGCAAATTCAGCTGCACTCGGATCAGCGAGAAACCCTCAGCAGGGTCACATCACCGATCAATATATGATGTGTAACAAAAGCCAAATATGGAGACACTTTAATACACGAATCCAGCCCTGGTGAAGTGACATCACTCCAAACACTTGACTTATTGCTCCTTTTATTCCCCCTGCACAGTGCCTTTAGGGCCGAAGAATCTACAGCGCCGCAGGACAAATTGCTCTATATGTGTCATAGATCTCACTGTCAGAACTACATTACCCCCACTGAGCTCCTCAGGTCGCCCAGTGAGAGATAATTGTGAACCCTGCTGAGAGAGAAGAGTCCAACTTACAGGAGCCACCTTCTGTTCATCGCAAGTCACTCAGTTAAACTATTTTCCCTCAGAGCTGAAGTGCTAATCCAGGGCTCATTCCTCTGATGTTTTTCGTATATCCTCTCCTCCTTTCCGGTGGTTGTTAACAGCGGGGGTCGTCTGCAGATTTCCAGCTCTGTTTTCCCATAGGTTTTCATTCACAGTATGCAGAAATTAAAGTGTCGGGTTCATGTAACAATCGAAAAGGCTTCTGCTATAACTACATCTCAACTATTGGCTTTGGGCCTGCAGTACCTTTAATTTAAAGGTAATAAAATGGTATTTTTTTTGAACAAGGTTTTTTTTTTCTTAAATATTTTTTTGGGGAGATTTTTTTCCAGTTTTATTATAGAGTGAGAGACAGGGTGAAAGGGGGTAGAGAGGAAAGAGTCATGAGCCAGACTTGAACTCACGACCGCTGATGGCGACCTGTACTCATGTGGCAACACCCTAACTCAGCGAGCCATACGGCAGCCTGAACAAGGTTTTGTTTGACCAAATGTGTCCATATCAGAACTGTCAACAAAACAGACTATATATGTATGTGTGTGTGTATATATATATGTATGTATACTGTTCCCCATAAAGTTGGAATAATTTAGTTTTCCTCTTTTATTCCTATTTATACACATCAGTATCACCAGGTTCAGTGATTACATACTGAGTCCATGGCTGTGTCGTCCTTTCCCTGCTTAAAATCTCTATGCAGTAAGTCCACATTTTCAGAATTGGCTGCATCATTTTCAACCAAATTTGACACAGAAGTTCCCTAGGCTATATGCCTCATCTGACACAACTGGCAATACACCAACGAATGCTTGTTCTCTGACAGGACGGACACAAACAAGGCAACATTGCTGATTTCCTTGGAATATCGCAGAGTGCAGTCTGTAAAATCCTCAAACATCATCAAGAGGAGGGTCATTTGAGGCCACAAAAATCTCCAGGACAACCACGACTAACTATCAGACGAGATGATCGACAACTGTTTAATCTGTGCAGTAGAAATCAGAAAATGCTAGCGAGCCGCCTTCGTCCTTTGTGGAGAAGACGCAGAAGTAAAAAACATTCTATTCCAACCTTATGGGCACCAGTGCATATATATGTAAAGTGAAGTTTTCCTTCAACTGTATTTCTAATGCTTTTCTTTCGCATTCATGAACAGCACAGACTGTTTGTTTATAGACTGTATTAAGCCCATATTTACTAAAAGCTTCTTTATTATTAACCACCTACCTGAGTTCTTGGAATTGAATTTCGTACGCATAGACCCTGCCCATGGATGTAGGAGTATTTATCATTTTCTTTAACACTAGAATATGCAACTTTTGAAAAAAGAAACAGCCCATTGTTTCACTGACAAATACAAGTCATAAGCAATAAGACGCACTCCTACTCGATTCAGTACACTCAGAGGTCTAAATTACTGTCTCACAGACAGTTGCTCATCAAATGCTTTGTATAAAATTATTTTATATATTACCTGAAGAAAAACTCTAGGGAATAATTCAGATTCATATGACTCACACCATGTGAATGTAAGGCTAATGCAAAGCTCAACCATTTGAAGTTGTGCTGCTGTGTACCCCTTTCCACTCTCACTACAGATCCACTGTAGGAGCACTATTCAGTTCCAGCCTACCTACTGGTCTCTCCATATAACACAAATAACCCCCCTGGCAATTGGTAGTGTCTGCCTCATTATCATATTTATTTAAAGTATCGTATGACCCATTTCATTCCAACATGGGTTCCTCTCGTCATGATTGAGTAGTCCCATATTTAAGGGTAGTCTCCAGAGATGCTGCTGTGCATAATGGGAACATTACTATTAAGCATAGTCACAGGCCTGTCCTTGTCATTAAAAAGAAAAGAGAAGCACTTCTTCTGTTCCTAACTAAGGATAGTTTTAGGTTACAATTACTGCATTATTACAGATAACATTCAAAACCTGCAGACTGTGAAAAAAGGAGCCCTCGATCTTCCTATGGAGGGAATGTTGGGAATCCAACTCAGACGATCAATGATCTGTCATGTAAGCAATACGAGATGAAATACAGAATATATTTGCCCAGTGGCTAGTGATATAGTATATAGAGTCATGCTGGTGAAAGGACAGGGCTGCGGTGCCGCCCTTTGTAACGTGACCACTCTAATGGACCACATCTGATGAATGGTCATGATTGCACCAATAATACACGGAGAAATCTGTCTGATCGCCAGGTATAAACATCAGTGCGAGGTTTAATGGCCAAATCTGTCACTAAACGTCTGAAGCTCGTTCACAATGGCCACTGGCCTGTGGCTGGTAATGGAAGATTAATAGCAGGCTACCAGTCCATCTCTGACCGGAGTTATCGAATGGTTTCCCTTGGATACGTTTCTCAGGACTTGGCTGCGTCTGGGTTGTATTGATCTGCCGCTTGCAAATTTATGGTTATGTTTCTTCAATTTGCACAAAGGCAAAAACATTGTTGTCTCTGCTGGCATCAGTCATTGACTTCCTGCAGATGTGGCTGCAGCACAGGTCTCAACTGTATCTGTCCCTCGGTCCCAGGGGGTCGAACCCTCTCCTTTTGTGACAACCTGAATGTCATCACTGTTACTTTATACATCTAATTGACCGTGACCTTCTCAGTGCTTTACATTTAGGAAATGTTTATTGATAAGTATTGCTCTCTGGCGCTTTAAATACTGCACATGCTGATATGATATGACTGCTGCCGTTGTTTCAGGCAATTCAGCTAATTTCAAGTACACATTGTCCAGACTGTCATGCTCTGCTTGAGCTTGGGTCATGACTTTCTTATAAGAGTGTCTTACAGGCTTTTTGAGATCAAAGCTATAAGGTTTTTCTTTGAAAACCTACCCTAACCCACCAGCTCTACACTGCCAAACTGTAGCTTCAAATTGATTCAACCTCAGCGCTGGCTTTAGCCTCAGATTTAACTCCCCTCCAACCTGGCAACCCCTGCCCCACCCTCCATCCCTGCGCTGTCTGGTTTAGCTTCAATGCACGGGGTTTCATTACCTCTGCCTTAGTCAAATGGCTCGGAGCTCTGGACTGATATTTCAACTGAGACATAATTAATGAGATGTGCTCGTCTGGTTCTCTCTTCTCTGAGCGAAGCACTGTAAAACGTCTGCTGGGACTAAGCATACGAGCTAAGAGCAGCAGGAAGAGGAACCATCTCTTGCTGCAGCTACAACCATAATGATAAGACTTTTAGTGTTTGCTCTACAAAACAACACCAAAAAACATGCTGACTGCACTGACTGCTGTCTAGTACTTAGCACAGGAGTTGTGCATGTTTAAATGAGGACATTCATCAGCACAGGGCTTTGAATTCATAGAAAACATACTTTATATAAGACTGCCTTAAGCACAGGGATTTCTAATCATAATCTACTGCATGTAGTGCTGACCTGTTTATAAATGCAGAATGAAATTCAAACAGTGAGCAATATAGAGAAACATTCTGCAGGCACTGGAGAAAGAGAAGTTGTATAAAAAGGCTTTATTTAATAGATAAAGGTTTAAAACACCGACCTGTGCATCCCTCACTGGGTTTTCATTTGGAAATGTTGTCTGTGAAAAGGATTTATGATCTTTCTGAGTTGATTAACAGAAAATTATCAGCAGCATTCAGGATTAATTGCTCAAGAAATGTTTGAAACAAAAATGCTATGAATTGCTTCTGAAAAATGTGTGCTGGTTTTCTCAGCGACAGCAAACCGACTGACTTTGGATTTTAGACCACTGGTTGAACAAAACAAGGCATCTTGAGATGTTACCCAACTCTAGCACATTCAACCAAACATTAAATCAGTAATTTTCAGATGATTCATAACAAAAATGTTATTATTTGCAGACTTTTTTTTTCTTAATTTAAACAAATGGTGGACATTCATAGTGTTTGGGACAGTTATGCAAGACTAAATTCAGACTCTTCATATGGAGTACATTTTTTCTCTTTTCAGCATAGGAGTCCCTGAAGCACACTTTCTTTTATCTTCAAGAGGACCTTAAGATCCCCAGTGTGTGAAACTAACTGCGCTTTTGGGCTCTGCATCACTGTAGTAAAAGGCCCAACTCTTCTCATCAAGTTAAATGTTTTGCACTCAGTCTCAGTGTTTAAAAGTTGAATTTTCTCCAAATTACTCTCAAACATTCAGAGGAAGGGAACTCGGGGAAACTTGGGATTATGTTGTCTGAATTTAGACCCAGCTGCAGTGCTGAAAGGTGGAGACAGTGAGCGCTCATGCTCAAATCCATGTTTTTTGACAATGATATTGTGTTCTGTAGAGGCGGTCAGTGTTGTAGTTGTTTTGCTTGTGTGGTTTTATTCATCGAAAGCTCTGCAAAGCAGGTTAGTAAACACAACAATTATTACACAGCTACTTTTGCACAATGAATAAAGCCCTGTGGCAATGCTAAAATTGTCATAAACAGGATATGCTGTGTTTTTGCATAACAATGTATAATGACAGCTTTGGCACTGCATGAGAAGGCGATTGCATTTAGAAGCAGTTTTCTGGCCCTTTATGAACGCTGCTATTAATGCTGCCACTTCACATAATATCTTCAAAGTAATCCGTCTGACACTCAAACATTACTCAGATAGAAGTAATTTTCCATTAGCAGCACAGTTAACAACAACAAAAAAAAAACGTGTATGACCTTTAGCTGCTTAGATTCCATCCTATTATCACCTGCTCACAGTTGGCATGTATGTGCTTCAAAGGCGTGTTTCACAGCCAGACTTTCACAGTGATCATTTAATGGTGATTTCTCACTGCCAACTGTCGTGCAAACACACTTCTATTATCTGCCACTGTCACAGTGCAACAGCAGCCCAGATGTTCTTGTGCAGATTTAAATAACCTATTAACCCTATATGGTACAGTTTAATTCTGACGATCTATAGTGCTAACTCAGACCTTAACTGGGTGAACTTGATGACAGCAGTGGACAGCTGCCTCCTATATTTTTCAACTTGGAGCTGCCATGCTAATGATGTGCAGTGGGCGGTGATGCACTGAGGCATTACACATGCCTCTGCCATGGTGTGAGAATGGGTTCTCACTTTCAGATGGCATAAAGCCACGTCTCCAGAGTGTTACACTGTGAACTGTCATCCTGACGAGTATGCATACCCTTCACAGTCCCTTGTTTTTTCTCATTTTCACAGCCTTATTTGCTCATACGTCTCATGTCGTGGATCTGACATTGACAACACTGTCAAAGATTACTGTCAGACAATATACCCAGAGCTAGAGTGCCGGCCCACATCTCTAAGATAAAGGAGGCTGCAGGGAAGAATGCCTTTAACAGGAAGGTCTTGCCTCGCGGTTTACGTGCTCCGTAATTGAAAACCAACGCCTGATATTTCATTCTTTTCTCCCCTTGAATTTTTGCTCCTGTTGTTGTTTTCCCAGCTTGGGTTGCTTGACTAAAGCGGCACGCCAGTGGGTGACAACACGCAACAAAATATGGTTAACATGTTTCATGTGACACTTCAATTTCCTCTCTGTCAATCAGTACAGCTGCTGTATCTCTTATTGCTCTGCTAGACTGACAGCTCATGATAGATCTAGTTCTCGCTTAGTGGCAGAAATGTGTGATTACACAGACAAGCGTGCAAATGCATGCATATATGCAAGTGAAGCCTGCATACACACACCTGCTTGTACTGCACATGTGCACACACATTGTGAAAGCTCCAGTTTACACAGTTTTTTAACAATAACAATATCATATTTTGAAATTAATCAAACTACTATAGTGGAGCTCAGGCTTGAACCAGAAACCTCCTAATTTCTAGCAGAATAGTGAATGTATTTGAAAGCTGAACTAAATAATATGTTTGCAGAGGGGAAAATAAAATAAGAACAGCCTGTGTGATTTATGTCGCCACGGCCGGTTCTAAAATAATCTGAAGTTCCTTGAAAATTGATTTTGTTTACAGTAAATCCTGCACAATCTGGGCACTGAGGTGATGGCTCCTTGGCCCTCGTACTCCTGCTGTGGCCTCGGAGAGATTGTCATAAAAATGGTGCGTCCTGGAGAGACAGCCGGCGGCGTTGCTGAGTCGACAGCCCCACTGTGTCCTAGAGTAGTCCATTAGCTCTACCTGCCCCTTTTCTCCACAGGATCCCCACAGCACTAAATGAAGCCAGGCATATTTTCATCTTCCTGACAGCCCGGCTGTGGCTGCAACCGCTGGGAGATGGAGGTCTGTGTCAGCCTGCACATTCTGCCGCATTTCTGTGGCAAGATTGGCCCAGATGCAGATGCACAGACAACTGTATCCTTCATACAGGACTCACCCTATTGTTGCTTTTTTTTACAACCAATTTCATTACATTGAAGAAATGTGGTGACAACGATTTTATGTGTTTTTTCCCCCCCACAAAGCTTACATATTGTAAAATGTTTGGAAAATGACATTCTTTAATACCTCAGCTGTTTTTTTCTTGGAGCTGAAGTGTCCTGAAGGCTAAAATGATGTCATCTGTCAAGTTTAAATTTAATAGGAATTGCCAAAGAACCGCAGTTTTCTTGATTTAGTGCCATTACAAATGCCAGTTTAAAAAAGCAAAAGGTAGGCAAATTTATAAAGTCGTACACTCCTGCTGCTGAATGAGACACGAAGAAAACCGTCTGCCATAGGCCAAGTTTTCCAAGTTAGCTAGTTAACCTCCAAGTTCAAATGAGCCGCACCAGCCTGCAGACACAGTATCCAGGCAACATCAGATGTACAGTGTTAGTAGCTGAGGTAGTTGCTGCACAGTTCTACTCTTGCACATATGGTTACAAACCACCTACAGTGTATCTGCTGAAGCGAGTCTGAGTAATTGTATAACTCCAGAATAGACCAGAGCTGAAAAGACCAGCTTTTGATTAAACACACACACACACAAAAAAGAAAAAAACTGCAATGGAAGTTCACCCACTGGTCTTAACCTGGTCTTCTTGAAGTGCGATTCACTTTCTGGATGACTTGCCATGATTAATAGAGTTACAAAGCGGATGGAGTTATTTGAGGGCCTCACATTCTGAGGGTAAAAGTCCAGATTTTTCTCACAGACAATTTTGACAGCTGAAGCGCTTGCTTAAATCACCAGTCTGCCTTAAAAAAACATCAGGCTCTTTGATCAAAGGTTGATGCACATTAAAATTAAAGCAAAAATTTAACTATGACTTCTGAGTTGTTGTTTTTTTCAAGACACATACAGTTGGATGAGCTTCAAGTTTTATCACGTGGGCTCCTAACGGCACTGCAAATTTAAATACTGTTGAGAAAACTGATTTTGTAATCTGTAGCCCGAACCAGCTGAGTTATGGTGCAAAGATCTGTAAACATCTGCAAAAACAAAGTATTTTGAATTTTGTACAGTTCTGATTTATCTCTGCCTGGCTTTGTTTCCATGACAATGATGTTGAGGCTCGTTGGCATTGTAGGATGTAGATCCGTCTACCGTGCTAAAATGAAAGGAAAACATGTTGTCTCAAAAAAAGATTAAAAAATCAATTTATCGAGGAAAAAAAATACTTAATACTTACTATCAATCTGTTGCAAACACTTCTTCACCTTTTCACCGCTATGTGTGGCTGTACAAGCCATACAAACCTATTACCATCTGTAGTTGCTATGGCTAACTTGTTGCTTATTCACAGATCCATCGATCAGACACAGCGCAACATTAGCATTCATTTGATGTCATTAATACTGGATCTACTTTTAGCTGTGTTTTTGGGAAAAATCTGGTTCTCTCCATGCTAAATGCTCTACTATATTCACTAGCTGGGTGTTAACTTTGTCAGCCCGTTATTTTGAGCTGGGTACATTGCCTGCAGGGCTTTCTTTTGCTTAAAACAGCTGCCTGTAGCTGGAGATGGGGTTGATGAGAGTGAGCAGAGAGGTGTTTAACCAAAACAATGACACTAAACACAAAGAAACCCCATGTAGAGCTGCTGAGAACCATATCACTAGAGACAGTCCTCTGTGGATCTGTCAGTATTGGCTTCCCTTTGTGTGTTGCATGGCATCAATAGATCTGATTGTAATGTAAAAATATTGATTTGTGCAGCTTTAACCTCTCTGACCTGTTTGTCCTTCCGTTTTCCAAAATGCAAAAGGCTTATTCTGCTTATCAGCTGCACCTCGTACATTTCATAGCACATCTGACTCAGGGTTTAAACCTTTGTCAGTGGTTTTGCGAACTCATGCCGGCCTCCTTGTGACAGTCGTGCTTCTGATGGCATCTCATGTGATAATGCTCCACCACTTGTTTTAAATGTATTTTATCATTAATATTGAACTAAAACTTTAGTTTAAGACATTTATATCGCAAATCAAGTCGCAGTGTTCTTTAGAAAATCATGCAGCCCTCATTCCAACACATGATCATGTCATGCCAGTCATGTACTTAACATGAAAATGTTTTACTGGTGCATCTTGAACATTACACCTTAAATCTGCATATAGATTTATAATCTAAAAGGAAATAGTCTGGCAGGTATATAGTATTTGAAACATACTGTACTTTACACTACAGCATGGCTTTGTTGTGTTTTTATTTATGGTCTTTCAGTACAATTTAAGTTTGCTGCACGCCAACCCCCAAACCATTGTTTTTTCATAGTCCTGCAAATTGAAAGCTAACCAAACCATCTGCCTCCAGAATAGCTCTGCCTCTGAAAAATGTTTATAGAGCAAAAACTCCAATCTGCAGAATGAATGCCACCCCATAACACCGCCTATACCTGGAGTATTTATGCGTATTTCGAAGCTGCAGATGCTCGGGGAGAAAGCTTTCGGCAGTGTGGAGGAGTGGGTGCAACAGCTCGGTATTAAACTGTGGTGGCCTATACAAAGATAACCACCTACTCCAGTTAGAGTTACATTAAAATATGTGTGTTTGCCGAAATGACTAAGTGAGATTGTGAAAAGATAAGAAGAGCCAAGCCAAGAGCTATACATTCACTCTTTTGTGCGGCAGGTAACCGACACAGTACGCTCCAGTGCGTTTGCTAATAGCTCTCATGTAAATGTGTAAATTATCTTTTCCATCTCCAAGCACAGCTATTACCTGCTAAGTTTTGTAAAGTGCACTGCGAATGCACAAAAGTAACTCTGAGACGTATAAAGGTTACATCCACTCGCATCCACTGTGGGTTTCCGCTCAACATTCGAGCTGTCAGTCAATAGAGCGAAGACTTATTCTGAGCGCTGCTGTTATAGCTTTCCCCTCCTGCCTCGTTCAGTTACAGCTTTAATTTTCTCCACCGTGATGTTGTTTGGGAGTCATGGCAAAGTTAGTGCGGCTGCGAGGACGCAGGTGCTGGGAGCCAAAGTGTCATCCCCTCCGGTGTGTGGTCGATAATGAGACTGGGAGAGCGGCATGAATAACTCCATGAACTCTTTTTCATTTCCTTAATCCCTGCCCACAGGCCAGTCCGGCAACACTGGGTCATTATTTTCCATCAGTTTGCCCGCTACTTGATCACACGTATCGCCCTCCTATGGGGTTGGGTAGGAGAAGAAGGAAAGGAAAATCCACTGCACAAAAAAGTAAAAGCACTGTAATTCAATATCTTTAATAAAGATGGTGAACAGATCTCCCTGTTAAGCTCCATGTAGGATGATTAATTACACACTCCTTGCAGCTTCAAGGCTCCAAGCAACTTGTGACCCCAGGCTACCAGACCATAGAGGTATGAGTGGCAGCAGGACAAGCGCTCCATCCACTTCATGCTTTGACCAAGCACAATGAGCCTCACAAAGGCAGATATTCTTTTTTTTGTGTTTTTTTTTTCTCATTTTCTTCCCGTTAATCTTGTCACGAAGCTGGCTCCCCCATTGTTGTTCTCCGCAGTATCCTCTTTCATAAAATCCCAGGTTTGATGTGCTTCCCAGGGATCTGGTAAGTGCTTGGCAGTGCACGCCGGGTGACTCAGCGAACACGGAATCAGCAGGCTGACACTATCGCTCCTACAGCAAGGGCCCGAAGCGAGGCTAAGCACTCACAATTGATTTAATCACTTAGAATAGGAGCAGAATATAGGGAGGCTCTGTTCATGTCTTCCCCTGCTTTTAAAAGCTTGGCCGTGTACAAAAGGTTAATCAGATATGGTGACCTACTGAAGATTGTGCTATCAGAGTAGCAAGGGTTATTTTTGAAAAAAAGGACGACAGATTAATCAATCAATAGTGCCATCCGCTGGGTCACTCCAACCCAGTAATATACTCTTTTTGCTTTGAAATTCATGTCAAAATGGGCTGCCACGAAAATGTAGAGGTGGTGAGTAATGGAAGTGAAAATGAAGGACGAGGTGTAGGTAATATCGGCAAAGAGCACCATGACACAAAGCAGGGTGACCTTCATTATTTTGCATACAAGAAAATATTGCTAAAGTAATCAATAGTTAGAGTGGCTATAATCAATATTTGCATAATAATAACAAATGAAATGACAGCAGTGTGACAATGTGAAAGGGGTCTCTGTCAGTGATGGACGCTATCTCCCAAATCTGCATTCCCCTTGGATTTGCTGAGCTTTAGCGTTCAGCCCCACAGCTATTTTAGTTGTTCTCACTGTTCTAATGGTGTAGTTTTTATTCACAGCAGGCGGCTGCACACTACCCACCCAACACCAGACAGCACACAGATACAGGTAGAGATCAGCTGGTAAACACACCGGTGTATTTTGAGCTAAACTACCTGTTGTTTCTCTTTGGAGCTGGTAGAGACCAAAAACAGAGCTAAAAGTCAGAGAAGATTCACTGGCTGGTCAGAAACAACTCCAGATAGCACTGGTTTGTAATTTATGGACGTGGTAATAGGCAAATAAGTTTGCTATATAAGGTGTTGCCCTCTTAAGGAGCCAGTTGTTGGAGATGTAAAGTAATGTATCCAGCAAAAATGCTAAACTTGTGATAGCTTCAGGTTCTCAAACATAAAATGTATCACTGTGAATCTCAAATCTTTGGCTTTTTCCTGTTGGTGAGATGACACAACCATCTAAGGATGTCACTTAAAGACCCCTACTGGTGAAAATGTAAGTTTTTCACCTTGTTAATGCGTCCACATGTTGTTTTTATATGCTGGAAAACATATTATGAGCGAAATAAGCAGTCAACGCCAAGGACGGTATCAATAATCTCCTTCAGATTTCGGTTCCAGCATGTTTGGTTGAGTTATTCCAGTTTTAAATCTGCCATTGTGTGGTGTAGAAGGTGAGCTGCTGTGTTGAAGCTGCTGTTGAGAGCGGTGGAGGAGGGAGTGAAGAGAGAGGCACGGACCTCATAGATCTGCACATTCTACAGGAGGCAACAGTTCCAGTAGGGTTCCATCTACGTCATTTAAAGACAGAAAAGTCTTATTTTCAGGGGAACACTGTAAATGTGTACCTTTGATAAACAGAGATGAGTTGTTAGGTGTTAAATCTATCAGTGACCAGGATGGGACTTAAAGGCTCTGGCAACTTGGGATGGGCATTTATGGAAGGATGTTGGGCCAAAAATAAATAAAACATAAAAGAATTAACTACCTGTGAAAATGCCTGAATTGAAATGTTGTATGTCTTTATAATGTACAGCAAAGGTAGCACAATGTTACCATGGAGCCCTAAAGGGAGGGAGGTGGTTGGGGTGGATGGTTGGGCAAAATGTTGGACTGAGACACTGGAGAAGGGTGTTTGTTTTTAATATTTCTAGTGTTGTTCTATTCTTTTAACCTCTTTTCTTTTTCTTTAATTCTTTGACAACAATGGTTCCTTCCAGTCCAGTTAGTCTAAATTTAACCAAACATAAACCGTAGCATCGTCTGATCAGGAGCCAGTCAGAGAATTCCTTTTTGTAACAGTGACGAAAGACAGATAAGTAGTTTAGTTTTGCTTATTGGGGCATCATTTACATGATTAAGTATTGATTTGCCCATAGTTGGTTAAACTGTCAGTTATTAAATTAGAGAGAGCTGCAACTCTAGTGTAAGGTACTCTTTGTATTGCAATTATATCCATTTTTGTATCAAGCACCGTTTCCACTGAGATTCTGAGGATGTGTACGACTATTCACATTTTATAGGGATCGGTGTGGATCACTTGTTTCATAGACTTAATAATTTATCCATGATTTTAATATTTAAATAAGTAATTACCGGATTAATTGATAATGTGAATTGTTATTAGCTGCAACCCTAATAAAAAATGCATGGTGTTTACCGTCACACTCACATCATGGCCTCCCAGAGAAAGTTACCGTCCAACTTATTTAGCTTATATATAATTATATATACGTATATATATCTCCAAAAGTAAGTCATTGTGGCATATTGTTAATATGGCCACTTGCAGTCTAGGCAGGGAAGTGATTTACAGCTAGCAGTGTTGTTTGAACTGTTGCTGAGGTGTCCCAGGATACAGCTTTAATGGACACTTTAATGGACATTTAGAGCATTTTTCATGAAAGAAAAAAAAATCTATTACAATTACCCAGCTGTTATGTGAGCGATGTTACAATTATTTACAGCCATAATTGTTTCATTTAGAATTTTACTGCTCTTTTCCCTCAAGGCAGACTTTTTGCAAATCCGAGGAATTGACAATTAAAGCCTTTTTTTTTTCTACAAGTGTCTTATGAATTAATATTTGGCTATTTCCAAAACAAATCCTGCTGTCATGTTTGCGTTTAACTGCGGGATAGGATAACAGTTTCTGTTTCTGTGAATTGTTGTTGCTGCAGTTCGTCATTGTGCAGCCCGGCAAAGGGACGCATTCAGACGGCAGCATGACTGTGGGATTTCCTAGCTCAGAGCTTGATGAAGTAGTTGAGAAAATGTCAAGGGCTCGGCTGAGGACTCACTTTGTACCTGTGAAACGCGAGGACAACCCCTCAACATAGACACTGTGAGAGGAAATGTGAAAGCGCGTGCGAGTGTGTTTAGTAGGGGGGTTAATTTGCACTGCTTTGCTCTTGTACATTCCCATTACGCATTATTTATTTAGTCAGAGTACATACTTAAGCAGTGTGACCTTTTAGTACAGCCCTGATTGAAGCTGCTTGTGTAGCTATCAGCAGGCCCTAACTGCTTCAGTCATACCAGGAGAGGCAAAGATGATGCCTGGTGTCATAACCTGTAAAACCACATGCCAGGCCACGGCAAAGGAGTTACGGCACTCGTAGCTGCTCTGCAAATGACAATGAGGAAATATACATGAAAACAATATGGGCTTCTTTCCCGGCAATTAGTCTTGACTGAATCGATGAGCGGCTGGATTGTCTTGTTTTTCAGCGTTGCTCTTGCCTCGCAGATGGTATTGGTAGACAAGTCATTTCTGCGAAAATGATATCAGATTTGTTTAGAAAAGATCTTTTGCAAGGGTCTCTCAGATCCACTGCTTGTGGTAGAAATGCAGCCTCTCAGATTAAGTGGCTCAGCTGCATGTTCACCTCCATCTTTGGAGACATTTCAATGACGATACAGGCTGAGACATTGTTAAAAGGGGAGGGGTGGCGGTGTCCGTTTACCCAGGAGAGAGCCGGTGTAATCCATCACCCTGGCTGCTGCCCGTTCAGCACAGCCAGCCCCAGCTGCCTACTGCTGACCACCCCTCCACCTCTTTCTCTCTGCCGCCCCCCCATCAACATCTCTCTTTCTGCCGTTCTCTAGACATGCTGTCTAGCAATGCTGTGCGCTAAAAGCTTCCTCAGATTTTATAATTTATCAAACCTGATCATTCGCAGCTGACCGCACCACTAACAAAAGCCGACAGAGAAAACATACAAATATTTAATGTTAAGTGATGCATTATAAACCACACGCTGGTTTGCTGCAAGCCTCCATATAGTAACAAGAAGGTGTGGGGATAGAACCCGTTTTACTCAAATAGGAAACATGTTCTGACTTCCCAATACCAGTGCTTTAGAGGGTAAAAACAACAAACAGAATCATAAATGTGTTGCTCATTAAAAGAAAAAAATAAAGAACACCAGCATCAATAAAACAATCCATGAAATAAGTAATAACCATAAAACCCACTAATAAAACATACCAATAAAAATAATACAGTTAGACTAATGGTGCAGGAAGGTAAGGGACAGAATCACAGGAAGCTGGTTTGAAGAAGACACACAAGTAAAGAAACAGGTTTAGCCATCCTGCCGTGCACTGGAAGGCTGGTCCAAAGGTTGATGACAAACACTCTGTTTTGTGTTTTAAATTGAGAAGTTTAGACTACCAGAAGAACAGCACTTGTGGATCAACCTTATCTGCAGCAATTCGCCTTACGTCCATTTCTTTCTACAGATCATTAGTTCCTTTCAAGGTGTACATTTTAAACAGTGCGTCGTGGATATATAGCTCAGTTTTCACAAATGCCTTAGCAATTTTCCAAAACTACTCGCTAATATGCGTTTCTTAGTTTCACTGGTGGATTAATACACATTTAGTGTGCTAGTGAGTTTTAACGCCACCAGGAAAGTATTCAGGATTAACTCACTAAGACATTTTTGGAAATGTCCGCCCAACAGAAGATCAACACCACTGTCAGGTCTATATGCAGCATTTAAAGTTGGGGTCAGCTGATTAAAAAAAAAAAAAAAAACCTGCATAAGGACTGTAAATGAGTTAAGAGCTGATCTGTTTCCCCTTGGATCTGCCCACCAACACTTCTAAACTAGTTACTGTGTAACATCTCATTTATTTAATAAGTGGAATATATGTTTCACCCACTGGACAGAGCCAGGCTGGATAAAACTAAGTCTCAGCTGGAAAGTGAATAAGCTTATCTCCCAAAATTGAATTTAGAATGTAGGGATTTTATTTTATGTATTCAGTTTTTTTTCAGGACCGATGCAATTAAATGTAATTAAGATGACTGAGGAGAAGAGAAGAGACTGAAAATCTTGGTATCAAAATCTAGAACACAGACTCCCACACAAAACATGAATGACATTCATTTGTTTCAATTTACATAACATATATTTGATTTAAAAAATAACATTTTAAATGTGTTCTTTATTGTTGAAAGCAGGTTTTTTATGTGACGTGTAACCAGTCAGACAGTGCTGTGGATGGGGCACTGCTCGAGACCACAGACAGAGAGAGGCGGCTGCGTCACAGCCAAAGTAGAACATTTAAACATTTTATTTTATGGAGAATTGCTTTTAAAATCATAGCAATACCATTTTTTCTGACCAGGCTGATAATTAAAAGCTGGAAATGTATTATTTAAATCTGAACTCAATATGCAATAGTTTAAATGGTCCATAGTTGACGGCAGAACATAAAGATCTGACATAGTTTTCACTCATTATTTCATTTTCTCATTAATGAAAACAAATCCTGCCATTCTGTGATGTTGATGTGGTGCTTTTATTGCCATTAACTCCGAGAGCTAGCTAGCCACGGGACGAAAGGTTAAGATGGTGTAAAAATTACAATGACATAGTTGCTTCATAATAATATCTGAAGTCTTCCTGATGAAAAGCTTTGGGAGAACCTGAAGTTAATTCTCCATATTTGCAAGTAAAACAAGCTAAAGTAAAATAAATTAAGCTACTGAACTACAGTAATTAGCGCGAATGTAATTCCACTCTTGAATTAATGATTCATGGGCTAATGTTTAGCATCCCAATTTGCTGCTTGCAGATTAAACCCGCATTTCCCCCCACCTCGGATGTAATCGCCCTGGTTTCCTGTCTCGGCGATAGCCTACCACCTCAGCTAAATTTAGCACCTGTGTGCCATTCTTGGTAGCCTTGGTTTGAAAGTGAAAGGCGCACAGAAAAGTAAAAGTGAACAATGCTTTCTGTGTGCGTGCCTGGAAAGAGGAGAGCAGCGTGGATCGGTTTCTCGTCCATTCAAGGATATCTGTTACTGTAACTCTATACGGCGTCATGGGACACTGAGTAGGCGCTGAAGTACTTTTCACTGTTGTCCAAACTGTGTCCAAGGCTGTGAGCTGTACATGTGAGGAATAATGTAGTGTTCTTCATAAAAATATCCCAGTTGAAATGACCGGAACATTTTAATTGTACTTAGGTGATCCAACGCTTCAGACAGAGGCTTCATCTTGACTAATTTGTCCCTGGTTTTTCATTGAGGTCAAGGCTCCCGCAGACAAATGATATCCGAGGGGGAAAAAAATCTCATACAAGTCAACTTATTATTAAGAAATATTAGGGCCAGGAGAAGTGATCACACTGGCTGTATTAATATTTGATCATCATGGAATCGTTTTAATCCCCTTTTGTAATTAAACTTTTGACAGTCATGTAATGAAGGTTCAGCAAAAGAAATGTGGAAAATACATATCACATAACTATTTAATTAGTTCCTGAAGTCATTAGAGAATTTTTGCATATACATAGGCTGTAAATCTGATGCTTCATCAGGAGTGGCATGCTAGGTCAGTTCAAACAAAGAAAAGCTCTGTGTTTTGCTGTCTTTTGAACAACCCAGCTTGAATTAATAAGCAAATAAACAAATACCTATGTGTCATTTTAAAATGAGAACATTAGACACACGCATGTGCATTAAGGAGCCTAATGATCTCCTTTCCCTCCTCCTCCGCTCAGTCTTGTAGCCGTCTCAGTGGGGACAGACTGTCACAGGGCAACAGGAAAAGAAATGGAGTGTATTCAACAAACACAAAATAGAGCTGTTGGTTTTCCCTCCCCTGCGGAGCTGAGTTCATGGTCAAAACATTTTCTCTCAGAGTAGCATCCATAAACTCCGAGCCTGAGATTTGTCCTGCTGTGTATCTAGCGGCTGAGATCATGACATCCTCCACATACCAGATATGACATTTTACATTTTCAGCCGAAGCCTTCATTCCGAGTTACTTAACTTTTGAGAGCAACATTAGAATACGCTTCGGTAACAAGCAACTACAAATAAGGGCAGCAAAGGCTTTAGATCCTTTGTGGACTTAGAAAGTCCATGTAAGAGCAAAGTAAAGAGGAAGAAAAAGGACTAAAAATAAGAGCAAATGAGGGAGAGAAGGGTTTTTTCTCCTCAGAGGAGGCATATCATCTGTACAGCTGTGCTAAGCAACTCTGTTAAGGCCGTATGGAGTCACTCTTCACTCTTCAGAGCCCTCTGAGACTCATTAGGACCTCCCTCATAACTGTAAAACTCGTCATGGTCCGCTCCCTCAGCACTAAGACCAGGATCTTTTTAGGCATCTGGCTATGCTTCAAAATGTCTGACCCCACTTTAATCAAGACATTTTCTTTTTGATCTTGTGTCTCGTTTCATTTTGCTTACATGCTACTCACTCGGCAGCAGCCGTATAGTAGGTTGGAAGTCAAATACATGGACAGGGCTAAGTAGGATTTTGTTTTCGAGCAATTATAAATTCTTTATACCCCATTACATTAAAGATGCTCTCATCTGTAATGGCAATCCAGTATTAATGTTGCAAGATGCACTGCGAATATAAGCAGACACATTTAAGTTAACAGCAGTGCTGTCACTCTAAGTGGGTGGTGATTACTTTACAGGTTCGTTTTCTAATACCAGCAATTTACTGGCAAACATTATTTGAAAACCTTTAACTAACAAAGTCCTCTGAAGTGTATCAGTGTTACAAAGTGAATGCAGTCTAACATTAAATGTCATTATTTGTAAAGAGCTGCACACTTTCACTGCATTTTCATAGAAAGTAAACTGTATACACTTTCAAATGCAAGCTCATTTTCTAATTTGTAAGAATATAGTGGAACAACCAAGGCCTCAGAGGATGTATTATCTCAGGTTTAAAGCCAGAGTGTGGGATTTTTACATATAAATGAACTTCTGTTACATTTAAGCCCCAACCAAACGCTCACTCAGCGCTGACTGAGCCTATCAGCACCAGGTAAATCTCTGTGTTTCGCATTATTTAGTTTTAAATCTGCTTTCTGTGGCAACAGTCCCGTGCTGGCACACCGGTAGTGATGCATTAAACGTTAACCTGCAATGACGGGTTAGCCAGAGCTGAAGAGGGGAGCAATCGTAACGCCAGGGGACAAAGCCGGAGGAGCATGGAGGAAGAAGTTCCTAATTTTTCAGATACAAAAGAAACTCGGCATTTGAAGGAACAACTTTAGTTCATAAAAGAAGGCCATTGACTGGGAGGTCATAAGCACAAGCTGAAGGTGTTTGTGTAATGGCTCTGAGTGGCAAAAGTTCTACACTGCAGGAGATGTTAAGAGAAAAAGAACTCTGCAGGTGGTAATATATGCTCTTGGTCAGTTGGTAGAAGCACCACTTTGGTCCAGACTGAAATATCTCCGCTACTTGATGGGTGGCTATGAAATTTTGCACAGACACTTACAGATGGTAAAGCCTATAGATTAAAGTGGACATTTTTGGCTTTCAGTCAAACATCCTTACTATATTTAATTGATTTAAATTTGGCAAAAATGTCCGCGTTCACCACAGGATACAATTAAAACCTTAACCTTCCATAGAACCACCATCAGGTCAGCTTTTTAATTATTTAGAATTACCAGTCACTCCGAGCTGTGACTGGTAAGCTCCAGCAATTTCAGCGTTAACACGTTTGAATGTACTGCTGTGTGTAAGTACAGCCTCAGACAGCTGCCACCATGGTTACAGACTCTATAGCTATGCGATTGAAATAGCTAACATTGTTCTTTCAGAGTTTGTGTTTTAGCCAGCATCCTCTGTGGTTGTGTTTAGCAAAGCATATGTCAATAAGAGCTTCTCTATAAATACATCTCCACCAACGATTTGAATGAATATATGCTCACTTGCCGCTACCATGTAAATGGATACAAGTGAGTTTACATTTCTGGCATTATGCGATCCCAACTGCAGTCAGCATGCTGTCCTGCATATGTAAAGAATCCAGTGCATCATACAGGTTGTGTGCACCAACTATAGCTTCCCAACAGCAGCTATTTCTGATGCTGAGGGCTGCGAGTTGCAGGAGTGGAACGCCATAAAAGCAGGAAGTGATGCAGAAATGATTCTTATTTGACTTGTGAGCATGGAATAATTCCCCTAACTGTCTTGCTAGGCTTTGTGCATCACAGCGCCTTAACACCTCATTATACATTAAAGGTTGTGACATGCTTAATGTGTGAAATTGGTCAGATACTAACCTTAAAGGGGTATTCCACGGATTTGTTGTGGAGCTGCTATGAAGTTGGGCGGCTTGTTCAAAACCAAAGACGCAGAGGCAGGAATGCCCCAACATGTAGTCTTAAGTGTGTGTCAAGTTCCTAAACACTGCTCCTACACTTCCCATAATGCAACCAAACAGAGTCTTTAACTACGCCATGGTAAAAGCCCATGTATACCCTAGACTCTCTGTTTCTTCTTACACCAAAACTCCCTTCATACCCACACAAGACCCTTTACAACCGTCTTTACATTCTAAATGCCACTTCTAAGTTTTCCCCTGTGAGCAACCATGTGAGTTTCTCTGCTATGAATCATCTGGGCTTCTTTGAAGAGCCAGTTTAAATCCACACTCATGTTTTGTGAGGAATTACAGTGAACAGTTTTTCTATCAACCAGCCTTTCTCTCAGGTGTTAACAGAGTGTCGTGGATTTAAATGAACAGGATAGATGGATAGGTTCAGGCAGCTCCATCTACCGCGTGATTGTGTACTCAGTGGCATCGATTGTTAATCCCAAATACAAAACTGTCAGGTGAGTCGTGGTAATATAACAAGAAAGGATGTATTTGCAGAGCTGATCCGAGTCTTTGCCAGCCTCTCGCAGTCAATGCCAAACACGGTCTCTGTCTCTGTGTAGAAATGAGTGTACCTCCGCTGGAGAACATCAAGTGCCTTATTTCATTTGCAATATTGATCTTTCTTCCTTCTCGAATTGTTTGATGCTCACCACCATGAAAAAGACGACAAACTGCAATCTAATTGATTTGGCTCAGTCAGGAACAGGGGTTGACTGAGCTCGTTGCGATCAGAGGACAAGCGAAGCTGAGAGGCAGCGCGTTAGCTCGACACCGCGTTGGAGAATGTTAGAAAATAATATGCACTTGATAATATCATAAATGTCCCCTTTAATGCTTCCCTAATGCTCAGTGACTTAGCGTGGAAATGAATTTCTGTGTTTGCCGGAATCGGAGTGTGTGCAGATTCAAACCAGCAGCGAATGCTTTTAAGAGGCACTCAGACGCTTTCAGGCATTTGTCTGCAGTGTTAATTGACAAGTGATGAGTAATTGAAATTTAAAAAAAAAAAAAATGAAGGTGGTCTGGTCATTATGAGTTATGATGATTCAGTGTATTTTGATAATGCAGGCTGAGATGAGCCCCAGATAATGATGTACATTAAGCTGCACAGTTTTCATCTTCATCCTCAGATCCCTCCTCCCCAGTCCCCCCGCCCTTTCACAGGCTAATGACACTTTTATGGGAAACTTCATTAGGCAACGGGATGTCGAAGCGATAAACATCAGCTTATAATTGCGGGATAAAGTGGCTGTGCTGTGGTTCTTTCATGTCCGGGTCAACCCAAAAAAAAAAAAAGGTTGATTGTTGGGGTTGGGGTGTGACCGGACAGGTGATTTCATGTTAATTAATAGATGTTTAAAATGATTTACCTCTGCAGCTCCGTCCTTTTCTTTCTTCCCGGTTCACTGAGGACATACATCCGCTGGGTGATTTGTTGTACACAATGGTCTGCACATAGCCTAATGAAGAGAAAGCATTAGCGGCCCTGCTGTTGGTGTGGACTGCTAAACAAAGACGGTGATTCATCTGAGCTGTAAACTGAGCGGAGAGCGGCGAATGGGTGTCTTCTAGAACATATTGGGATCATACTGGGCTTTTATTAAGTATCAGATCTCAGCCAGTCACGTAGTTCACCCCTAGTATAATGGAGGTTCTCTCTTGACCATGGACACAAAGACCCTGCAGTGCGGCTGCTGCGTTCTTATTACAAGTGTAATTATTCACTTGTTCATTATATTGCATTCCGCCACCTCTGCCATTATACGTGCAGTGGCTCACCCTGCTTTGCTTGCGTTATACTTGCTTTTCACGACCGTGTACAGTTAGACTGGAGGCTCCAGCATGAGCACAATTGTTGTGCTGCGAGTAATTTGGAAATAAGCAATAACCACATTTAGAGTCGGCATCCTTCACATCCCTGTTTGCCTCTTGTGGACTTGTTCATTTCTACATTCAGCCAGTGTTCCAGCCGAATGCAGGAGATGCGTGATGGCCACAGTGCACGCACAAATCTATCAAGTGCTTTAAAATGCTGCAAGGAAACGCTCTCCAAAGGTTCCCTGAGGTGTTTTCAGGTATGCAGAGTTGTAGTTTCGCTTCGCATTCATTGTTTCTCATCGAGTCGGTGTCCTTTAGGTGCACTCAAACGCATTTCCAAGCTTGCAAAACGGATTTTTTAATAATTGTTTTAGCTGGTTAAACCCAACACTTTCTCTCTGTGTCTCTAAGTTTCATATTTAGAAGGTTTTATTTCATGAAAATAATCTCTTAAGTCAGTAGAGTCAATACTAAAACTAACAGGATTTTAGAGAGCAGGCTTTCATGAGTTTTCGCAGCATTTTGAAAGTAAACTTCAGGCTAATTTGAGTGGTTTTAGTTTAGCTCCAAACTTGGCAATTACTCGTGTCGACCTCACACATTTCTTTGATATGTGAGAAAGGTAAACGGTACGCTCAAAAAAGCACAGGGATTTCTGGTGATATTTTAGAGCAAAATGAGGGATTTGTTTTAGGTACAGCTGCTGTGTGTTTTCAGTTACCCTCCTTGAGTGAAAGACTCTCTACAAACTTTCAGGAGTTAGTTTCAGTTGAAGGTCCGGCTTCTTCCTGCCGCTTTGGGGAAACTTCAGAGCAGTTTGATATTTTCTAATTTAAAATATCCTATAAAAACAGAATATTATATGATGAGAAGTATGCTGAATTAAGTATCGGGGGATATTGTTAACCTATATGGGTTGTTTGAGGATGAAACTCATTTCATATTCAGCATTTTTCAAGGCTATTTTTGAATGTTCTATAAACTTGCTGTGGGACTTACTGTACATGCACTGTGTTTAGCACAGTCAGCATGTTATACAACGACTATTTTAATAATATTCATAAATATAGATAGCACTTCTGTTGTGTGTTCTGTCATAGAAAGAGCTCAAATACAAATTCTGATCTTTTCTGATCACTAGTGTTGGTTTTCTACTGAACAACCATTACAGCTCAGCAGCAGCATCTCCAAGTGGCAACAAGTCTATTTCATCATGAGACGTAAGGAGGCTTCATGATAGAGAAACTTTAGTGTCCAGTGTTTCCACTATACTGCTGACATCTTCATCATCACAAAAGCCAAAGGCACATTCTTCCGTTCAGTTGAGTTATGGCTAATAAGTGATACCCACACAAATGCATGCACAACCTTTTACTCCCTGAGATTCTACTTAACCTCAGTGCGTCTTCTTCCCTGCACTGGTCAGGAAAATCTAAATGTTAATCTCTAGTAAAAGACCGGTATGTTGAGAGATAGCCCTACCATGGCTCAGTCTTGTCTTTTTTCTGTTACTGGCTTGTGCCATTTTATCTTCAGTCATATGTGACTTCATGCAAAAACCGCAAACAAAAAGTAAAACTTCTGGATCTACTATCCTGAAAGCCTCCATCTATTACAGCATGCTGTTTAATGCAGCTGCTCATGATTTCATGGATGAGGGCAAATTTGTAAAGTAAAATCCCCTGGCAGTTTGAGAACGCTTTTGCTAATCTCCTTACAAGCAAGTCTTTAGATGAACAGGTGCCCAGATAAATGCACCCTGTAACCATCCTAATGATAAGCAAACAACACAGGCCTGAAGTACGTGGAGTGCTGTCACACAAGGTAGAAGCCTGTAGCAGTTCTGGCAACTATAAGGCAATTTAAGAGGCCTTAAAAACCAAGCTCATGCACTTTGAACAACCCCACCACCCAAGGGGATCTTCAGGGAACTTTAATATTCTTACACAACCATCTTAAATTGGTGACTCGCCCCGAGGGTGACAAGAGCATCCCTAAAGATGTCTTGATTTTTGCAGTGAAACTGTTCTTTTGTATTTGTGTAATGCTGTAGCCATTACCACTGAGTTTGGCGGATTAGAATCACATGCTAGCATACACTTCCATAAGAGGACAGAGTTTGACTTCCACGGAGAGCCACAGAGTGGAGTCTCTGACTGGCTGGGTGTATTTATGATGCTTCACAGGCCGGATACTGAAATGAAAGAGGCACCACTCGAGGGGCTCTCTGTCTTAATCCGTGGACATTATCTCTACACTGTAAGCGGGTCTTGGCTCGTTACCTCGCAGTAGAGAGCCAGGCTGGCAGGGCTGCAGAGAGAGAGGCAGAAAGGGAAGGGGAAGGAGGGAGGGCCTCGCCCGGCCGCCGAGAATGTAATCTCCAGATTAGGGGGCGAGACGAATTCCTGCTGCCAGCCTGACCTTGTCAAGGCAATGGAGGAGCCAGAGTGAAATTGAGATTTCAGGACAGGAGCGAGTCGAGCCGTGTTTTTTTTTTTTTTTTTTGGAGCGTTAGCGTTTCTCTTTCAAGGGTCATAGCTTTGACACCATGATTCACGCTAAATGTGTGCGGTCACACTGCTAGCACACATGAAATGTGTGTGGGGCAAACTGTCTCTGGCACTGACCATACTGCCTGAAACCATCGGCAGTCCCTCAGGTCAGTGTACAGCTTTTATAGGACAAGCAGACAACATAAAGAATGGCCAGACCACCATGGTTTGCACTAATTTATTGATACTGGGAAAAGGCAGTGTTTTCAATTTTAGTGTCATTGGTCAAGACATGCTGTACCTGGAATGACCATGTAGAGGTGAAAAATGAATCAATTAGTAATAGAAACTATTTTGACAATCAATTAATGGTTTTATTCAGGTTTAAAAGGGGAAAAATAAAGAGAAAACAAGGTTTAGTTTCTTGAATACCAGGATTTGCTTCATGTTTCTGACATGTTTAATAGGACCTGAAAGGGAATAATTTCTTGTCAGACAAAGCTAGGCTTTTGAAGACATCACCATGGATTTTGTGAAGTTGTGAAGGACACTTTTAAATCGTTTTGACATTTCCTTTAACAGCCAAATAAATAATTTCTCAAAAAAATATTTGCCATCAGGCAGATTAATCCGTCATGAAAATAACTGTTATTTGCAGCCATGCTGTCTTTGCCATTTAGACAATAGTAAAGAGGTCAATAATGTTCCAAGCTTTAGAATCCTACAATTAAAATGTGGGCATTGGCACAAAAACAACAACAACAAAAAGAAAAATAAACTTCAAATTTGTTTGTATCATGAATTTAAAGCCCCTGAAACCTTTTTACCCTTACATTTTATCTGCAGAACATTAAAGAATAACTATATAAAATACAAAAGAAGAAATACCACAATATACCTAATAAGAATTAAAAGTTACAAATGAATAATTAAAGCTGCAAGCACCGTCGGACGGGCCCTCGCTTCCCACATCACCACCGTGAGAAGAGGCTGCAGTCAGTTGTGTGTGTCTCATTCTGCTCTGCACATGTACCAGATTTCATGTCTGTAGGACAAACCAGTGATTTTATTAGAATTTTTTTAATTTCTAGGGGGCGCTGTGGAGCTGTTGGCCACGCCCAAGTGTTGAGGGATAGCCTGTCATCAAGCATATCAAGTTTCATTCACATCTGATCATGTACAGTCAAGTTATGAGCATTTCATTTGTCATGGCCAAATGCTCAAAATGACCGCCCTGTCACACCCACACCGCTGCTACGATATTTTAATAACTTTTCATCCTGAAGGGGTCCAGATGCCACGCAGCCAATTTCATCAAGATCGGATAAAAATCCTGGGAGGAGTTTGTTAAATTCCAATGCCTCCACACGACCTTGTCTAGGGGGCGCTATTGAGTCATTTTGCCATTCATATGTGTTATACCCCCAAAATATTAAATTTTACACCAGGCCTGATTTTTGTTCCAAATTTGAGGAGTTTTTGAACACGTTTGAGGGGTCAAATTGGGGTTCAAATGGGCGTAAGAAAAAGAAACAAAGAAACAAAGAGAGCAGGAACAATAGGGTCCTTGCACTACAATGCAAGGACAGTGTTCAGTGTTTTACGCTGATCACTGGCCCTTGCCCTTTCGTGCTCGGGCCCTAATAATGAAAAAATTGACTGTTTATTCAATGATCTTAGAGTAATCTAATCTTTTGCTCGTTGCTACAACCTCAGTTCCTTGGTATGGTAAAATCAATAACCTTTTGTGGCCATGGCTCGCCAGTAGGGACGCAGTGGTGGCGCAACAGGTTAAGCCCTGGGCTACTGATCAGAAGGTCAGAGGATTGATCCCCTACTGCGGCCACTGTTGGGCCCTTGAGCAAGGCCCTTAACCCCTGACTGGTCCCCGGGCGCTGCACTGCGGCAGCCCACTGCTCCTAACCAGGCTTCCCCAAGGAGATTAATAAAGGATTCATTAATGATTATTAACGAACTGATTAAATGTTGCTAATAATTTGACTGATTAAAAATACATCAACCGATAAGGTAGAAGACAAATGACATACATGTCAGAAAATGTATTGTAGATTACCTGTAACACCTCTTACTGTGTAACGCTGTAGCCACCCAGGGGAATGGTCACTCAGACTGCTGGGACTTCAGTGTAGATTGGTTGAAATGGCTGCAGATTATCACTTAAAAAAGCTGTTCAAAATCTGCATCCCTACCTGCCACTTATTGCCACCAGTTCAGCAAAAGTTGCATTAACTCAGATTCCATTGAAATGTTGCAAAACTGACTGGTGCATGGACGTGCGTGACCTCTTCAAAAACATAAATAAATATAAAATGTGTTCATGTAAGATCCCATCTGTCTTCATAAGAAGCTGAGATCTGTTTTTGAGGGCCTGTGAGTTCATATACGGGGTTTTATTTCTCAACATGGTTCCATCTTGAACATTGTTTCATTTTAGTTTGAATATTTTAACTTCTGAGTGACCTCAGTGTCCTTTGACTGGCTTTATATTTGCATGAGAATAATAAAATGAGAATAACAATGTGACATTCCAGTTGGAGCATTTCATTCATTTGACCCATAATTGCACTACAACGAAATAATGAGTCTGTCTGCCGCAGACGGCAGCATATAGCATCAGCTGGGTGAAGGAAGTGGCGGAAAGCTGCCGATGAGCTGCCATCGTGCTGTTTAGACAAGATATGTTTCCATTGCTTCAGGACACTTGCTGCAGCAGAAGAGAAACTCAGCGTCTTCCAATTTTCAATTCAATTATTAACGCAAGAAAACACACTGAGACCTAAACTCTTTCTGTGCAGGTGCATCCTGCCTCGACTGGTGAAATGAAGAGTGGTGCAAATGATAATAACATTCATAAAATTCTAATGAGTACAGAATATGATCAGTTTTGCTGGTGTTTCATGATTAGGAATGCGAGCTGCATTGCCTAGAGATAAGCAATGTAACTCAACTGGTAACATTTTACATCAGACACAATAAAAAAATAGCGATGCTGCTTAATTGAAATGTCAGATGTTTCTTCTCTTATTATGAGACCAAAGACACGTCTATTAATAGAGTATAAAGGCAGATGTCACTCCTGACAGGCCGTCTTTACTGCAGCTAAAAGCTTCCTGTAAGAAGTGTACACTGCCCCGGGGCACCATAGTTAGATAAATACCACTGTGAGATAAACACCTGTAGGTTAAGCCGCTCACATAAGAAATTGTGGCATGGAACACTTTTTATGTACAATTAATTCCAAAGCACCCGTCAGTTCCGCTAAATTGAACCAAGATATGGAGTTAGGCTAGCTCACCACTCTCTGTGTGAAAGAAAACACTGGTTGGGTTTTCATTTATTTCTGTGCCTCTATAGTCTCATCCCCAGCTTTCGTGCACACCATAAAAAAGGTGTCATTAGATCTATAATTCAAAGCCGGTGTTAATTCAAAGTTTGGGACGCAAACTAATGTGAGAACGTGATGGTGTTTAAATCAGTGCATACAGCAGGGAGAATGTACTTCTCCTTATATTTGTTATAGCTGTGAACTTTAGCTTCATACATGTTGTTTACCAAAGTGACACCTCTGAAGGCACACATACTGTCTTATTAGAGAGCTGCTGACCCAATTATGCTTTTCCACATATCGTTAAAGCAACACTAACTCCAACCACTTTGATATTATTTCTAATCACCAATGGGAAATGGAACTCTGATAATTCAAGAAGTGAAACATTCCATGTATTGGAGTGTAAAACAATTATTCTCAACAGTGTTGTCCATTAAAACACTGGCGTTCTCCACAGTACACCTCATCTGTTGTGGGTTTTTAATCCAGCTTGCACATAATTGAATGAACGTGGGCATTTTCTGCATCTTTTTCGCTGGCATTGAATGGATATTTCACAATTTTGTGGAATCTGCTTATCAGGAGACAATGACAGGATGCACATTACTCTTAGGCCTGTGCATAAATCAGGGGGCTCGAGTTAGAATTAGCCTAGCTTAGCATTAAGAGTGTGTGGACAAATATACCATTGTTTGTCAAGAAATACTGTGTTTGTAGCTCTCCTTAAAGATAGATAACAAAAGCTGGTCATTTGTAGGCTTGCGAGATGAATGGTAGGTGTATCAATGAATTGGCTTAATGCTAAGCTAAGTAAACTGGCTCTAGCTAAGGACTGGCATTAAAATGAGTTAATCTTCGTTCAAACCTGATGTTTGCCTTCATAAAAAAGTAATTTTTTAGGACCACTTTTCAGGTCCGTTAAAGCACATAGCTTAGCATTAAATGGTTTATAATGAGATGCATGAGATGCAAATAGGCTTACTGAAAATTAGCAGCACTAAATGCTGTAGGTGCAGCTCTAACATTAGGAAGTTTTTATACTGAACCACTTGTTGGATTTAGGGATTTATGAATCCAATTTGATAAAAAGTAACATTCCTATGCAATTAAACTGCATTCTCACTTCTGTTTTGACAAAAAAAAAAATCTCCTCAAAAGGTAAGACTATGATGCAGTAGAAAAGACTTTTAGTTTGAAGGAGCCACAAAGTCAGCATTAGGAAGTAGGAAGGGAGGGAGGATGGCAGCATAGGTCAACAGTAGGACTTTGACCAGTGTTTGCATTCCACATGGGACCATTGTTCCTAGGTTTTTGGTAGGCACCAAAATTACATGGTGAGGTTTAGGAAAATATTATGTTATGGATGACACCTTCATAATGATAACTACATGTTTAGTCACCAAATTTGCTTGAGTTTAATTAAGGAAAATATCATACCTTGGTTTAAAATACGACTCTTTCACAACATGTTTGAAGCTTCTCTACTTTTTGGGTTAACAAGTTAATGGTTCTCGCTCCATCTAATATACGACTTGGTTGATAGGTTAAGAACAGTTAAGCAATGAAATAATGAAATGGCAAAGATTTGTTAATTTGAAAGGTCTACAAACAAAGCTGATCCAGAGGAAAATGTGCTTCCATCAAAAAGTAAGTGAGAATGCAGTTTGGTTGTACAGGAAAGTGGTTTTTGGGAGACAGTGCTGGATGGAGAGATTCTGAAATGTTTCATTTTATTAATGGCTACCCATATAGATCAATGAAACAAATAAATACAATAGTTTACATTTATTCTTTTTGCAAATGATGCACAATGCATTCACTCGATCTACACTACATGATCCCTTAAAGGTGATTTCTTGTCGTCTTGTCTGGTAACAGTGCGGGTACATGCAGCATGTCGATAGTGCTTTTATGATGTGTCTCACCCCTCAACATGAAATTGGTAGACTTAATGACCCAGTTGACTCCGTCCCCAACTCCACTCTCCAGCACGCCACTGAAGTCATGCATAATCCCACAAAATCTACCCAGCTTATGAATTTTAAATGGGGAGGCCTAAATCATAGAGCTGCTTTTAAGTGATTCCATTCCTAACAGGAAAGCAGACAGCTGGGATGGTGTCCCGTTGTGGGGTGTCATCACCCAAGCAGAGGCGTTTTTATAGACCGTAAATATATTTTTAATGTGTGCAAAGGTTGTAAAGTCGACACGTTTGAGGCGAGAGAAACTTTCCGAACAGGAAGAACTTAAGGTAAACGAAAATGTTTTTTTTTGTGTTGAATCTTAACTGGGGTTTTATTTTTTTTAGTTTTGTACTCTGCCTCTTAATTGCCAAATTCTTGGAACACCATCCAGTAACAGTGTTGACGTGTGAAGTTATGTGAAAAACGAGAAGGCTTTTTAAGCCAATATGACTCAGCTGTGAGAGACCCATATGGAATGAATGAATAAGATATTGAATTCTGAAGATTTTCTTAAGTTATGCTTCAAGCTGCCTCTCTGGTCTGTGATGTCTGTATATCCTGTTCCCCTGACGAGGGCTGTTAGTGCTGAAACTTGTTGGTTTTTCTTATTGCTGAGGAGCAGCTTACTTAATTGAATCCCCTCAGTTCAATTTGTGCCATGTAGTATAGAGAGGCTGTAAATCAGCAGCGTATACAGTTTTAGTTAGGTATTTCTACTAACTGGGGCACAAACATAATTCAATTTAACACAGAGTAAAGGGTAATTCCAGTGTATTACAACACATGTTTACTATTGTTGTACTGGCCGTTAAGGTTGATGCACGCTTAAAACAAAGTAAGTGTGACCACATGTTATTGTTAAAGGGTTTATAACCGCAACAAATGACCACACTTAAAGGCTGAGTGAGAAATGCTGCTACAAAAGGGGCATGATGTGATGAATGGGGATAAGGTTGCGCACTTTTCAATGGTCTTTCCTCAAATGTTGCTGGGAATACAAGAACACATGATAGAAAAATGATGGAAGGAGCTGCAGAATAAAAAAAGAGAACTTCAGAGAGAAATACTTGCACCTTGCCAGTCAGTGTATCACTGTCCAATTGTCGGTTTCAAGAAGTTAAATGAACTGTCCCCCCAACTGCAAAATTGGAGAGGTGTGGTAGCTGCCCCAGCACGCACTTTGTCTATTCTCTATTTGCACAGACAGGGCTACTGGGAGGAACACTAAAGTGCATGTACAGTCCACAACATGGAAGTAAGCCCAAAAGCTAGAAAGCCTGTTTGGCTTATGTACCAAGTGTGCTTACTTTTGGTTTTACCTTCAGATAAAGAGGGTTAGATCTACATACTGCAGCTACAGTTGTTGTTGCAGTGATGTTACTAAATGACAACATCATTTATTTCACAAACGCATCAATAGATGTAACGCTTGCCTGTGGAAAGGTTGAATACGCTCTTGGCCTCAGAAGCTAGAATGGCGCTTTTTGCAGGACTAACTTCTTGTAGGTGCTTTGCACAAATGTCCACCAGTGTCTTACATTACTTGCTAAAATATTTGATCACACTGGGGGAAAAAAATCCCTCGGCTGCAAGGTTATTTAGAGTTTTTTTTGCATGTACTGCCCATTTAAAGTCCCCTACATTTTGACATCGGCTTCAAATCTGGCACTTGACTTGACATTCCATTACCATCCACTTCTTCTTTTTAGACTTGCTGATGTGCTTGAAACGTCCAGCTCTAGATCAGCTTCAGTGTTTCAACGCTACCTTCAAGCACTCTTTGATATAAAGCACAATTCATAGTTGAACTAGTGACTGTGAACTGCCAAGGCTCTGAGGCGGCAAATGAACCCTAAAAGCCATGACATTTGCACCACAATGCTTCTAAGTCGGTGTGCAGTTCTTCTCCTGAAGAGTGTCTTTGGTCTGCTCCAAAGGTGTCTACTGTTAATTTGGTTCTCCTCGGTTCATCTCTCCGGAGCACATTATTCCAAAAGGTCTGCTCTTTGAAAGTATGTTCATTGGCAGACTGTAGTTTGGCTCTACTGTTTGCAGACGGTAAAGGTTGTCAGAGATTTAAATAAGGCAAATGTCACATTAAATTTGCAAAGGAGTGTCTGATCATTAGCACCTATCCTGAAACTGCCGGTTCCAAACTGATGGATTTGAAGGTGTGATAAAGGCACTTAGTTTTCCATAAAGTCTTAGTTCTACATGTCTTTTGTTTCACTGTATCAGTTTTTCTATCTGTTTCAAAGACGATCAAGCGTCTCCTTGTCCAAATATATCAAGAAGCCAACCATTTCCATGAGATGTACTTATTTTTCCGCAGGATTCCAGAAGCAAAAGGAATAAAAAAGAATTCAGCGGCTCCTCAGCAATAAGAAAAACAACATGTTTCAGAAGCAACAGCCCTCATAAGGGGAACAGGATGTAGGCTACATACATATTCAATAATATATAGGCCATGTGGTTCCTCAGGAGCCCACAGAGTTAAACATTGCATGTCTTTAAAAAAGTCTTCAGAATTCAATATTTTTATTCATTTATTCCATTTGGGTCTCTGAGCAGCTGCGATATATTGGATTTAAGACCTTTATCAGCCCATTGATTCCTTTCCATCTTCAAATAACTTCACATATATGATTCAGCTGAAGAACAGCAACGGTAACAATCGCTGAAAAAAGACTTTTTAATGATATTTTTTATTGAGTTCCAGGATTCTGTGGTGCAGATTCAATGAAGCTTTGTGTCGTGCCTCTCAAACAGCCAAATGGAGTTGGAACAGAGGGATCTGGTGGAGCTGGTGGGGAAGTACAAAGAAACAACAGGCACATTGTGCATGTGTCAGTGATGCATGTTTAATCTCTTTCGTTTGAGCGCTTGGTAATGACTCTGAGGTGGAGGTGGTTCTCAGTTCACGTCGCCGCATTTTCTCCCCCCATAAACTGCAGCGCAAACAAGATCTTTTTTTTACAGAGGGCTGTGGTTAGTTCATTTGCTCTAGCTGATTCTGTGATGCCATGTTCAGAGCCGCAGTTTAGGATGCGTATTGCACCTACCTGCTGATGGATTGCCGCGCCGTGTTGGGGTTTATTTGGACTTGAAATGCAAAATTTTCCTGGTGAGCAAGTTGGGAAAAATTGTGCTGCAGGCTTCAGACGAGAAAAAAAATCGCAGTTGAAATACAATCTCAGTCGCAATCTCCCAACACATCACAGCTTGAATGTTTTTAGGACAACGCCTGGTGGAAGGAGGAAACTCCGTCTTGGCATGTTGCTAGGCGATGCATTAATATTAATGTTGTCTTTTCTCAGAACGTGTGCACTCTCTGCCCCCCCTGGGATAAACTGAAGCTTAAAGATATCTCAGCCTCACTGATACTTCTTTTATCCTCCTTAAAACTCATATCAAAGGTTTTAATTACATTTCGCTAATGTAATGCTGCAGTGCTTTGTTGAGAAAGCACAATTGCCTTTCGAGTTTCCAGTTTGCCGTGCTGATACGCTCAGCTCGGTGTAATTGAAAAATGGGTATGTGGTATGTCTGCTCATGTGGTGTTTGAACATGTGAGCGTGTTTGAGTTTATCATGTTTTCAGATTAAAACAGAATTTATTTTGCCTCAATCTAATCATCATCCCATCTGAGCCAGGCTTCAAAAACCTGAACCGAAAAAGCTAAAACATCGTGATTGCTCTGTTTTAATCTGATTTTTTTTTTTTTCTCCTCTGTTCAAAAATCATTTTGCACAGGAGAAATATATCTGTGATGGAGTTCGCCCTCTGCCTCACCCTTTCCCCTGCCGGGCTTTTAGCCTGGAGTCTTTGTCGTAGACCTCCCTGCTGCCCTCTCCGCAAAACCATTTTCCTGGCACTGAAACACAGATGTTATCCATCTGATTAAACGTTCAAGGTTACATCTCCAAATACATCAAAGTCTACCTCTCCCGAAAGAGGAAGCGTGACAGCCAGTATTTTTGGTAGCCTGGAGGTGCAAGCTCCAGTGTCCTCCCCTTCATTTTTTTTTCGAAGCACATGAAAGGGACTGTCGCACATGTCGTGTCTGCTCAAGTAAATCGGTGTCTCCGCTCAAATTACATAGTGTTAATGGTGACCGCGCCTCAGCCAATAGGTGAGGTGAGTGACGCTGAAGGGAACTAACATTTTGTCAGGAAAAACTGAATAGATAAGGCTGATTTTCCAGGTCTAAAAAAGGCTGAACAAATCTGCTGCTCAGGAGAAGATCAAAAATCAGCGTCAGCCACTGCTTCCCAGGTTTTAAAGCTGGCTTGTGGCATTATTTTTGAACTCGACCAGAGTCACGTAAGACATTACACTGCTGTCACTGGTGGAGTTGTACTTTAGACGACTGGTAAACTGACCTTTATGTGGAGCCTAATATTGGCAGAGTTCCTCTTAGTGGAACAAAAATGCCAAACATTGGCTGGATCCAGCTTATTAATTATAAGCATATTGTTTGAATATGTCACTTTGAAAAATGTCGGCGTCCTTTTGAATTTTTCCTCTCAATTTGTGGACTGACAGGGGAACTGCATTAAACATTTTGAAAAGTATTTTTCAACCAGGGCTGCACAGTGGCTCGGTGGTTAGCAGCGTTGCCTCACAGCTACAAGATCCCCGGTTCGCGTCCCGGTTGGACCGTCTGGGATTTTTCTGTGTGGAGTTTGCATGTTCTCCCTGTGCATCCATGGGTTTTCACCGGGTACTCCAGCTTCCTCCCACAGTCCAAAAACATGCTGAGGTTAATTGATTATTCTAAATTGTCTGTAGGTGTGAATGAGAGTGTGCTTGATTGTCTCTATATGTAGCCCTGTGATAGACTGGTGACCTGTCCAGGGTGTCCCCTACCTTCGCCCTGAGTCGACTGGGATAGACTCCAGCCCCCCACGACCCTACAGAGGATTAAGCGGTGTATATAATGGATGGATGGATGTTTCCTACAACAATAAACTGGATATATTTTTGATTTTAGACTGATAAATGGACAAAAAAAAGACTTTTGAAGAGGTCCGTTCAGGGATTTGGGAACCTGGAGAGGGCACAGGTTGTAGAGCTGCAATGATTAATCAAATAATCAATTAGTTGTCAACTATTATATTAATTCCCAAGTAGTTTTGACGGTTGGATGGATTTTTCAACCAAAGTGGGATGAAAGATTGATGCCACTCTTAAATCTCAGGATGCTTGGGCTGCGTTATAGCTCACTGAGTTGGGGCGTTACCACACAGGTGCAGGTCGACAGCAGCGGTCGTGAGTTGAAGTCCAACTCAGGACTCTTTCGTGTCCCTCCTCCTCTCTATACCCTCCTTCACACTGTCTTAAAAAAAATGGACCCCCACCCCCCAAAAAATCTCTGGATACAACAAACAATTATCCCTGAAAACAGTTAATCTTGTCCTTAAAACACAGACATGTCATGACGAGTGCTCATCACAATGTCTAAAATGCTAGTGTTCACATTCAGACATCTTGCTTTGTTTGACAATGAGTGGAAAGAAAAAGAAACAAAAACTGTTTGACTCCACAGAATATCATAGACGCACCAAACAAATGCCTCGCTGCTTTGACTCATTACTGCTTTCTTCCTTCTTTCTAGAGATCGAAAAAATTCAGAAAGATGAGGGGAAGGAAGAGGAGAAGTTCATCGACGTCGTCATCAACAAGAACATGAAACTGGGCCAGAAAGTTTTAATACCAGTCAAGCAGTTTCCTAAAGTAAGTGTTATAGCTCCACCACCAGAGACTTCTCTAAGAATGTGATGCGCGCAGATAGAGAATTTTAGATTGTGTTATTTATAGATAATGAAGTCAACTACAGTAGCTCTGGTTTTTGATTTAAATTCCTTGCAACAGCCACTTGACACTTTTTGTTGATGCTTTATGTTATTAGATGTAGCATATGTGGAAGATGGTGTTCAAGCAGAGAGCTGGCTGACAGAACTGGGGTAGAACTATGTTAGGGATGTTGCTTAGTGTCTGAAGGATTGTTTAAGCGTTTGAAATGTTACAAATGTACTTCTCACTCCTCCTCTCCCATACACACACCTCTCCATTGCGCTGACCTTGGTCAATGACTCTTTGATGCCTCGCTATATTAATTTGTCAATGAATATTTATGAATATATGATTTAAAGGAATTATCTCGCAGTGGATTTCATTTTCTTGAGTGTGCAGTGGATTTCTTATGATACATGGCGGATTCTAGGTCAGGTTTTTAAGCTCTGGAAGTCTTTCTTTCATGAGAATTAATAGCTTGCACAGTGAGAGCGCGACGGCAATGCAGCCCGTATGTCACATACACACTCCGAGACAGTGAGCTTTGCAGTGACCTCCATGTGAAGCTGTTTTGAGCGATAACGCTGTCGCCACATTTGAAAGCACTTCAGCCTCACCTGCCACGAGGAGCCTTCACTTGCAGCGAAAGTTTATTGGAGCCACAAGCTCGATGCATGACAGGGATTTCCCACTGGGAGCACGATGAGGAGGCCAGTGTGAAAGTGAGCGGGCCACTCCTAGGCTGGGGAACATCGCTGAAGTTTTCACCTCTGCCCTCCAGGGGGAAGGACAGCAGTGGAGAGGACAAGTGGAAGGAAACGCTGCACTGGAGTCAAACACAGAACCAGCATTAGTTTCTCCAAAAAAACATGTTTTTCTGCTCGGCTTCACACTAATTTTAATGACATGCACAGTAAAATAGCGGCACTTCCAGTTTAACATCCCTGGTGTAAAAATCAGATAGGTTTCAGGTTTTATATTAATCCAAACCCAGCACTAGATTTAACAGCTTGTGGTAGAATCATCACATCTGCAACAAACACATCCTTGGTCAACTTTGGAAAATGAAAAGTTTATGGGTAAAAAAAAAAAGGAAGAAGCAACTACCGATGTTGTAAAATTAGAAATTTTTTCACATGCGTCTAACAGGACCTGATAACAACACGGCTTTATACATCCTAGATATACTTTACACTTCCTTCTGTGATGCCTAATTTGAAATTTAGATATGTTTCACCTTCTCTACATCCATGAACATGTTCAGCAACCACTGATTTGCGCCAAGTCAAACAAGAAGCTTCTACAGGCAGCGGTTTTCTGAAGCCGTACCCAGCACAGCTTTGAGCCAGGTCTCTCGTCAGCATGCTAACCTGCTTGCAATGACAAAGAAGCAAATTGATAACCAGCTTCATGAGTACGCTTAGAGCAGTCGCAGTTGTAGGTTTAGTGAAGTCACTGGATCATTTAACCATATGTGGTTGTTAACAAAAAGACACCCTGGGTATGCTGGACTTGCTTCATGCTACAGGCCCTTGGTATTGACATGCATTCTGTTGCAGAGCTTGAATTAGTTCTAAAATAATCTTGATAAGGGCTGACTGAGTTTGTGCTACACATGTATGTAGTGTTATCAGAGACTGATCTGAGTCTCCTAGGTTTACAGCTAAACAGATTTGCTTTGACAGCTTTGATAAGTAGAGCCACTAATATCCTGTTTAGAGCTTCAACAAGCCACCGAAGGAAGACAAATTCAATTTGTTCTATCTGACAGGTAGCAATGGCAAGAGTGATCGGTCTGACTGGAATGGGTTTTCTCCTGAGCTGTGAGCATCACCTTTTGGCTTCTGGCATTGAAGTGGCACAGCCATTTTCCAAATAGCCATTTAGGAACACGTACGGAGAGGTTAAATCCATCCTCAGCAAACATAGCTTTTTATCAAAATGAAGCACGCAAGGACACCTCGCAGCATGTTCCAGACAGCTGACTCTCTGTGATAAAATAGAGCTGTTTTCAGCCATGACTTCTAATACGCAACACTGATGCATCTTTAGACTTTGTAGGAGTTTGGCAAAAGTAGTGATATTATAGGTTTGTATGGTGGTGTGTTGTGTAATGGGCACTTAAATACTGTAGAGAAAGCAATCTTTTATGTCTCATAGATGCTCATCCAACAGCTTTTTAGAAGAAGTCAGGATTTAATTGAATCCTTGTGTACAGAAATAGAGATTTTAAATCATGATTTAACCAGCATGACACATAATGTCACACCTACTCAGCAACTAAAAATATTGCGGCTTTCCAACACTGGTGCACTATCAGTGCTCATCTGTACATTTCCAGGATCTGTGGGCCCTCTCTTAGAAAGCATCTTTTGGCAGAAAGCACCACAGGCCATTAGCGAGGCGTAAGGAGTCCCACTGGTTTATTTCCAGTTCAGACTGTGGCTTTTCTGTGCGCTGGGAGCAGTGATTTATCCTTCTGTTGTCGTTCCTCTCCTGCTGTCCTCAGCACAATCACTCTGCGCTGGCTCTCTGTGAGCACACCTTTCGCCAGACTCACTGTAATACATTCAGCAAATGATGAAAAGATCTCCGATGTGTCCCCCTTTCCTTCAGCTACCCCACCCCCTTCAAGTTAAGTATGATTAATCATATATCCTTTCTCTAGCCGTGTCTGATGTCTTTCTAATCATCCACACAAAGTATTTTTTTGTTTGTTTCAGCTGACAACAGGCAACAATTCAAATTCTGTCAATCTTTTTTTTTTTTCGGTACTTCATTTGCATCTATTTATTTTTCATGCAACTAACACCACAACAGAGCAGCAGGTGACAACCTGTGATTAAACACATCAGCTTTTATTCTGGTGATTACAGACGGCAGCAGCACAATCCTCTCACACAGTTTAATGACATGAACCAGTACAGAAGCTCAGGCAGGTTTTTTGTAAGTCACATAATCCCTCATGATAACCACAGCATTAGCCAAACCCCAAAGCATCAATCACCGCAGAAGTCAGACAGATTTTGATATCTGATAAACAGCAGGGATTACTGCTATTTGTTCAGTGAGACTCATATATTTGGAGGATTGTCCATATGAGGAGATGTGTGCCAGTGTACTGACTGACTGGTGATGTGTTTAAATGTCTGGATTAAGACTTCTCTCTGACATTTACTGGCATTAATCAAACAAATACTCAACAAATCTGCTTGATCTCTTTTTTAAATAATCAGGAACAGAGCGCCACACAAAGAGCATTATGTCATGTCACTACATTATCCATAAGACACATGTAACATTAGTGTAAATCATACACATGAATGAATTAACCCGCCTCAGTGTCTGGAGGCCAAACTCTTAAACCTCTGTTTCTTCCACCACACTGTGGGATCATATGATTAGCTGGATTCCTTTATAAACATACACCACTGAAGCACAGTGAGCTGCAACTTAGACAGAGCCTCAGTCTTCAGCCTTGTATCTTGAATGTTCTGTTTACATGCCTTTGACTTGCAACAGCAAATGTTTGACAGAAGCACAATGCTGCTGGGAGCTTCATTTTTATTAACATAATGTGCAGACATTTTCCATGCAAAGTCTCACACGCTTCTCATCTTTTGCAGTGCTGTAGCTTCACGTTGCAGCTGAAGCATCATTTAACCTTATCTGGTTGTTTTTAGGCTGGACAGAGTGAAACTCTAGCAGGGCTGAATGATTGGAGGCAAATGTCTAAGTGCAGCGTGTCTGTCAGACGTTGGAATTTGATTTGCGATATAAGTCAAATGTCCGTCCAGCGTTTGCTATGCATTATAAGCTGAGACGCCATCACAAAGGTGACTTGCACACAAAGGAAGAAGGTATGAATTTGTGACACTGCTGCCTTAAAAAGTTAATTCCCGGGTTAGATGTGCTGCGTAACATATATCTGAAGTTGCAGCCTTTGCAAATGTCTAATTGGATTGTTTTAAATTGTAGTTTGATTAGATTCTTTAACCCTAAGTTGTGTTAAAGCATAAAACATTTATATTTTTAGCAGTGAACCAAACCACAAAATAACCTGGCTAGTTGCTCAAAATGAACCACAGTTGGGACTCAGGGTGTGAATATTGGTCTTCATCCACCTGCTCTACGTCTTTCATCCACCCTGACCACCTCCCTGCAGCTGGCCCACAGAAATGAGGGCTTTTACTTTCATGCAACGTCAAGATCAAGCTAATTTGCACCAACATGTAATCCATTCGAATGAATTTAAACACAACCCGGACAACATACAACAACATGTACTCCCCAAAGGTCCTGAGGATCGATGGGGTAATGAGCAGGCAGCAGTGGTGCACAGATTTACCTATAAAATCATGGGTTAGTCCACGGGTCAGGCGTTCGGGTAAGTTTAATAGAACATATCAACAGACAGGTTGGGTCAGAAAGTGACAAAACAGCATTCAGATGAAGTTTTAACAACTTACAGAAGCATTGGATGTAACAAGCAATTCAAGGTCTCCAGACTGGGAAAACTTAGTCACATTTTGAGACTATTTCTATAATACGGAGCTAATTTAACTATAATAGTATATCATGTGAAACACCAGGCGGGAGTGAGAATTGGGATGAGTGTGTGTGTGTGTGTGAGACAGAGTGGTTAGAGTACGTCCTGCCTGTAGCCTATTGTTAGAAACAAGAGAAACCCTGCCGGGATGAACTCAGTCTGCTTCAGAAAATCTCAAGGTGTCTACTCATTACACTAATACGCAGTTATGGAAAAAATGTAGTAGTGAGGGAACTAAGATGACTAAAAGTAAATTCTACAATTAGTAATTTCACCAAAATGGTTGAGGCATTTATCAGTGGGGTAGGGGTTGGGTTGGGTTCAGGTGGTTGAACACATACTTTCTGTGGGTTGGGTATACATATATTATACAGTTTTTTCATTACTACCCCACTCTCTTGTGCTTGTAGACTGTAAATGTCGATTTAATCATGCCATCACAGTGTGAACATTGACTTTCTTAGTACATTTTAATAAATAAATCAGCACCAGGCTCCAAAATATTGCCAGTAATTATAACTTTTGCTGCAATTATGTTCCTCATCACAGTGTCATTTTGCACTAACCAGTTTAAGGTTTTTATGAGGTTAGCTAGTTGGTACTGTACTTTAGTGGTACATATGAAAATGCTCTCAGTCAAAACAGCAATTAATCTTTTTGCTATTTGTACTTGTGGCGGCCCTTTAGCTATCTCAAGCCCTGCGGCAGTTTCCCACTTTGCTCAGTCGAAAAGCGTTCGGAGCCGTATGTATTTATATCTCTGATCTTTGATACCCACGTTCTTTCTCACATTTGACCAATTAGTTTTGTGAAATGATTTATTCTGCATTTTAAGTCTTTATCACAGACAGAGACGATGTAACAGGATAGAAGATATTTAACAAAAAGCTGCTGTCCTGCTGGAAGCCTCTACCCCTGAGCTACCTCTTATTCAGACAGTTCAATGTGTGCACTAATAATTAGATTGTTTTTTAGGATCTTACACTCGTGCAAACAGCAAAAAAAAGAGCAATGTGACAGCTGAGACCAAGAAATAAACAGTTTCTACAGGGAAACTCCTTTAAAATCAACCTTATGTTTAATAAGAAGTTAGTTATTTTTATCACATTTCGTGTTTTGTGCTGATAACCCAGTTTTGTTTAAAACAGCAGAACTTGAAAATTACAGTTCATAATTACATGAACCACACTCTACGTAAACTGTGGTACAATGGCAATCTATAATTAGTAAAGTGTGTTTCAGAGAAAGAGTTCCTTCCAGGTGTTTTGGCAGACTGATTGGTTAACACAAAGTAATGAGGAAAGCCCATTGTGACATTTTCCTCATTCAGTAGATACCGTCTCTATTTTAAACTGTCCTCCACCAAAAAGTCGGTATCTAAATGAAGAAGGGCATTTGTCCTCTCAGCTCACCACAGAGCCAGTCTCTCTCTAATTGTGTCCCTGATTTCACAGAAACTCAATCGCTCTGCAAACCCGCTAAATTTCTTTCTGCATTAATTCCTCTTTGACACTCTGTCTGGTTTCTCTCTTCCAGTAAATGTGCGTCTTTGTGCTGTCTGCCATGTACACACAGTTGATATGACTTCTACACTACGATACTGAAAGCAACACAGCAACGCTTTGTTCTTGATCAGAAAACAAGCTTTTCTTGCTTGTTCAAGCGTTTTTACCCATCGGCGAGTACGCAGTTGGGAGTCGGAGGACTGAAATATCTACACAAGCGTCTCGGACACCGTGTCCGATGCACAACCTGTCAGAAGGATGGAATCGGTGCACAAAAGCTGTAGCAACATGGAGGGATGTCGGCTGTGTGATCTGGCTCTGCAAATCATTGTTCAAGAGATGGCACAGCTCAGTGATCAAGGCTCTATCCAGGTGGAAATGATGGATGCGCAGGACATCGGTTAAACTCAGCACATTTAAAACATTCCCAGACACCCTCTGTTTGCCCCGGCGGTGCTGTCTCCTTTGATGATCCTTTTCTACACTTGAGTCCATTAGAGGGAGGACACATTTTGTTTGTGTAAATAATTTTAAATTGGATTTTCCTGACCCAACAATTCATGTCCTGTTCAATATATTTAGAATTAATTAGAGTGCAGGTTACATTAGAGGTAGCAAACTGTTTCAGGTGATGTATGAAGCTTACAAAATGGAGCCAAGTTAGCATCAAAGTCCTCACGCCCTCATGTGAAATTAGACACATCTTTAATATAACTCCAAGGTCATAACTTTTCAGGAGGCTACTTATTTCCATTCACAGAAATTAGCACAGTGGGACCCTGTATTTATTTGGAGGCAAGAGCTGATCACATCCAGTCACAGGACCTGGTGTAATTATAAAAGCTGAAGAAGCATACAGAAGCTGAGAGCTGCTGGAGTTCAGCCTGACCAGGATAAAAACCCAACAGTCAGTTACTGCATTAGAGCGAATCACTAAAGCTCGCCTCTCAAATCCCTCACCCAGGAATTGGCAGGAGCCCCCTAATAAGCACTCGCTTTCTGAACAAAAGGCAGGAGAGATATAGGTGAGGTGTAGAACAAAACTGGCTGTTTTTTTAACCTCCTGCTCACTAATTGATGACCTAGATAGTGGAGGGAGACAGCTGTGTAACTCACTGTTAAAGGAAAACATAGAGAGGCGGAGGAAAGCATCGCTCTCCTTTTGTCTCTCCGACCATCTCCAGCTGCTGGTGGAATTGTGTTTCGCCCGTGTTAGGGTTGTATGACTTTGATGGGTGTCTGCGTAGAACGTGTCTCCATGTAGAATGGATAGCATTTGTGTTTTTCATGGCTATAAAGCAGCGTCCTTGTAAAGTGATCTAACCCGGGGAAGCCTTTGATGGACGGCGATGCTCCAGTGCTGGTCAAGTTCAATGTTAGCGCTAATAAGCTCATTATGATAATGACGCACACTGAAAACTTACATGCAGATGTTCCATCATGTTTGGGGAAATACATCATCTGACATTAGAAGGTAAAGCTATGGACTATAGTGACCTAAATTACAGCTTAATTGTGAGAAACTGAAATCATCTCAGATTTTTACAGGCTGAACAGCTACATCTGACCACTTCCCTGTGGAGAGGGGCTATGGGCTGATTCCTTGGTTCAGTGTCTGGTTTGACTCCATTGTTTTTCAGTTAATTATTGTCACTTTATTGGGGAACTTCACTAGTTTTACCCATCAAAGTCAGTCTTCTAGCCATGACGAGGCGCCCCATTCCTTACCTGGCAAAAACTGTATCCTCTTCCGGCTATGGATTTTAAACATGTCTGAGAAAGTAACTCAAATAACATCCTTTGACAGTAAATGTGGAATTGTATAGGAGCAGGATGTATGGACTGGAAGTCAGGATATGTTGTGTCCTTAAGGAGCTGAGCCAGGTTAGAGGGCTACGTGTACACTCCAAGAAGTGGAGGAGTTCTGACAACACTGAAGATGTTTGCACTGACTTGGTAGCATTCAGAAATTTGGCACTAATCTCACTGAAAATATGAAAAGAGTAGAGAAGGATTCTTATGTTTGCCCTATTTATATTGTAAATGTCTTATAAGCCTCACTAACAATGAAAAAAGCACAACTTTAGTAACCGTTCTATTAGTTGAGGGTTGTTATAGTATCTCAGTTATTGTTTACTTCTACATTGCAATCCTACCTGCTTATAATAAGAATGTCAGGCCAAAAATAAAGAATCTGTGGCCTACAGAGGTTTGCTGAAAAAAAAAATTAACGAGACACTGTGCCACCCAAGTGTGAGTAATGGTCTCAGTCTGGCCGCCCCTATTAAAACTGTCTGACTCCGCTACTGGTGTCTTTGCGTGTTAATCATTTGGGATTCTTAGAGCCCCTAGAGTCCTGAAAGATGATGATGAAAGATGATTTTTAACTAGTGTGTAGAAGATCACAACGTGTATTCACAAATTATTATCTTGTCTAAACAAGAGGGGTCTAATATCTTGTGCGCACAAGTTATTATCCTGTATGACAAGATAATGTATTGTGGGCAAAATATATAGATAATCTGCAAAGATCAGGACTGCTGGTGCTTTGTATGATTCTGACAGTTCATTTTAAATAATAATGAGTAACTTAATATTGCTAGCATTTGTAATAGGCATTTGATAATACTAGCTTAATGGCTATACCTTAGTGTATATTGTACAGGGGTGTGTCTTCCACTAGTGAGGGGGTCTTGGCTACATCCCCAGTGAGTGAGTTGTTACCCGGTACTTTTACCCCGGTATCTCACAGGTAGCTTCCCAGCCATTTAATTTGCAGTTTCCTGCATGCAGATGTTCCACCAAACAATCCCTCTCCCACTATTTTGAGGGGACATTGAAGCCGCATCCTTTGCTGCATCCTCCAACCAATATGACTTTGACTGGTTTAAAGAAATGCAAACCAGCCAGAGCTTTTATTTTCTCCAATGGCAAAATGATAATGAAATGCAACCAACACTCTGTAGCGTGGAATGGGCTGGCTAATGAGAAACTGGCCCTACTTCTCCCTTTTTTTGTTACCTCAGTGAACATTTTCCTAATGAGTATATCAGAATCAGAATCATGTTTATTGCCAAGTAATTTTTACATTACAAGGAATTTGTCTTGGTCTGTTGGTGCAAACAGTTAAGATAGCAAGAAATAAAATGACATTAAGAATATTAAAGAAGAAGTAGAATAGAATAAAAATATATACAGATAAGTACACTAGTACACTATTATGGTTGAAACTACTAATTTCAAGAATTTTTGAACAAAGCATGATGCTCATTTAGTAAATTATGGTCGAACATTTCAGGGCTGGCTACTTTGGGACTGAATGGTCGCTACCATGTCACAGCTAGTAGAATTTTGCTTGTCCGACAAACAGTGTGCAGCACACAGTATGCAGAGAGTATACTCTATATGTTTGGTGGTGCGGTGTATGCTCCATTACAAAGCAAAGAAGCCACTGCTGCGTTGGTGTTGGTATCTTGAAATCATTTGCATCATTTTAAATGTGAAGCTTGGTGCTTTTAAAGAATCTTTAGTTTGCCAGATTTGATTTAGAATGGACTGATGCCATTTAAAATACAGCAGCGGTGCCCCAGTAGTGCCTTAATGCAATTTCTTTAGCCTTTTTTAGGTAATACAACCATAATTATGTCAACGATGAAACCCACTTAGATAGTTGTGATCATTACGTTCTCCCCACTTGTGAATCCAAACCTTGCCACAGTACCTTGTGAACGTCAAATTTATGCAAAGATTTTGGGACGCAGACATCCTCAAAACACCTTTGCGCAGTTTAAAACCACAACTCATGAGAAGGTGACACAGTGAACCGTGGATGAAACGTCTTGGAAGCGCTTCCTCGCTGATTTTATCAAGACGGAAAATAAAACAGGGAAAACTGCTGATAAGTTTTGGTTAACTTCAGTTGCTGTTTGAACCAGGTGTGACTGACATGAGAAAAGCCTTTGCTCTTTATCTCAAACACACAGATTCTGACTGATCTGCGCTCTCTCACTCTCTGTTGCAGTTTAACTTTGTCGGCAAACTCCTCGGGCCACGCGGGAACTCGTTAAAGAGACTACAGGAGGACACTCTCACAAAGATGTCAATTCTTGGAAAAGGCTCCATGAGAGACAAAGAAAAGGTAACCCTCCAGTCTGCTGTTTCATTTTTATTCCTGCTCTCCTCGCTCCTTTCACTCTTTTTGCCTCCACGTCGTTTTATCTTGCCCTGCTTCTGCTGCTCTTTAACGAGGTCTGAAGTTAAGGTGGGTCTACCACTACACTTAAGTGATGTCCACCACAACGAAAAAGGATGTGAGGATCTCCTTCTTTTTCATAACATGAGTTCAGATTTTCTGGCTAAACAGTGCACTGGTTTGAGAATGCGTTGTGGTGTTTTTCCAGAGAGGCTGTAAGCTTTCCAGCATACATGAGAAAGATATCCATTCACAAAACAATTCTAATATTTAAAACAGCAACAAAAGAGCTTTATTTTTCATTTCCAATCAAACTGTTGATTTTTTTCTTAATTAATCAATCAGTTGCTTGGTATATAAAATGAAAATACAGATCAGGCCAAAGCCAAAGATGACAGATGTCTTGCTTTGTCCTCATGATATTTATTTTACTGTCATAGAGGATGAGAGAAATCAGAACATATTCACATTTAAGGATCAGAACTCAAAGGATTTTGACTTTTTTCTTAAATAAATATTCAAACCGATTAATCGGTTGTCAAAAATACTTCAAATTAGTCTAATAATTGACAATTAATTACCTCCACCAAGGAGGTTATGTGATGGTCGGCGTTGGTTTGTTTGTTTATTTGTTTGTTAATTTGTTTGTTTTTTTGTTTGTGTGCAAAAAAAACTGGAAAACACATGGACGGATTTGGATAAAGTTTTCAGGAAATGTGTGAAATGGGACAAGGAAGAAATGATGAAATTTCAGGACTGATCTGGATCACCGTCTGGATCCAGGAATTGTTTTTTAACGTAAGTGTAACCGAGTAGACAATTAAATGCGGTTTACTCTAAAAGCCACCAGAGGGCACTCTTGTTTTTGGGGTAACCCCCTCTGACCACATGACATTTTGGGTCTCCACGCGACAGACAGCGACAATGACGGAGTTCCCTTTCCTTCTTGTGCGACATACGCACGGTTGGGCCGGCATTCTGATCTCCGCTTGTCTAAGAAGCTGGAAGGCTGTTAGGAGCTGCCGCGCTACAGGCTGCCCCTGTTCATTTGGTCGGATGGGGTGAACGCCGCATTGTCAGTAGGACATTTGAACTGTATGTAATTACATTTGTATCTGTAACGTTCCATACAAAATATGTGAATTGGGAGATTGTGTTGGGGGTGGACTGAAGCTCCTTGGCGGAGGTATGAGCTCTCTGAGTGCTTTTCTAGTTGATTATTTGATTAATCATTGCACCTCTATAACCTGTGCCCTCTAAAGGTTCCCAAATCCCTGGACTGACCTCTTCAGAAGTCATTTTTGTGTATTTAACAGTCTAAAATCCGAAATATATCCAGTTTACTGTTGTAGGAAACAAACATACCGATAAAATGTTCATATTTGAAGCTATAACCAGTGAATGTTTGCTTAGACAATGAATTGTTTCAGATGAATTGGTTAATTATTATAGGCAACATGTTAACACTGTTTCTAATTATGCTTTACATAATCAGAAATAGAAAAAAAAGTTTTAATTTACTTATATACATGGAATCTTGATCAAAATGGTTCCTTTTTCATTCTCCCTTCATTAAACTTAGAAGAAAGTGATCTAAAATGTGTGTGTTTATCTGTTTGTCTCAGGTCACCCCAGTATCTCTGACTGCGTTTGATTGACAGCTCTCAGGTCGCGTAGGCTGCATTAGGCTTTTGCAAAAACAGCTTCATCTTGAAAACAAAATTCAAAAGCGTATGGAAATGTGAATGATCTTGGGGATCACCAAACACGGCTGACATCTCTGAAAGCCTGCTCTCGCTCATAGAAAGCAAAATACACACAGTCAAATCAAGTGCAGAGTGTACGCAAGACGACTCTCTGTCTAGATTTGTGTTTTGTTTTCAGATAAATTCAGACTCAGCGAGGGAAGATCGCTCTCTGTAATGATTTGAACGGAACTTCATGAAAAAACAGGGTGGATTTTGTGAGGTGGATATAGCTTGAAATTTCAAACACAATCCGGTTTAATGACTTCTGTCATCTGCGATCATGTCAGCACATAAAGAGAGGATATAAATGGCTCTAACAGCGGATCTTTAGCGGCAGAATTGATTGCACACTGGACTGTTTAACTGGGAATAAATCGACTTCACTTGGCTCGTCTGTGTCTGTCCTCTCCCTGTGTTTGTCAGGGGTGATTTGTTGGTGGCGATGATTCTTGCTATAATACGGCACATTCTTTTTGATTACTGTGATCAATAGCCTTTGATGGTGGACTCCTCTCGAGTACCTGCAGAAAAGATCTGTCATGGAGATGTGCTGACCTCGGCAGCCCTTACCTGTCTGCACAAACCCACTGCGGGATTTATGACTGACAGCTTTCTCTCCTGGATGCTCCGCGTAGTGCTGCCGCTTCTGTTTTTTCGGGGTGGTTGAGGATACAACCTTGCTACAAAACTGATGCTTTATGATCAGCTGGTTGCTGACTTTCTGTTTTCAGCCTAGCAGCATGTGTCACTGTAGTCTTGTGCACTCGAAATTCCTCGTGTAGGTCGGGAGGCTCGGCCACTGTAGCGCAAAAAGAGGGACCCAAAGGCTTCTTCAAGGCAAGAAAAACAAAGCTGTCTTGTCTGCACAGAAGCACCAAGTGAAGCATTGCTGCCTTTAATGCCATGTTTCTATGGATGTTGATAAATACATACTGTACTGTACTCTCTCTCTCTGCACCTGACTGACAAAAGGAGGGATAATGTAGTGTCTGAAAGGCGTTAGATGGAATGGTAAGTGTATTCTTACCAGGAGGGTGAAACTGTACAATGTTCAGTACATTCCCTTTTAAGCTCTTACATTTGGCAGGGACACTGTGGAAGCTGGCATAATTGCGTAAATATTTGCTGCTGCAGGACCTTGATGTTGTGGTGACAACAATGTGAGCGTGGAGAGGTTGAAAGGCACCGAGCTGTCAGAGGCAGAGTCTCCCCGCCTGGTTATGGCACCTCGGTCGTCCTGCCGCTGTCAGAGCAGGATGATGTAAAGGCTTCCGTGTCCCGCGCCCCCTCCTCGTTAGCGCCGTGATTAACTCATCCATTCTCCTCCCTGGGACCTGTGCTCCCTCTGTAATTTTCCTGATAGGCAAAACAATCACATTTCCTTTGTTTCACTTTTAGCAAGTCCTGCATCGAGTTTAATTTGCAAGCTGCTGCTGCGGGGAAATGCCCTCATGCATGTGTAAGAGCTTTCCTCCACCACAATATGAATGTGGCTTCTGTTGCAGTGTAGGTCCATTTACCATCTGAAAATCTAGGGGATGATATAATTAAAATCATGTTAACAAGTAAATGAATTATGAGAAATGCAAAGTCAGCCTTTTTGAGGGGAATAACTCTTTATTTCTTGCCTTCCCTGAAGGAGGAGGGGGCTGACTTGCGATAGTCTAGCGCAGTAAGCTGTGTAGGCTTTGAGGACTCCTTGTGTGCTATGTTGTGTGTGCATTTATGTGTATTTAGAATAGATGTAAAGGGGATGTGACCAACTACAGCCAAGGCACACTGTAAAATAAATACATCCACAAAATACCGATAAAAAAACACACAGTGGAATACTGTAATGTTCAAAAACTCTACAGACAGTGCAAATTACAACAAATATTTACATTTTTAGCTGATTTCAGTACACTAAAACTGTGTGATTTGATGGTGACACATGTAATTTTACAGTCATAGTAAAAGATCAAATGACCATTTTAAAAAATACAGATTTTTGATACAGACTTTATTACAGTTTTGTCTGCTTTGTTGGGGTAAACATGTAAATGAACACCCTTTTCTGTGATTTTGCTCATCATTATCTGTCACTGAACAGAACAGGGAAAATCTGCAAAGTACGGAAGCTCTAAACGGCCATGGTTCAACTGAATTTTTTTGCTCTGTTTTCTCGAGAGAAAGAGACAATTCTCCTCTGCTTTCTCGTTGTAATGACATAATTTTGACATTAACGCGATAATAAAATCCATCATGTCGTGGTAAAGACAAAATTATCTTGTTTTCTCAACAAAATCGTTTTCTCATTATAACGACTTAATTTTCCGGGGAGGTACAAAGCAAAACCAACCTACCAGGCCTGCTCTACTGCAGCTGTACACTCTAATGAGGGAAGTTAAGCCTGTTCAGGTTTTTGTTTGTACTTTTGCAAGTCTGCGGATACAAGCTATCATCCTTAACAGTAAGTGGCTTCTGGTCTGGCAGGTTGGTTTTGCTTTGTACCTCACTGGAAAATTAAGTCATTATAACAAAAAAAATTGTTTTCTCGAGAAAACAGGATAATCTTGTCATTATCACGACACAACGGATTTTGTTATCGCGTGATAACGACAAAATGATGTCGTTATAACGAGAAAACGGAGGAGAATGATCTGGTTTTCTCGAGAAAACAGAGCGAAAAAATTAAGTTGAACAATGCCCGTGTAGGGCTTCCGTAGTAACGTAACAGTAAATTGTTCAAAAAGTTACAACTGAAAGCTTTTTACAGTGTGGAACAACAGTGAGAAAAGCTGAATACCACAAACTACACTCTCATCAGAATGTCCATCCATCATCTGCACTTTGAGCTAACTGTAATGTAACCACTCCTTTGTTCACTCGCTCATTACTTCCTATGTAATGGACACTCAAGAGTTCTCAGCAAGCAGCAAGTTGTGATTGCAGATTTGCAAATAACTGTCATTTTGCTTCACCACCATCGGCTGTTGAATCACCTCATGGGCGTTTTGGCATCTGTCACATTCCACCACGAGATTGTTAACATGAAGTATTTGAAATAAAATGATGGTCATAAAATGATGGTCAATGATTGGTCGATTATCTGCCTGCTCATTTATCGGATCCTACACTCGTACCAGTCCTGGACAAAATATTTTAAAATGCACTAGTTTGGCTGTAGTCTCGATCTAGTCTCGACGGCTCAGGTGGTAGAAGGGGTTGTCCAGCAATCGTAAGGTTGTTGGTTCAACAGGTCCTTGGTTACGACACTGAACACTTGCATGGCAGCTCTGCGTCGTTGGTGTGTGTGTGTAGATGGGTGTATTAACTTAGTAGAACCTGGCTAAGAAGCTACTTAAATTGCTATATAAGCATGAATAATTTACATTGTTGGCTCTAGCAATGTCCCGCCCACAGCACAATCTGATTGGCTACACATCAGGATCTGCATCTATAAATAGAAACATGGAAAACACAAATAAAGTCACTTCAACAAAGTCCGTGTTGGATTTTGTGTTTAATACATTTTGACACCAATATTTTCACTAAAACCGCAAATGTAATTGGCCACAAATATATCTCAGACTCCTTAATTACTAGTAAACACTATTCACGCTGGTTGTGAAAAAAAAAAAAACATCAGTCGACCCCTAGTGGCCAGTAAATGTAATGCACTATACAGTGATTTTGGACACAGTTTAGATGTTTAGTGTTTTAGCATGCCAACATTTTAACACCAAACATAAAGTACAGCTGTAAATGACAGGGCTGCTACTAGCTTAGCATTATTTGGCCATAAAACAGAGGATTTGGCAAATTAAAATTCGACCAGTGGTGATGATAGGGGTAGATGAAACATGCTAGATGAGAAGTCTCCAGTTCTTCCTGAGCATAAATGCCTGTACCAAATGTCACATTATTCCACTTAACACTGCTAAAAAATACCTGAAAATAAAGGATTGCTGTACACCAAAAAATCACACCAACAGTCTTCATGTGGGGACTAATGAAATAAGCTTGTTTGCTCTGGTCTGATGTGTTAAGCAATTAATATTTGATCACAAATAATTGTCAAGTAAGTGACAAATGCTGTAACCTTTGTAAAAGAATAAGAATCATATTACTTAAAAAATACAAGTAACATGAATAATGGATGTCGATAACATTTTGCGCATGTTTTTCGGTAAAAATACCAGTATGATTCAACTTCAGCAAAGGAAAATGTTGGACGGGAAAAATCTTACAACAAACAACGAGGCAACAACTGAAAATATCAGAACACTCTGTAAAACAAAGAGCAGTGCTTGGACAGAAGCTGTGAGGGATCTGGATGGGAGATATAAACTGGTACCGTTCCATGCAGGGCTTTCAAATCACACCAAATAATCTCTTTATCAGTTCTTCATTTCACTGGTAATCAGAAAAGGATGGCTGGTACAGGGCAGATATGCTCTCTTTGGGGTGTAGGTGGTGAGTCTTGCTGCTCTAAGACAGCTAATGCAAATAGATTTCCTCAGAATGTATATATGTGTTTGTCGTGTTAAAGAGGAAATCTGGTCTTTGTGTCTGTAAGCTACTTTGGACGTCAGAATGAAGATGAACAAGACGGATCGCTCTGTGTAATTCATCACCTCAGTAGATGCATCACCTGCCACACAAGCAGAGGAGCAGAGTCTTCCTGTCTGTCTTTAAACGCTTCTTTTGAATGTGAATTTTAATCAAACGCTCCAAGCTCGACATCATTCTTTACCTCTAAGCTCTGGCTGCAGGAGCTCCTGCGTCCAGAGCGCCGTGGCCCTCTGTTTCCAGGGTGAACGGCTTTTCATAAGCAGATTTACAGAGGCAAAAAAAAAAATGTAAACAGAAGGAAGATGCTGCCAATAGATATGAAAAGCAGACAGCTGTAATCTCCCGCTGTGGGCTGCTTAGCTGCTATAGGACTCTGCTGGATGCTTCTTATCAGCGCTGAGAGAGAGGCCACCTCATGTATGAAAAGTGCTACGATATCGTATGCAAATCATGTGGTCACACACGCGGCCTGGTTTCATAGCAGATGTGATTTCCACCAGGTGTACTTTCCACATGATAATAGACATTCTAGATGGAGCACTGAGCCAGATAACAGTCCTCACACAGGCAGTCATTAGATGAGACATGCTAACGTTTGACTCGAGCCTCTTTCTGGCTTTCTTACTTAGAAGCACACAGCAAAGATTGTTTTTCATATATTTCTTCATGCAAATACGCCACATGAAAGGGAAGAGGAGAGACACTTCTACACGCAGTTGTCTCTTTCCAACACCCTGCTCACACTCCCTTCTCAGCACCAGCAGCTCCGGCAGCTCTGGCGCTTTGCGCAGAGGAGCCCTCTGCTCGTAAAGCACAGATTTATGGGGAAAATTAACATATCATTAACATACCACAGGCACTCTTAAAAGAAGGTTATTTATAATTAGGTGACATCAGAGACACTGGTTTGCGTGGTGCTGAAGAGGGAGAAGGGGAAGCGGAAGTTGCCGCCATTGGAAAGGCCCCAGAGAAGACGTTTTTTTTTTCTTTTTTCTTTTTGTTGAAAAAGAGAAACTGGGACGCCAAACCTGTTGTTTCCTTTGTGCAGCGTGGTGGGAGACATTTGGGGGTTCTGCTGTCCTATTTCTCCCCATCAATAACACTACGCTGACCTGCTTCTGTCGGGACTGAATGGCCTGTGCAGCCCCTCTCTGTTTACACGGCACGCTTTACTGTTGAGGCCCAAATGCACCGAGCATCTGCAGGTAGAGGTGGAAATGAGCGAGTTACGTCTGCTCTGCTCTTAGGGGTTGCAGTGGAAGTAAACAGCAAATGAGCGCTGTTTCAGGCCTGCGCACCAACCACGGAAAATATGTCGCAGGCTAGAGTGCGATGCAGGAACATAAGGACGTCATGTGAAATCTTTTTCGAATACAGCAGTTGTTTTCAACAGACATCACTGGCACCGTCGACCAGCACATCTGACCTGACAAGCTGATCGACATCTTGCGCTAATTAAATATTTAGTAAAGCACGTTCCATGTATTTATTAAAGAAAAGATGGACACTTAGCTTCATGTCCTTGCAAATTCATATGGAGCAAATTTGGTGTGGCTAAATGATGCATTTCTGTAGGAAAACCTGATACCCTCAGTTCAAATGGTTCTGGCTGAAAATGACTTCTGGATTTTTGAATTTTCATTCAGACTTTGGTAGGCGATTGAGCTGCATCATTTGGAGAATCTAATCTAACTTAACACCCAGCACGCAGTCAGGGGTTAAGGGCCTTGCTCAAGGGCCCACAGTGGTGGGGACTGGGACAAGCAGTCGCTCTCACTTTCCAACCTCAACCTCTTGCCAGTCTGGGGACTCGAACCAGCAACCCACTGGTTACAAGTTCACTTCACAAATGACTAGCCCAATAGGGGTCTAGTGTGGTGGCCACCGCCCCAAATGTTTATGTGCTTTTTTTCCAAAAGATTTTGTGATTTGATTTAGGATATCATTTTTTAAGTCAAGCTTTAATTCAATATAAACCATGAAATACATTTAAAACATGCAATATACTGACACAACAGTTCAATATCCAATCCAATCCAACTTTATTTGTTAAGCACTTTAAAAACAACCGCAGTGGACCAAAGCGCTGTACACAGAAAATGAAAAAAAAAACTGAATAAATAAAAGCTCAAATGAGACATAAAAACTGTATATAAAAAAATACAAATCTAATAAATTAAAAGGCATTAAACATAACAGTCGTACAGTAAAAACACAATAAAATAAAATAAATAAAAGCGGTAATAATACAATTTTAATAAAATAAATAGTATTAAATCATGAGACAGGGTTTAAGGTATTCAAACCACAGAGTGCATGAATGAACCATGCTGTATACACTGATCAATGGCTGTGCAGAAACAGCCCCTGAACGCTTCAATATGGGCTGCACAATATGTTCTTTCAGCATTAACATTGCAGTGGTGTACACTAGAAGTAAAACGAATAAAGTCAAACACATCATGCTACAACTTTTCTTGCTGCTTGCCAAGTTCTCATTTTCCATAACTAATCTACAAAATAACTTTGTCTGATAGACCGCCACTTACTTTTAAATTAAGAGCTTTTTTAAACACTTTGTATACAAGAAAGGCTTTGTTGGTACGCAGGCTTCACGTGTGCACAGCAGAATGAGCAAGGAACAAGAGAGAAACACTGAAAGCAAGGTTGGAATATTAAGCTGGATCACTATTTTGACTTCCCGTAATTAAATGAACATGATCAGCTGTGATATTGACATTTAAAATGGGTAAATCTCACATTAGAACGTCTTATTTCACTCTTGTCGAAGTCATTTTAGTTCCACACCTGTCTGGTTTTCTGCAGTAGCTGAGTGGAGACTAGAGGCTTCTCTGTGCACAGCTCTGCAGTCATCTAGCTTCTATTGTAGCCTGCAAGTGAGGCGTTTGGGGAACATCAGTAAATTCTAATGTCTAAATGATTATTAAGTGACTGTATTTATATTTTGCCTTGAGGAGATGCATTGAATTCAGGTAAAGAGCTTTTACTTTAAGTCTTATTTTGATAGGGATTTGTACATGAGCAGGAACGTAGCACATCCCTGAAGGGAAGCCAGTGGAATGGAAATATTTTTGCCTCTCTAAAAACCAACGAATAATTGTGATAAACAGGGTCAGAATAATGATCAGAACAGCCGTGATTGTCATTTTGGTCACGATCGTGCAGCCCTGGTCAGTGGAAATGTTTCGGCTTTGTGTCGGTGTCTGTTGCCACCACATGAAGCAATGCATCTAATTTGTCTGACCGTTTAAATCAGCACCACAAATCTCTGTATGACAGGTGCAAAAGCAGATCTGAATGCCATCCAAAGCAGGACAAAAAAAAAACAAAACACAAAAACAAATTGGATGCCTTTGCCCGTGTTACACCATATGACAAAGCTTCCACATGGTTTGCACTTAAAAGAAGTCTTCACAGTAAAATTCATTCTCCTGTGCAGAAGCACTTCCCTACAAAACCACTCCTTTTAAGTGTTTTTAGCATCTCCAGTAAGGAGATCCATATGAAAGTAATGTGACCATCTGTAGATTTGGACTTTCTGATTTTTGACAAAGATGTTTACCATGAATATCAACCTCAGTGCATCTACAGGAAAGACCAAAGTCAGTAGAACCCATCCCCTGAGGAGCATGAATGACTCTACTGATATATGTATTCATCCATATTGTCAGTGCAGAGATATTTCATGAATACTTAGACTTGCAAGCAGGGCAAAATGACAGGTCTAAAGGATGAAACCTCTGGACACATCTGGACAGTCATCTAATAGAAACATTTCAGTTTCAGACAGGTCGTCTGGCAGACAGGAAAGCGATGCTTAGTAAGGAAATGCACTTGGCGAAATGAATGATTAGTATGTAAATATGCTTAGTGGGAGTTTGATGAATGTCATTTTAACTTTTAACCTTGATATCCTGCTATCCCCTCCCCCCTCATCTCTACTCCCACCCCAACCAGTCGAGGTAGATGGCCGCCTTCCCTGAGCCTGGTTCTGTCAGAGGTTTTCTCCCCTCCCTATCTTAGGGTTTTTTTCGGTTCCTTCCCACCGTCGCTGACTGCTGCTCATAGGGAATCCAAAAGCAACTTTAGACTGTGTGTAATTTGTAAGGTCTGAAATCTAATTTAATCCAACCTAACCTTTACTGATCCCCTTGGGGAAATTCCTTCTCTGCATTTGCATTCTCTAGCCAGTCCGGGGACTCGAACCAGCGACCCACCGGTTACAAGTTCACTTCACAAACCACTAGGCCTACTACCACTGCCAATCGTACTCTAAGGTGCTGTGAGATGACATATGTTGTCAATTTGCACTATATGAAAAGTTAATTGAATTGAACTTCTTTTTTAACATAACAATGCTTTAGATTGATGTCTTTTGTTTTATGACACTTCCCAGGAATCACCCCCTGTGCATGTGTGTCCACTATTCTGTCTTTTTCTACAGATTTTCTGTTGATGCAAAGATTAAATCTCTGGATGAATATATGTTGCATAACTAATAGGATGTTGCTGACATGGGTAAAATGACATTATAACAATCCAGCTTATTTAGGTCAACAATTTCCAGCAAGTATTTTACTGAATTACTCCTGACAGGTGATTTTAATCCACACTTAGTGAAATATACCTACATCAACCAGTGTTTCTCCACAAAAAGATTTTTCTAAATGCATACTCACTTTTTCCACACAATGCACTGTTTTTTCCCTTTACAGAAATCAATATTGTACCCCATCAGATATAAATCAGAACTTCCCTTCCCTCCCAGAGTTGTTCAATTTATTTTAATGAACTTACAGCAATCGCTTAGACGAGCTAAAATCCAACAAGCCTAGAAGATATGATGGTGAAGTGAGCACAGTACATCATGGGTGCATTTGTTGTGAAGACACGCAGCTGTGTGAGGACAAAGGCAATCCGTTAAATGTGACAGCCGCAGTTGAAAAGATTGTAAGGAATGCCTGCTCGCAGAAGTTTACAACAGCCCACATAAATATTTCCTGTCTGTCGTTTGGTAACTCTGCAGCACCCAAGCATCAAACCTCATTATGTTAACAGTTACAGAAAAAAGTCCCCACAGTAAATCCTTGAACAAAAAAAAAAAAATAAGATAAATGTTCCTTGCTGTGACAGTTAGCTCATCCTCATTCCCCAGACAGAAGATATATGACACCAAACTGTTGTTTTTTTCATGCCATCAGGAAGAAGAGCTACGGCAGAGCGGCGAGGCCAAGTATCACCACCTGAACGAAGACCTGCACGTCCTCATCGAGGTGTTCGCCCCGCCGGCTGAGGCCTACGCCAGGATGGGTCATGCTCTGGAGGAGATCAAAAAGTTTCTCATACCAGTATGCTCCCTTTACTCTCCACACAAACACACACACTCATGTACAAACACGCTTCCCCTGGCTTGCTCTTGTTCTCCTGAATCTCTCTTCGGCTGCTCTTTGGCCCCGGCCAACTCATTTTCAGCCTGTCCACGGCGAAGCCAGCGAGCAACAGCAGAGACAAGTCACTCCTTCACTCGCTCTCTTTGTCTGTAACTTGTACTGTAATTTTGTCAGGGCCTTCGATGTGTGTGTGTGTGTGTGTGTGTGTGTGTGTGGCCAGAATATGGTTCACTGTGTGTGATCCTGTGTGGGAAGTGGCGGTATAAGAGGAATAAAAGAGCGCAGAGGGGGATCTCTCTGCATGGGCCAACCCTCCTTGGCAGCAGCGTGCAGCATGGAGCTTATTTACTCTTCCTCCATTCATTATGGATGATCTCTCCAGTGCTCAGAGCTATGATGATTTACATCTCATCATTAATTATCGGCAGACCCCCTCCAACACCCCTCCTCCTCTGGTAACCCGTCTCACTGTTGCCATAAAACATATTTATTGATAGAGTCGACACATGACAATCATATCAGTCATTTTATGATTAAAGACCTATTTCCATATTAATTATGTGTTTTAATTTAGCTGCAAAAAACAACTGTGTGAGAAGATAAAGGCGAATGGGGTCCTGAGGATTTATCAACGGGAGATCTGAAATGTTTTGCTGCCTCAGGAACAGCGGTCACGGCAGTACTGTAAAGTACATTAATTAGATATTCCCGGGGCTGTAGCCCTGGAGATAAAGGACGTAATTTAATACAGTGTAATTGAAAGCGAGTCTATTGCCATCTGTGTGTGTGTGTGTGTAAGCGTGTGTGTGTGAACATGATGCCTCTCTGTGTGCAGGATTACAATGATGAGATCAGACAGGCCCAGCTGCAGGAGCTCACATACCTGAACGGCGGATCGGAGGATGCCAAGGTGCCATCGGTGAGGGGCAAGTCAGCCGCTCGTGGAAGAGGGACACCTGTTCCAGGACCTCCCAGGTAACCTGCTTCCAAATGCTTGTGTGTGTTTGTGTGAGATGTTGTGTGTTCAGTTCAGCTGGGGAATGAGTATTATTTACAGTTTAGGAGCAGCTGGGAAGGCGTATTTTTTTTTCTGCAAATGGATGTGTACAGTATCCAGTTACATTTTCAGAGATAATGGTGTCATTTAGAGTTGGAGCACATTAATGAATGCCTGCGTCTGATACAACAACACATTCATATCTAGCTTTTCTTGTGTTGTTGTCGAGTTGAGGGAGCTACAGAAAAGGTCACATAGGTTCATTATGGTTTTAGGTCTTTGATAAAGATTGAAGTTTGTTCTATACATGTCAGCAAAACTGGGTGTAAGTGCCGAATTAATTTAAGCTGGATTTACTAGATTTACTGACCAAAAACGTTCACTGTGGTTGCCAAGTGTGTGAATTGATTCACTAAGTCAGCAACTCATTGCGCAGTCAGCTCATGAACTGATCCTGGACTTGACGTCTAGAGACAAACATAAACAGGACATTTCCAGGTGTATGTATTTATTGAAGGGCTCTTAATAGTTTGCAGGCAAACACGACCAACATGACACCAGTTTGACTTCTATGTGTTCGAAGCAGGCTGAATTCTACAGGGGTGCAAGGGCACGCACTGCACCCTCAGTTTAATATTTTGCACCCTGAGTCACCAACGCCCTGCAATGCACTCGGTTAAACAGTGATTGAAATCGTGTCGCTCTGTGCTACTTGGTTGCATCTCACTGTGCCTGGACAACCTCAGTTTACCAGTGTGCGTAATTGCCCAAACATCATTACGCGGCTTTTGAAAAGGGGTTGAGTAGGCCGAGGTTCAACACTGACAACAACATAGCCTTCGCGCACTGAGTCAGATCCCGGAGACAGCATTCACTTTATCAGCAGCGAAGTCGCTATAAAGTCTCCAGCCATAGTGAGCGTAGCTGTCTCCATTTCACCAGCAGCTCACTCCTGCTGCCTGACTCACCCCAACCTCTTGGCCTGCAAATTCAACAAGAGGAGCCTGTGCAGGTGTATCTAAAAATACGGCCTACACAGTGGAGGAAAGTAAAACAGAGAATAGCAAGAATATTTCCGCAAAGACAATGCCATGTTTGTGGAAATTTCAGGTGAAATAGCGATACAGTTGCAGATGTCTGACTCTGATAAAAGCAGCTGTAAATGTACATAACCTGGGTGGGTTTTTTGCACCAGAGCACCACTACTAATCTTAAATGCCTCCTCACTCATTTTGTTCTGCAACCAGGCCTGATTTGGAGGTTCACTTGCATAGAGCTTTTTCAGGTTTGAGACAGAGAGACTTTGTGTGAACACAAAATATCCATGAGCCGCCAAAACTGTTGGAGCAGCAGGTTGAACAGCTCAGACTGCAGCAGGTGAAGGGAGAGAGATGGTGTTTATATAGCAGATGTTTCACTTCAGGGACTTGCTACAATCACCGTCAAGTTCAACCTGAAGTCTCTCTGCTAAACCTATATCTTCATTGATGATTATTCATGCAGTATTTTTCTTTAAAAGAATTAATTTTGTCATTAAAAAGTAAAGAGTGTAAAAGTAAAAATGTTCCTTTTTTTTACATTTAGATAACTGATACAGTGCACCTCTTAGAACATTTTTATGGTGCAACTACTATACTGCATATCTGAGTCCTTGCTTCTGTAGAGTCAGACTTTCAGCCAAAACCTTCCTTGTGACTTCTCTAAATCTTATCTTTGCAATTTTCCCACCTGGCTTACACAGTTAATTTTTTTTTTTTTTTTTTTTGCAAAGCTGGCCATCGCAAATTGTGTGACCTTAGAAACCAGAATATACAATCAGCCTTTGTTAACAAATCTCTGCAAATCCATATGCACTAACAACAGAGGCACATCTTGCCAACACACAAACCGCACAGACGCTACTGCATGTGCAATATGTGCCTGAAGCACTGCCACACAAGCCTGAGTAAATCTGTCCCTCTATGTTTTCCTGACAATCGACCTCCTGTGGTCGTGTGAATATTGACTTTCCTCATCAGCGTGAAGCTGTTACAGCACAGTAGAAACTCTTAGATGGGAGATTGGTGAGCAAAGTGTTTTACTTTGGCCACTGAGACTGCAATTTGTTTCCCGTCGCCTTCCAACAGATAATGTTAATTTCTTTCTAACTGTGTCCACAATCTTACCTTCAGCCTAGCTCAGTCTTAAACATTCTGTGTGTAATGTTTCAAAAGCGCTGGATTTCACTAGTAGGAATGGGAATTGATAAAATTTTTACGATTCCGATTCCATTATCAGTTTTGCTGAACGATTTGATTCTTTATCAGTTCTCTTACCGATTCTCATTAGCATGCTAATGTTGCTGCTGCTGGGTTGAGATTCACTCCGGAGCCGATCGAGAATGCGACGTTCATTCAAAGTTATGGCATGCTGTGTGTGCAAATGTTTCTGCATGTTGGTAGTACTTCCTCATTTTGATAAAATATCCACTTTGCAAGTATTGCAAGTTGACCTGTTGTCATCCTTTATCATGAAATGTAACCAAACTTTTGAGTGTTTGTGCCGCTTGGGCACCATGTTTCCTGCTGGCTGCGCTGGTGAGTGACGTCACCACGCACATTGTGTAGCTTGCATAAGCTATGCAACGAGCGTGGTGATGTCATTTGCGCCCACTAGAATTGATAAGGGAATCATTTGCAAAACTGACAAATGAGTCCAATTGAAACACTGGGAACCGGTTCTAAACAAGAACTAGCTTTCGATTCCCATCCCTAGTCACTAGAGCAGGACCAGAGCAACATCATCTTCTCCTCACCTGCCTCTCCTTCACTCCACTTGTGTTTGTTCCATATTGTCCATCTGACCGGAGTGAACCCATGTTTGGAAACAGACATACAAAGATCTGAGCAGGGCAGCCTTGAACCAGCAGTCGAGACTCACACTGAGCTGAAACTAGAATGCACTTAAGCGAGATGCAGACCCACACCGGATGTCTTCCTAAACATGGCAGGTAGCCCTGTGACCTTGACCTTTGACCTTTTGACCCCAAAATAATGGGTGACCAGCGTAGGTAAAGATCAACATCTGTACTGAGTTTGATTGTCCTATCTGTCTCTGTTATCGAGTTATGGAGCGGACATACACACCCACATACATACAGGCAGACAGACAGACAAACAGACAGACGGCAGTAGGTTCAAGGTCAAAGATCAAGTTCAAGGCCAAGAGGTGCAATGTGGTAGTCCTACCCTTAGATATACCAAAGTTCATCATTGCAAGCTTATGTAGTAGATTATAAGGGGATTTTGCATTAAGTAGCCCTGCGACCTTGACCTTTGACCTTTTGACCTCAAAATTAATGGGTGACCAGGGTAGGTCAAGATCAACATCTGTGCTGAGTTTGATTATCCTATCTCTATTTGTTCTCGAGTTATGGTGCAGACATAGCCACCAACACACCCATATACATACAGACACAGACAGACAGACAGAGAGCAGTGACCGCCCAACCCACGACCAACTCCACTGGCATAGGTAGTAACAAAAGTGCACATAAATCAGGTAAATAACAAAAATAAAATGCTTTCATTTTTAATACCTTGGTTTTTCGGGGCACCAGCTGAACGTTGGGATGCATTTTCACCTTTCATTGTTTTTTGCTATATTTGTTCTTTTTCTTAGCATCGTATTGCATATTGCACCTTTAATAAAACCTAAATGCTCATATGATTTTTATTTGCAACAGTCAAATGAGTCATTTTGGAAAGAACAAGCAGCCTCTGTTTTCATTTAATGCTTCCTGTTGTGACAGGCAGGGAGCAAAGTGTATCACAACGTGCCAGTACTGACATAAAATTATTCCAATAGGACACAGCAGCGAAATAAAACTTGGAGCAACAAACCAGACAAAGGCTTCCCGTTTAATGTGTCAGGTTATCTCTCTCTGTGGAAGCTGTCTCTCATATTTTACAGGGAATGAATGGCAGCAAATGGCGTCTTCTGAAGGCAGAAAAATGAGCTCTGGTGTTTCTCACCGTGCTGACTGTGTGCAGACCTCAGCAGGAATTACAAAGACGAGGGAGAAGCCATAGATGTTTAGCATAGACCTCTAAACCAAAGCGCTGCTCTTATCATTTAAAGTTGCACTGTGGAACTTTTGCACTTATCTGTTTATTCATGCAATTTCTAGCCATCCCCCAACAAAGAAAATGGCCAAACAAGAGAGGCAGTACACCTAATGTTGGTGAGTCCTGGAAGGAGCTGTGAAATAGTCTTTCCGATTTCAATTTCACAAAGCCTTACTTTTTCCTTTCTGTAATTAGTCCTTCCCTGCCACACTTCAAGGCTCCTATCTGTTCATATCTACTATGTTGTCTAGCAATATTAACGTTCTCGCTTTATCTCAATGAATAAACCCTTTCCATTCATCAGTAATTTGATGAATCAAACCTGTGCCTGCTGGGTCACGCTAGCCGAAAAGAAAGAGTCGGGGAAAAAATAAAATTCTAAATATCCGAGGGGCCAAATTTAATAGTCTGAATGGCTGTGATACGCTGTTGTCAAGACAGCAGGTGAAACAGACACACAGACTGGAGCAGGACGGACACAGAGCGAAGGAGAAGCAAATGAGAGCAGCAGAGACTCTCATACTGAGCTTAAGCAAAATGAGGACACGAAACTTGGGTAAAGAGCATCGTGGAATACTTTGTTTTTTAACTCTTAAGCTTTTGGGGGGCTCAGGCTGAATGCTCAGACTGAACTTTTGCTTTTAATACATGGTGTGGGGGGTCACTCTTGGCAAAAACCATTAGCAGACTAGTAAAATACAGAGAATGGCCATAATGAGTTGTTGTCTATGATGCAGCTGCAGGGCCTGGAAATGTGTGTGCAGCAGTCATTCCTTGAGCAACTACTTTGTCAGAAATACACGAGAAGACTAACAGTTGTATCTGTTTCCAGCAGGGCCAGAAAAAAAATCCCCCGGTTTAATAAAGAACCTGTCAATAATTGGTCTTTTTCATCTCGCTGTGGGCAAATGTGGTCCGATTTCATGACGCAAAGGAGTCTGTAGTGTGAGTGGCTGTCTACACAAGAGCTGCAGAAAGTAAAGCTGGAGGTGTGCATCATTTAACTGACGGCTACATGGGACTTTTCTAGTTCCATCACTCCCTGCAATGTTTTAAACACACCCAGTGAAAGCGTGCGTTGGTTCGCGGGAGCGTTCTTGCCATTCGTGCGGGCGTTGAACGAGAGAGCTCCCCTGTTTTTAATGTTTTTAATGTGAAGCAGCAGCAGTGGGAAACGTTTGGTTTTGCTGTAGCAGTAACTTAATATCGCTCTAATACAGCTGCAGGAGAGCGAGGCGGTTATTGAATGAGTGAATTGAATTTCATTTGAGTGCTGTGCCTCTCCGTGGCCCGTCCCTCGTGGGATTATACAGTGAGACACCTTTACATCAAACATTATCCAGTTTTCTACCTACAGGGAAACAACTTCCAGCCAGCTGGTCTCATCATCTCAGTCACATCCTTTTATAGCGTTAAACAAAGGATGATAAAGCTTCAAGTACAAAGGACAACAAAATAAACAAAATGGCACTCATTTTCAATTTTCTCCAAATCATACACTGGAAAAATGTGACTTTTATTTTCTAAAGCAGCATTCTGACCTATTTGAGTATGAAGAGGCAGTTAATCAGCATCTATGTGAACCTGTTCCTTAGCCTGGCAATACCAGCTTTCCATTAACCTTCACAGCGTTTCCACCTTACAGTCATGAGAAAAATATTAGGACACCTCACTCAATACTCAGTTCCTTATTAAGAAATATTCACATATCAGTGTCTAATCTTGTTTCTATTTATCTCTGGAAAAGAAACTGATTTCACTGCAGGTAAACAACAAAAATCAACCTTGTTTTACTCATTAAAGAAAAGGTATCAACAAAAATGTCTATTCTAACTGAGGAAAAAGTTAGGACACCCTACCCCCTGATAGCTGGTGTTACCCCCTTTGGCTGAGATAACTTCAGTGAGATGCTTCTTGTAGCATCTACCAGTCTCTGACATCGGTCTGAGGAAAGTTTGCTCCACTCCTCAACACAGAATTCTTTCAGCTGTGAGATGTTTGAGGGTTTCTTCCATGTACAGCCTGTTTCAAGTCACCCCACAGCATCTCAATGGGATTAAGATCTGGGCTTTGACTGGGCCATTCCTGGACTCTCCATTTGTTAGTTTTAAACACATTTTCTTTAGTTTTAATCGTTTAGATATATTACTTCTACCTCTCAGTATTGTTTTAATTGATATTAAGTATCCATGTGTCTAAATATGTTTAAAAACACACAGGCTTTCATGGGGAGTCCTAATTTTTTCATTTGACTGTATATCTCCTGTAATTCCACTGCATTCCAGAGAATACTTAATGCCATGATAACAACCTTCAGTCCTTCAGAGTGACCATGTGACATACAGGGAATCTACAGGCCCATCAGTGTGTAGATTTTTTAGCAACATAAACCTGAAATGTACTAAATAAAGAACCCTAAAATATACTATTCCTGGTTTTTTTCCGTCATAGATAACAATGTCATTAACCCCTTAACGCCGGTTGTTGCAAATTTGCAACGTACCGCTGCAGCCGAGATAGCGTGTGCATTCCCCCAGTGCTGGTTCGTGCAAATTCAATACATGCTTAGGAACCTTTTGCAAGCACTGGTTTCTCTTAGGACTGGTTTGAATGGCATTTGTGGCATCAGTAAAAAAAAAATTACCATTAATGCCTGTTGCATTACACCTTTATATATATTATATGTGCTATAGACAAATTAACAATCTCCACTTAACTTGTTCTTAACTTAACTTGAAATCAAAAGACACCATTTTTTAAATATATAATTGGGGGCTATAATGTCAAAGGGCTATAATACTGTTCAAAATGATACTTACCCTACCAAACCCCACGCTTAACACCACAATTGAATAATTTGACTATAAATACCAGGTCATTTATATAAGACAAAATATAAAAGAGCTCCTTGTTTTCCTCAAAGGGGGTTCAAACCACCCGGTTTTCAACTCATTACTCTAATGATGTTACAAACAGTAATGCTGGATTATATATTGCATAATATGCTGTTATTCCTTTGTGCATTGGTAGGCAATTAGAATCCAGCATACACCCACAGCTATTTGTTTTTCACGTGGGAGATATTGTACTTTTTCATACTACCCACTGGTAATGACATCTGAGCGTCATCGTTTAAGGGTTATCTTACTAACCAGCTGTGGCGCTCTATAGAAATAGTGACTGTGTGACAACGAATTCTAAATTTAGTTTCTGTTTTTAAGAAAATGTACCCGGGAAGTACATGATTTCAGTGACTTTTACTTGCCCTCAGCGGTCTTGATATTTTCCTCTTATTTATTTTTACGTTTTGTCCATTTTTTTCTAAGTATAATATAATTAAGCTGAGACAATGTAAAGCTGTTTTATGCTACATAGAACATGTTTGAACAGAGACATTCATGTGTGATGAAATGGGTCAGGCTGGTGAGCGAGCACCTTTAATTGGAAAACAACAGTGATAGTAAATAGTGTCTAGTAGAATACAGTGATGCAATGTCTGCTGTCCATAAACATTAGCAAAGCAAAGCCCTATTTGCATAAAAGCCTTTATATGCAAATGAGCTCCAGTGGATGCTCGGCTTTCTACAGTCTCTGTGAACCCACGCTAATTTCAGCTCCTCTGAGACCTCACAAGATTACTAATATAAATACTCATGGCCATTAGGAGACTTTAACGCTGTGTGCGTTGACGCTGGGCTTTAAACTAAAAAAAGCAAAAGGCGAGCTGTGTTGTTTGTGCTTTGTGTTTATAGAAGAAAACACACTTCTTTTATCAGATTTGGAGATAAACAAGGTCACTGAGATCGGGTGTTTGTCTTGCTCTCAGTCTGAATATAATTGGCTGTGTTTTAAATTACACTGTAATTAGCATTTACCATGGCTAATGTGTGTGTGATAAGACAGAAGTCCCACAGGCTCCTACATAGGAACCTGCATGCACTTCTCTATATATTTACTCTAACATGCTTGATTTTGATCCTTACCCGTGCTCTGAATGGAGACTTTGTAGCTGCTGTTCCTCTTTGCTTTGACTTTGACTGGAGCCGCCGCTAAAAGAGAAGTCCTGCTCTTAAAGGGGAATCGACTGTCAGCGCTTGATTTTTTTTTTTTTCTCCGCTTGAGGGCGGTCCAATTTCTATCAAGTAAACATCCCCCACCGTCCCCGTTAGTCACACAATTAAGACTTTTTTTTTTCTCATCCTGCCCCAAATCTGTGATGTGTCACCGCAGAAACATGGAAAGCTGCTGAAATGGAAAGCATACAAAGAAAATGACCCGGAGAGCAACCTTGGCGGTTTTCTGCTGCTGCTTCAGATCAGTTAACTGCGTTTAAAAGAAAGCCTGGTCAGTGTAAAAAGCCCATGCAACATTTCACCAAACCACAAGGTCAGACTGCCTTTGACTTCCAACCGAGCAGCTTGTGTTTGCGTCCGTCTTGCTTGCAGTGCTGGGGAGACTCTGTTAATTCATCTAGATGACTGCGCACATCAGTGTCTCTCACTATTTTTTGCTGCAGAGCTTTATGAGAGACATGCTTGTTTACTAAAATATTAAAAGTAGAACTTTTCAGAAGCCGTGATATCTGAAACATTAATGGTAAAAATCTGGGTTATGTGCCAGTTCCTCAGAGTCCAAACGTAAGGCTTTACTTCAAGGATGAACGTTTACAGATCAACAAACGCAACAAAACATTCATCACAAAACACCCAGAAATACATTTTTTAATCCTTATTTATCTTAATAGGCAGGAAAGCAATTCTGCCACAAGACATGCTGTGTTTTGAGTAATGGATGTGACTCACTTCTTCTCGACTGGAGGAACCTGCCCTCCACCCTCGCTGTTCCTCTCTCTCCACCTACACATATAACCTGCCTGCCGAATGTATCAAATTCACCGCTACGGTTGTAGTCAAGTCATTCTGGCCGATGGAGGAAATCACTAACTGGAGTGGAAGTAGATGAGGCAGCTTGACTGCTAACATAATAAATTATAGCACCTCATCATGAAGATGTGGAATGCATTGGACATCTCATATTGATGATACACTGTTTACTAGTATCGTTATTGCCTCAAAGACCGCTGGAACATGTTTTGCATCTGCTCCATCCTACCTATACACACATGTATATTTCTCCTTCCAGTAATTAACAGGAATTGATTCAATTTTCCTCAAGACAAGATAGAAAACATGAATTAGCTTTTCTGCTCTTTCATCTAAACCTTGCCGGATGTTTGTGTCTCGTGCCAGGAGTCGCGGTGGAGTTCCTCCCCTGCATGCAGCAGTGCCTCGAGGAGCAGCGCCCAGAGGGGCCCCACCCAGCCGGGCTCCTTCCTCCAGAGGGAGGGGGGTGCAGAGAGCTAGAGGTGCCCCCCCAACTGCAGGCTACAGGCCAGCTCCTCCCATAGTCCAGGACACATACGGCGAATATGTAAGTAAACTACAACAACATAACAACACTGAGACCTTTCGTACAAACATGTTTGTGCTTGTCTTTGTGATAAGGTGGCAACTAGTGGCCATTTGCCCGGCTTACATTTGAGAATTTGCAGCGTTTCTATGTTTCATATCACTATGAAATTGATATTCAAGGTTTCCTACTACTGTAAGCAACCCTGGAAACATGTTTCACCATTTTCTGAGATTGGTTTACAGATTGCTTGTGTGTAGACTAGGCATGGGATGCATGTCAGCTATACTGACATTTACAATGAGCAGTGACAGAGAGTCAAAGGGTGTGGAGGTGAGGATTGTGCGTGGCTGTGTAGCACACCAGACCAGAGTTTTTGTATTTTCAAACCTGCAGTTAACATTTGCTTTTTATTAAACATAACTATAATTTTTCTCTCATCTTAACCAGGTATGCTAGTCGCTTAATGTCATCCTACTTTAAACATAACTCATACCTCATATCTTCATTTTAAAAACGTTGCCAAGTCCTGATCTTGTCTGACAACAAGAGTTTTGTGGTAGAATCCAGGACTTCTTCCAGATTTGGGTAGTTTAATTAGGTTAAACTTGCACTTTTGCATCTGATAATGCAGATTTTTTACAGCTTTATCTAGTTTATAGCCTCAAAACAATAAAGGTGAACAGAGTCTTGTTCAACAATGACTTTTAAAAAATTCAGCGGCAAATTCTTTAACAACGGGCGATGTCCTGGTTACTGTGGATCAGAGGTTTTCCAACTGTGAGGCGCCTCTTCCCAGGGGGGAATGGGAGAGTTGAAGGGAGAGAGATGAGGCAAAGAATACTGAACACTGTGTTCATGCATGCTGATGTTCTAAAAACAACAGGAAGTTAGCTGTTGTCGTTTGGCTGCTGATCTGAGCGCTCGCCACCACAGTCACAGTTGCAGCAGCAGTAAAGGCTGCAGCAGAAGGAGTAGCTGAAGGAGGCGAATAAGACGGTTAAACCCCTCAGCGCCCCGTTGCCACAGACATCATGCAACTCTAAAAAAAACACACACCATGTGCATATTTTAAGATTCAGAATAATTTACACTCTTCCATAGATGTCATTATTCCTTGATTATCCGTTGTGAGTGAGTCTCTATACAGATCAGAGAAAAAAAAATCCTGCTTGTGACTTAAGAACTCGCCTGAGAATCATAACTTTTTAAACTTTCCTCAGATTAATGCAGCGATAGCCGTCTGTAAGTCTACGTGCATGTTGCAGACACATATCTAAGAGCTGATTTGTCACACTTGTAGTGCTGTCACTGAGGTGCAAATAAATGCAGGATAGGAAACTGAGCTCGAGTTGTACCTCACAGCTGACTAACAGGCACTGCTGCAGCTTTATACTCGTGTCTGCATGCACTACCCCAACAGCATTTTAAGAGCTGATACTGAGCGTGATGACCTCCCAAAGAGAAGGGAGCACAGTTAATATTAGCTGAAGATGTGAAGTGAGGCAAATTACCTGAAACACCTCATGAGTCAACTTTAACTGGCTGCTTGATACAAAAAGAAACGGTTCAATTAGTAATCTGAAAGAATTAAACAATATTCACTCTGATTTAAGGGTTCTGGGACTTTTTTTTTGGTGCCACATGTGCACAGCAAAATGAGCCAGAAATGGGATTAGAGACACTGAAAAGCACAAGTGGAGACTAGAGGCTTCTCTGTGCACAGCTGCAGCCAGCTGTTATTTTAATGCTGATTTGCACATTAGCAGGAATGTAGCACAACACTGAAGTGAAAGCAGCACAAACAAAATTTCTAAAAATCAATAAATAATTGTGATAAATGGCCTAATTATGATCTCAGTATTGATCAAAGTAGTCATGATTATCATTTCGCTCATGATCATGCCGCCCTACAGTCAGCTGCATGCAAATATTTCGGCTTGTGTCAGTGTCTGGCAAATGATGCCGCCGCACGAGGCAGTGCGTCTAATTTGTTTGACCTTTTTAAATCAGCAGCACAAAGCTCTGTATGATGAGTGCAAAGCCAGATCTGAATGCCAGCCGGAGCAAAAAAAAAAAAAGTCTTTTGGAAGGCTTAGACAGTGTTCCACCATAAGAGAAAGGCTCCAAACAGTTTGCAGTCATCTTTTTTTTTTTAAATGATCTTTTATTTTCCACACAGATACACATCCACAAAATCACTCCTGTCATTTTAGGAAGAATAACTCTTTCTGGATTTATTTAAAGACACCTGGTTTAAAAATCTTACAATGTACAGTATATCACAGAAAAACAAAATATTGCAATATCAGGTTTTCCACTGTCCAATTAACCCCAATTATCCCCAGTTCTGGAAATTCATGTTACTGAATTTGTATTCATGCTGCGAGCGTCTCACAATAAATGATATTTATATCCTTTGTATAGGTGTGCAGCAAAGATATTAGAGACAAATAACTCAAAACCGTGTCTCATATAAAACAGTCTGCATGACTTCATACCGCTATGTGTGAGAAAATGTGTTATTTTGGATTTTGAGTCAACTAGCCCTTTAAAAAGATGTGTAGCTGGCGAAATAACCGTCTGCATGAACTGAATTCAGACATGCACCCAGCAACGAACAGTCCACCATGTTTAGTTTGTTGGCTTGGAACATGAAATCCTGGCACGAGGAGTGTGAACTTGTTAATGCAACTATTATTGTGATCTGGTCTTGTAGCTTACCTGCACAGTCTTATGGGAACCTGGCTGTAAAATCAACAGCTGCCAGAGACGAATATATTAGGCTTAGAGTCAGAGCCTTTGTGCGTTTGCCAACAGAGTCTCCTGCCGCACTGTCAAGGCAAGTTCCCCAGAGACTCCGGCATCAGCATCGCATATTTAGCAGATAGAAGGAGAGAGGAGGTGGCCCGCGCTGGAAAATTGCCCCAGCAGCCCATACCTAACCACATCTGACAGGTTTATTCAGAGGTTGCAATTCAAATGCGTGGAGGTCGTGGAGAATGACTCCTGGACCAGCTGTTTCCCATCATTGTCACAGTTGTAAACTGCATCCCCCCGACACCTGCACCTGTGTGTCTGTTTTGGGAAAAAAAAAAAGAAAGACCCCCCAACATCTGCCACATGATAAATCTAACCGCATCGCAGCAAATAGAGGCTGAATGAGTTGCTTTGTGTTATCTGAATACATCACCATCCCGGGACAAGTGTTCTCCGTCAGGCGCTGACAAATAGGCTCTTGTATTCATCAATGAGATGACAAAGATGTTTCTTGCTCACATTTGTTTCCTTCATTTGTCACTGCTTAGCATTTGCTCATATGCATGTTCCTGTCGTTCTCCTTTTGCTGTGCGGCATCGCCACGGGCCAAAACACTTGTTCAGCTGGAGGCATCTTCTTCTTCCTCTCTCTTGCTCAGACAGAAAAGCACCAGACCTCAGTTAAACTCTTGGTGATTTTGTCACAATGGCACAGGGGCGTACAGCATCTTTGTCTGGATGATTTTCAGCTTCATGGTCTACCTCCGTTAAAGCTTCTGTTGGCATCAGTATCAGATTACTCTAAATTCAATTGTTACCAAAGAAAATGACAGGAATGTTATTATCCCGTGATCCAGTCTTGGCTGCCCCATCAGTCTTGAATGGTTACCATGATTGCAGCCAAATCTCATTTCGTGTAATTCATTAGGCGCACTGAGATCATTCTTACCTGCTGCTAATCCCATTGGAGAAGAATTAAACATGATGTAATTCTCATGTCTTGAATGAGGCTGCATGATGTCTTTTCTGTGCAGTTTCGACATTGCTTTTATAGAAGGGCGTCCATGGAGGCTGATCAGAACAGCAGAACTTTACTTTCATGCTAGGTCTAGAGCTACTCGTAAGGTAACTGGGTTGTTTCTGTTCACACGGAAGCTTAATTCCTTTGGGTGAGAAGACCAAGAAGTGTGCAATGCACGTGGGCTGGCGTTGTTTATATTAAACCCTCCACATGCAGTAATCCGTTCTGAGCATTGTGAGTCCTTGCTGACTGTAGTGGCATAAAAAAAGAGATCTCCATCATCTCCCTCAGGCACCTCTCCACATGTCCAGTCCTGCTGAGAGCCAAGCGTTGTTAATTGAATTGTGCTCTCTAATTCGCCGTCCTCGCAGCCGTTTTAATCTCAATTGGACGTAATGGTTAGGAAAATATTTCAGATGCAGCAATAAAGAAGCGGCATCTAACTGGTGTGGCAGGCAAGACCAGTCATGAAGATAAGATTGAAGCCTATTCACATGGTACAAAACCAGTGATTTGCAGTAATTGCTGAGAAAATTGAATTAGGTTTATCTCTTACAAATGTGAATCATCTGTAATTTCCACTACAAATGAGACACTTCTGTAATCTCCCTGTCATATTTTAGAAATGCAGATTTAATTTGTGGTTGTAGAACAAATAATACCTTTTCTATTCTTTGTAGTCATGCTAGTGGCATGAGTAAAATATGGCAAGATCTTTTTGCTACATTACTCTACAGGTTGGTGTGGATATTCTTGTTGCCATAAGGATGAACCAGACAGATACTGGTGGTCCCTTGACTCTTCATACTGCACCACCAGCAGGACCATTTTTTTAAACTTATCTACTGAAACATCTCCCTCTCTACAAGATGTGTTGCTGCACATCTTGCCTCAGACATTCATGGTGTCCAGTGGAAGAATCCTCATAACCTGGATACATTATTCAAAGACACAGAGTTTGTTGGCATGCGGGATCCACATGTGCACAGCAAAAAAGTGCAAGGAACAGGAGAGAAACACTGGAAACTAGGATTCCAGTGTTTCTCTCCAGAGTTTGGAGCTCTACATCAGCTGTAGAGCTCCAAACATGATCAACAACAATTTTGGCTTCTCACAGTTCAATGGACATGATTGACAGCTACCCTGCACTAACTGAGTGGGGACTAGAGGCTTCTCTGTGGACGGCCACCGAGCTAGCATCGACTGTAGCCTGCGTGTGATGCAGTTAGGGAACATTGTGGAGTCTGTCGATAGAATACGCAAATGTTCAGCAAGTGAAGGGGTTTGGGTACGATTTTGTGGACAGTTTGCAAACTGGAGATTCAGATTTTGCAGAAATGTAGTACAACATGCAAGTGAAAGGAGTGCTGTTTACTGAAATGTTAAAATCCACAGTTGTAAACTCTGTTGATCACAATAATCATGATTGTAATTTTGGTCATTAATGTGCAGCTCTTGTCAGTTGTATGGAAAGGATGATGTTGACCAACGACAGGTACTCTGTTGACAGGGTCTTGCGATTGTTGCCATTATATGAAGCACCACAGCTAACTTGTATGACTGTTTAGCCCTGTATGATGAGTGCAAAGCTAGATCTGAGTGCCATCCACAGGACACTGTTTCAGTTACCTTTGCCAGTGTCACACCATATGAGAAAGGTTTTTGATATTTTTTTTAGCCTTTTTAATTTTTTCTTGTCAAGATGTTCTCCCATAAAGAGTCATCATCATCATTCTGGGAAGATTAAGTCTTTCCAAATAGAGTTAATCAAGTCTTATTCTGAAATTTCCTGTATTTTTTCCAATTACAATATACATTACAAAGAAAAAATATATTGTGATATCATTTTCTCCCTAGTATCATGCAGCCCTAGTTTCAGTAGACTCTTAGTCCACAGCACTCTGAATTAATTAATTAAAAAACATTGAATGTATAATCTCATATGGTAATATTCCTTATAATAAAGCCTCACAGCAAACTTCTCATGCCCTGGTCAGTCACGCCCGTCCTGTTTGGATATCCTTTCCCAGTGCTGCCATGAGTTCTTTCCACAGTCTAAAATCATCCAGGTTTGGTAAATTGGTGACTCTAACTTAAGCGCAGGTGTGAGTGTGAATGGTTTGTCTGTGCAACAGCCCAGTGTTAGACTGGAGAGCTTGGATAGGGTCCAACCCCTCGTGACTCTGCACAGGACACGCCAGTATAGTCAAGTGGCGACAGAGGTAGCAGTGATCAGTGGATTTCACAGAGCACATGTGTTTCTCTGCAGGGCTCATTTATTAATGACATGAATTCCCCAGGTTCTCCTCAGCAGATGTTAGTAGACTTTATTTAAAACCTATGCAGGATCAAAACCAAAGGTGTTAAAATAACAGAAGGAAATACATTTGTCAAGCATAACACAGGGTAGCACAGTGATACTTCAACTTGATGCATGGGGCCAACTCTCTGGCTTCCTCCGTCTGATAGCGTGAGTAGTATTTCTACCCCTGCAGCAGAAAAGCTCCAGCAAATTCCAGCCTGTTCAGCTTTCTGAAATATGCTGGCAGGGAGAGCCGAATAAATGACACGTAGCTACTTTGAGAAATTTCAGACCAAGACAGATGACCCAGAGTTGCAGCCACTGGATTATTTGTTTTCTGTAGAGCAATATCGCGGCGTGTTGTTTTGCTTTTATCGTTATAAAGTTAAGAGCAGTGCGTGGCACAGCTGTACGGAGGCAAGACATTTTTCTTTGAACAGATGGTGCTGTAATTTAGTTGTCTTGGAAGAACAAGACTTTTCTTGTTATTCCTCTTCTCATTTGCTTAATTTTATCTCTTTTTTTGTTTGCATTTGCAGCACCTTATGGGTATTAGCAGAGGCTGTGCTGCATGTACAGTTTTCTACGAAGTTCATAATGTGGGGACAGTGTGTTGTTGAACTCATTTGGATTTAGTTCAGACTGCAGGGAACAAATCCAGCGCCTGAAAAAGCCTGCTCTGGGTGTCAGTGGCGTGCTATCTGTTACAGTGGTATTGTAGAGCACAGTGGAGCGGCTGTGATACCGCTGTTGTAACATGCAATGCCAGACCCTCTGTTAGTCTTCAGTGGCCTCAGAGGCCAGTCCTTATCTTTTAACAACACGCCTCTCAGCCATCCACTGGCATACAAATGAAAGACTCACTTAGGGGCCGCTCTCTCTCTCCATCTCCTCACCCACTCACCCTCCTCCCCTCAACCCCCCCTTCAACCTCTCAGTGTCATACTAATCCTGTTTCGCGCTGGAAATACAGCACTGTTGCAGTATTCTCGTGCCATTGTGCTCTCCAGTACATTTTGATTAAATGGTATACCAATACAAACACATCAGATATTATAATGGCTTCACTCACACTATCATCGCGGTCTGCTCTCCATTTTCAAACTGTTTTCCGCACGACGGAAACCAGAGAAAAGAATCCCTTTAAATGTGCCAGTGTGATTTATAAACCCAGCATGTTTCTCCCCTCAGCTCGCTTGTAACTCAATTATAGAGTTGATGCTCTAATAAATGGCAATAACATGCCATTGTTAAAGTTTAATGTGGCCCTTAATACCAGCCACTGCTCTCCAATGTGAGTGGACAGCTCCTAGATGGAGTCACCAGCGAGACGACAGGAGGACTCCGTTAACAGTGATGGCACACGGCTTGTGCTGAAAACTAATTAGTGTGTGTCTACCTGGCCTGCACCTACTGTTTAAGGTCTGTATTAGCCGTGGTTACAGCACTTTGTGCATCATGACACAACCTGGTGTAGCAGAGTTTAGGCTCATTTCTCTTTTCTTTTTTTTTTTTGATCCATGTCATTTGCGCCACTGGCACAGCACTGGAGATGTCGGTCAGTGTGATTATACTTAATTTTAACAACTTAACATTGAATTTGCCAGTTTGTGTGATCGGACTGGTCCTTTTCCTCAACACTAATTAGAAGATATTGATGTTTCCCAGTAAAATTAGCCATATTATTCTACTATCCATCATCGTCAGTAGATTTAAAGCAAACTATGGAAATGTTCCAAGAAAAAAGAAAATATGAGCTGCCCTTTGTTTCCATTAACTGCTTTGGAGAACAAGGGGCATAGTATTGCCTGGAGGTCATGGTGTAGGCTACATTATGCACGGCTGTAATAAAGAGGGTAGAAAAAGCTGGGAACAAAACCATTTGTAAGCAACCGTTAAAGAACTCTGGCAGTCCATGAGAGAAAAGTGGCAAGAAGTCTTCAGTAATTGTTTTTTGATTTTGAAAGTTGTAATTAGTCTGTAATGTCGGCTGGCATTGGTCATGTTTCGTTAAAGGTGCCGACAACGAAAGACGTGGAAAAAGCTCATCACTTATGTTATGAGTTACATGTTCACAAAAAGTCTGTACAATTTTAAAAACACGTCAAGTGAGTTTTTATCTTCAGATGTCGTTGTTTCCATTTACTTTCTCCAATGTGTCATTTTAAAATAGCATGCAACCCTGTGTTACAGTACTATGATTACCACACATGCCATGCAATACTGGTTAGTGTTCTTGTGTCTGTAGCAGAATTCCACCCTCCTTACCGTTCATTCATGTCCCCTACCCACCGTGGAAGTTGAGAATTATAACTATTCTATGCTATAGACATAAGCAGTCAACACCCTGGCTGAGCATCTGCACCTTTAAACTGCAGTATACTGATGTTTGTCTCAAAAACATGATTCAGGCTTATTCAGATTTAGGCAGATTTATACGTAAAAGAAGAAGTTTTTAAAGGTTTAATCAATGGCAGGGGGACTTTAAAGCAAGTACACTTCATGTTGGCTGTCAGTTGTTATACAAAGACATTAAAACATATGAAAACAGCTGAAACACTGAGTTAAGACAGCGCTGGAGTAACTCATACCCCCTTTCCACCAAGAAGAACCAGGTGCTAGTTCGGTGCTGGTGCTTAGTTGGTTCAAATCTGGTTCCTCCTAACAGCCTGTTTGCTTTTCAATTGGCAAGGATCCAAGTTGGAGCCACACCATTGCATCACCGTAAAACAACTACGCTTGCATGGATTATATAGCAGTTAAACAAACGCAATAAGTTGATGATAATATCTGTGTTTATCTTTCGAAAAATATTAAAGACAAACATCATTATAAAGATAATGATCAGACAGAGGTCCACAAGGCGGAGGTTGCCTGTTGCCTGTTGCCTGTTGCCTGTTGCCTGGGCACATCCGTGATCGCGCTACTGGTGGGGCACAACGGTACCGGATTTCAGCACGCAAAACTTCCGTGTGTCTCGCGAGTCATTCCAATACATCTGCGGTCGGACCACGGACATCCTGAAGAAAAAGGACACAAATTACTGCTTGTGTGTCCCTTTCCACCGTTGATGGTTGGTCACCATAACCCCACCCCCAGCCCCTGACGTACTTGGTGCTTAGCTCTGGCCCAGCAAAGAGTTGGTGCTTGCTAAGCAGCAGTTTTTAGCACCTGGAGCCGGTGCTTAGATGGTGGAAACACAAAGAACTGGTGCTCAGTCAGGCTCTGGATCCGAACTAGCACTGGAACCAGCTCAGTGGAAAAGGGGTAACTGATGAAATGCAGAGTGAGAGTTGGGCGGGTATCAAGGTTCCACTGTATTTTTTTTACAGTTGTGCAGGGGGCTGAGCATGTTTAAGTCGCTTCTCAAAGGTGAAGTACGTGATTCTAATCCAGTTTACTTTCTGGCAAATTCACTGTCCACTAGCTCTCCGTTCTGTGTGAGATAAAAAAAAAATCTGGTGTTCACCCAAGCTGTGGCTCTATAGATGGTAAACAAACAGTCTGACCGATCCATACAGCACTATTCCAGCGTGTCCTTTGCACATCATGCTTGTGCACAGTGCAGGGTGGAAAGGAAGGGGATGGTAGATGGAAGAAAAGCTGGCAGCGGAAGCGAGACGGACTCCACCTTTATTATCTGGCAAAATCATCCTTTTGCTCACTTTGTCCTCCATCCAAACTTCAGGACTGTGACAGGCATGTTTTTTTAGGCTTTAGCAGCCACTAGTTTTTCCTTTCTTTTACGAATTGTGTGACAGTCCTGGACGTATGTTAAGGCAACTTTGTGCATTAGCATCTCTTGGACGGTGCATTTAATGGCGACAAGGACAGAGCTGACAACTCAAAATACAAGTAAAAGCAGGAGGATTGTGTTTGGTGTCTCAGCCCCAGACTCCTGTTGCTTCTGGTTAATGCAGCTCCCAGCATGGTAGCTTACCACCCTCGGTGTGTGAGCGTGTTTGTGAATGGGTAAATAAAAGATATATTATAAAGTGCTGTGGATAAAAACACTATACAAATACATCCCATTTACCAAATCAAACACTCTTTGCCTTTGTTACTTATTTCATACGAGACAACTGATACAATCTCACTGTTGAGTAGCTGCCATGCATGAAAACAGGGAAATATGCAAAGATCAGTTGCTTGATATGAACCCAACACCGAGCGTATCACATTCAATAATTAGAAATGTCAAAAATAAAGTTTTCAACTAGTACTAAGAGTTTATTTTTCTTTTTAACATCAACAACATTTCCTCCCAGCATAGTGCTTGTCTCAGATGTATCTAGCAAAGGTTATTCATCAAGTGTTGTCTATTTATTTTGTTTTCTGAATGATAATGTGACATGAATAATTGACAGCATGGGACTGAGGCTGCTGGCTGCTGATGAAGAGGAAAACTGCACTTTAATCCTGTCATATAGACATGCCCCCTGCTGCCTTTATAACACGGGAATATAATAATGAAAGCACATGTATGAAGGAAATCACACTCAGTTATTATTTCTTCAGCTGGAGGAAATGAAATTCAACACAGCCAATTTAAAAACAAATAAAAGCAGACTTCTTGAAGGAACAGGAGAGATATTTCTTTGGTTGGAAGACCCCCTGCTGGGTCTCAACGGTGAGCTGAAATTTGTACCCCAAATCTGAAATACGGCGGTATTAAACTGTGATGAAGGTTCATGATATCAGTGGCTAAGGCTGCAGCCCACGCAGCTCATTATTTTTAATTAGCCCCACCTTTTCAGTACGCACATTTCATGACACTGCCACGCTGTGTCATTAACCATCAGCCTTAAACGCCATCAGATGTCTGATGTGGTGTTTCTCACATCAAATTATGTAACTGTGCAGCCAAGAAGCACAGGCTCGAGACTTTGTTAATTTCTTTGTTAAGTTCACTTTCAATTTATAGTTGTGCTGGACTAGAAGCTTCATGTCTGGATGCTAATTGACTGGCTCACATGCATACTTTGTGAGCTGTGATTTGAAACTAACTTTGTCTGTCATATTCTCGGAGAAAAATCGGAGAGGCCTTGTGTTACTGTTTAATTAATTTTCATGAGTTAGCTGATAGAGACATAAAATGTAGGGAACCTTTTTCTCTTTGGTGACCTTATTTGAGAGCGTGCCTATGTTCCCACAGCCCTATGTTCCCAAAGCCCTATGTTCCAACAGCCCTATGTTCCCACATTCCTAAGATTTTTTTTTTTTTTCAAAATTAGGCCCTGTGTTCCCACAGTTCCCACATTTCTACCCGTGGTAGTTAGGGGTTCGCCACTCAATCCTGCGGACGGGGTCTTAAAAATGTGAGACATGTGGGAACATAAGGTTGTGGGAACATAAGGTTGTGGGAACATAGAGCAGTGGGAACATAGGGCAGTGGGAACATAGGGCTGTGGGAACATAAGGCTGTGGGGACATAGGGCTGTTGGAACATAGGGCAGTGGGAACATAGGGCCTAATTTTCAAAATTTTCAGCAAAAAAAATCTTTAAAATGTGGGAACATAGGGCAGTGGGAACATAGGGCAGTGGGAACATAGGGCTGTGGGAACATAGGGCAGTGGGAACATAGGGCTGTGGGAACATAGGGCAGTGGGAACATAGGGCAGTGGAAACATAGGGCAGTGGGAACATAGGGCAGTGGGAACATAGGGCTGTTGGAACATAGGGCAGTGGGAACATAGGGCAGTGGGAACATAGGGCTGTTGGAACGTAGGGCAGTGGGAACATAGGGCAATGGGAACATAGGGCTGTTGGAGCATAGGGTAGTGGGAACATAGGGCAGTGGGAACATAGGGCTGTGGGAACATAAGGCTTTGGGGACATAGGGCTGTGGGAATATAGGGCTGTGGGGACATAGGGCAGTGGGAACATAGGGCCTAATTTTCAAAATTTTCAGCAAAAAAAAATCTTTAAAATGTGGGAACATAGGGCTGTGGGACCATTGGGTTGTGGGAACATAGGGCCAACCACCCCTTATTTATTATCACGTCCATGTATTTTACATGTGAAAATCCTGTAAACACCAGTGAAGGCAGCTGACTCAAAGTATCTTATCTGACAGCTGAGGCTGCCTTTACAACCACAGCTACATGGTTCTACTTTTTGCCCTCCTCCCGAGATTCCCATCATTCAATATTCACAACTAGGCTTGTTTATTTCAGCCTGCAATACGTACTGTATAATAGAGCCAGCTCCTAAATAGATTGAAATAGGATGCTCTGTAGAGTAGTAACACGAAAACAGAAACACAGAGGCATTATTTTAATTTCAAATGGGATAGCATTTCTTGCAACATGCAAACGAATTTCATTTCATTTTATTTAAAGCTGCTTCAGCTTCAGACACTTGAGTTGTGGCTTTGAGCAAATAGTGTATGTTGTATTGTTATTTTATTACTTTAAAACACATTTTGCTGCTGTGGAATACGATGTCAACACCAGGCTTCCTCCTGGCTCAGAGCGGGCCTTTGGAGAATGACTACATATGACAGGAAGCAGGATTGGTCCACTTTCAGTAAAGGCAGTGGGTCTTTGTTACCTTATGTGTTACAAACCTACGCATTTTTCTGCTATTCATGACATCTGATGAACAAAAATGTTTCTCTTTTTTTCGTTTGATTAAATGAAACCACAGTTAACAAAACTGGGTGGAAATATATGTTTTCCATTTTGGAATTCTTTGCGTTTTGGTACTGGTGATTTTCTATGCAGGAAACACCCAGAATACTGATATTATTAATTCATGGATAAAATATAGCTGTTCTGATATTTGTGTATGTGGGGGAGAAAATCAAGTTGTTTTTTTAGAAAAGTGTCTGCCATATCAGTGTACCCTCATAGAATCACGGTTGCTCGTATTTCTTTAGCTCGGCCCATTGTTATAATAGAATACAGTGCAATCACAGCGTATTTCCAAAGACATAAAACAAGGGCATGAAGTTGGCTTATCTCCGGTCTGATGATTTGATAACTGTGGAGTCGTCGTGAGATGTTGTTGTGTGGCATGTTACCCTTGACTTGAGGTCAGCTCGTCCAGTTAATCTCGACATCAACAACTTGAGCTGCAGGAAGTCTGGTGTTCTGCACTGACATACAGCTGCAGCAGCTCTGCTCAGATCATAGAAATGACATGTTAACCCTCGGAGTGGCCAGAGATACTCCTGTTAGATGCAGCAACACGTAGCTCTTATTGATAATAAGGTTAAGTCAAATCAGGAAGTGGCACCAAGAGTGGTCTGTGGCGACACCTGTTTAATAGAGGATGAAAAAAACACGACATAACAAGAGTCACAGAGTAGAGATCACCAATGAAATGACTACAAAGATCACTTCACTATGGTAGTATCCTCCTCAAATGTCTGTTGGAACGAGACCATGAGGTGCTTTAAAACTAAAGTTATTCCAGGACTACAAACAGAGTTACGAATACTCCCAAGGCCCAAGATTCATGTCAGCCTTTCTCTCGATTGCCTCTTTCAGCTCGTTCCCTCCAGAAATCCTGTCCACAACCATCTTTCCAGTATTTGTCACTAACAGATATTACCAGTGTTTTGTTGCTATTTTCAGTCGAAATAAAAGTGTACAATGTCCTCTGCGTGTTGAGAAGAGCTTTTAATTACATCCCTTTTGACAAAATTGCACTGCCTTTTGAGGACGGCTGCTTCTATTGTTTTTAAAGGTGGTTCAAGGGGTTTATTACTGTCAGAAGTATCGCTGTTGACTAAACTCAGTCCCCGCATTGGCGTGGGGAATTGTTGACTTTGCAAAAGCTCTTGTAACTGCAGAATTACAAATGCCAGGAGGCCCTTGAATTCCCTTTAAGCTACCTCTAGGCAAATAGAAGAGAACTGACAAAGACCTCCACAAAAACCAACAGGCCTCCCACACATACAGACAGCAAGATAACAAACAAGTGTTGGAAAGCGACCCAATGGGACGAACAAGGAGAGGTTTAAACATATTCCTGTGCAGCAGATTCCTAAAATGGAGCAGCCAGATTTCCCCTGCAGTTTAAGAAAACAAATGTCTAAACAACTGTTGCACCAGATCTTGCGTTTTACCCAGAAACAAGGACGTGTTACTACATCCAGAGGGTTTTGTTGAGATTCATATGTAGTTCCTTCACACGTACTTCATTTCTGGAGGATTAAAGATAAAAGAGTCAATTCAAATACTGTCATTTTGGCAAATGCATGTTTCTAATCGGGAATTAGGGCCTTAATAATAACATGGATGTGATGAGCGTTTTCTTCTGGTGCTAAATCTTGCAGACATTCAGTTCAAACATGCAAATAAGGGGCAGATGGAATTAGCCAAGAAGTGTGTGGGGGATGAGAGATGTGTCGCTAGGGGTCGACGCCTTTTGTGGAACATAAGTCCCATTTATCCCAAATTAGGACGGGTGCGGCACTGGTTCGCTTTGATGTTCCTCTTGGCGGGGGCCGGGGTGGAGTGCAGAGGGAGGGGGGCAGATTGCTCGAGCACAAACAGATGTTCAAGGCTCATCCTTTGAGGTGGTGATGAAACATAGCCACAGCAAGAGTTTTCACATCCCACTGTCAGTCGGTTGACACAGAGACAAGGGCAGGGCTGCAGTTGCCACTCTAACGGCGCTGCATATGGGCTTCGATGGCAACGGCAGCAGATGAAGCACTTTGACCCATATGTGTGCAAAGTTGAAGGCTTGGGTGCGTTGCAAAGGAAAAAAAAGGGGGGAAGAAAATCCCATATAGTAATTTCATGGCTGTTTACAGAAAACACAATATGACATCATAGCCTGGCAGAAGATATTTACTCAGACGTTGTTGTACAGCAATATCAGAAAGGTTTTTAGATCACAAATTACCCACACAGCGCAGCACCCAGCAGCGTTTATTAAACATGTGTTTCTTCCACCAGGATGACAAGTTGTCATATCAACATCTTATCAAGGTCAAAATGTTTCTGCTTCACACCTCGTCTAACTGGGTCAATTTCATCTCTGTTTCCTCAGGAATATGACGACGGCTACGGAACAGCTTATGATGACCAAGGATATGAATCGTATGACAACAACTACAGCAACCAAGGACAGAAGTAAGTTCTGCTATTATCCCCAAATAGTCCTCACCTCACTGATATCAATTTTGGGTATTTCGGTAAGACACCTTCCCACTTTCCACAGTAAGGTTTGGTGTATGAAGCACTGAGCTCTTATTTCAGGTAGAATGTATGTGAGTCAGTGTGGTGGATGAGTACACATAAGTCACATCTGACTTTCAGGTAACTTGGCCTCCACATTAATGACCAGCTTGTTTATTCCTATTGTTGTCTCCTAAATGAGCACCCAAAGCTACAGTACAAAGGCTTAGGGTTACATAGGCTAGCATTGTGGAGGTCTAATATTAATAATAATAATCTAACCTTTATTGATCCCCATGAGGACATTCCTTCTCTGCATTTGACTCATCCTATTCGTAGTTAACCTTAACTTTACATAGTAGGAGCAGTGGGCTGCCATGGTGCAGTGCCCATGGAGCAGTCAGGGGTTAAGAGCCTTGATCAAGGGCCTACAGTGGTGGTGACTGGTACTCTCACTTTCCCACCTCAACTTCTTGCTAGTTCGGGGACTCGAACCGTCGACCCACTGGTTACAAGTTTGGTTCACAAAGCACTAGGTCACCACTACCCCTTGCCTTATGCCAACAAAACAATTCTGACTCTGGGGCATGAACACAGTATCTCTGGGTGTCCTGGGGTGAGGTTGGCAGCAGCTCCTTTGGGTCCTGTGGGTTGCAGGATTGATCAGGCCTGTTGTGGCCTAGCTTGTGAGTGATCGATTGGATTGGGATCTGGGGAGTTCAGTGGCAGGGCCATCACCTTTGGCTTTTTCTGTGAGTGCCCTTTTTTGTGGGAAAACAGAAACCAGAATTCTCATCCTAGGATTAACTTAAATTACAAGCTGCATTCATCAAAATTTTTAGATTAATGATGGATGCAAAGCCAATGCATAATGTGAAATTTGATGGCACACCCAGGATCACTGCACAACTCTGTAGTTCCCCACTAACCTATGGGGTCTACAGTTCACACTCACTGTTCTCATCAGCCTCATTTCCAGCTGCAGGAAGCAGTTTAATGCAAAGAAGCCATCACTGACCAGCACCACGTCACATGCACACAATGTTAGGTACTTGCCAGCCAGCTTACGTTAGCGGAAAATAAAGAGCAGCTAAAGAACCAAATCATTTGATTTTGGTTAGACCAAAACAGAACTAAAAGGAAAATACATGGACAAAAACACAGTTCTGAGTCACTGATAATTCTGCTGGATGTAGTAATAAACAAATGTTTGCTATATTTGACTCAACTGCCATAACTTACATCAACCACACAGTAGCTATGTACAGTAGCTGGTACTGAAAGGGAAAAAAATGCCTTGAATCTAATCTTGAAAACTTTTAACATTCTGTGTAGTGGCAGAGCTGACATTTACCCTCAGTACTATTACAAATAGTAGAAATACCCAGTAAGCAGTGATATTTATATAATTGGGAACAGACCAAAATAACAGGAACACATCTTTACATAAGGTAATGGAGTTCAACAGCACTCAGAACTACACCTTCCAAATCTTCAATTGAGTGGAATCAGCACTTCTCCTAAAAGGTTGCAAGAAAAACTGAAGATTAAAGCTTTTATTCTGGCAGGATGTATTGCTGGACTGTAGTATCAGGCTGTGGTAGTTTGTAGCTGAGGGGTAATAATATATTGACAACTGAGTGTAGCTGGAGTACAGGGAATAAAACAACTCAGATATAAAGCAAGGTTGTCATGTTAGAGTTGCTAAAATGTGAAAAAGTGAAAATGCCAGTGATCTAAACAGCCTGATTTAGTGCACTGAAGTGGACATGATTTGAATATGCAATGAGTCGTATTCATGTCTCTCATAGTCTAAAACACAACTTCATGAGCAGCGTCTGAGGGCAGTGAGTTTGCTGCGGTCTGGGCATTTGGCCTTGAGTTAATGTAAAAGAATATGAGATTTTGAATTGCAGTCACTTGGCAACAGCTGGATTATGGTGCACACGCTTTTAGGAGTCATTTGTGCTCATTTTCCACCCTGTTTGAAACTCAACAGAACACTTGCAGTTAATGAAGTATTTTGTGAAGTGTGAAATGTTTTGACCGACCTATGAGTTGTCCTTTAAGATTAACTCAGAAAAGCAGAATTTAGCTTTGGCGTCTTCAGTGTTATGGTTCTGTTTAAGGGGGAAAAAAAGCGATCACACAGGTGTAGGAGGTTTGAAACGTCAGGGCCTGGTAGCTAAGAAGCTAATCTTTGAATCTAAAGTCTCAAAATAAACCTCTCTCGTCAGACTCTGACGTAATCACAGTTTCCTTCAAGGGATTAATTGCAGCTCATGGCAGTTTTATTATATTATCTTTGATTTATTCCAGCTTAAAAATATCAGCCTAAAGGTACATTTTTCTCCAAGTGTCTCTCTTGCCATTGTCTTAGTGGTATGCTACTCCATTTAACAGAGGGGTCCTGCACAGCTAAATGCAGAATATTGATTTTCTTATATCCAGGCAGCTATCACACTCTCCATGCCACACAAGGTCAAAGGCTTTCTGTTTGGTCGCCCACTGTATTTTATCAGCACACAATGTGCTACATTTATGTATGCCTGCTTGTGCCACTTCAAAGAAAGAATGATTGTTGCCACATTTAGGGTGTCAAAAATTGGATTGAATTGGCAGCAGCTGGGAAAAAAAAGAGGCAAACAGTCACAGAGGAGAAAAAAAATGATTCTGTCCCCTGGCTTTTGTGTGCAGGGTGGTCGATGTTTTCTTTTGTAGAGGTGTCAAGATGTATGTCACCCAGGCTTCATCCATCTTTTGTGCTTTCTTTCTTTTTTTTTTTGTGGTCCAGATCACACATCCACACACACACACTCCTCTCCCTCTCTAACACACCGATGTTAAGTCTTGAGGGTTGGGTGTCCGGATGTTTGCTGCGGTTAACACAGGTACGCCTCGGGAATCTGCAGCCTTTTCTTTTAAAAGCAGCCTCTTGAATAACGGTTGGGGGTGGGGGGTGCGCGCTGGTCCTCGGTTTGGTGACGGCGCAGGAGAAAAATGGAGTCCATCATGTTGAGGCTGGAGGCTGGGTGGACTCAAAGAGATTTTCATGTCTGTTATCTGGCGGGAGATGAAGCAACTAATAGGACCCAGACTTAGAAGCCTGCGCCTCCAGAGACAGCTGATTCACTTACTTCTTCTCTTATTTGTGTGTCCTTTGTCCTGGATTTGGTTGAGAAGTTACAGCCACTGCAGGCTGACGTTGTGCATGTATGCAACATAAGCTTTGTGCAGTATTTATGGCTGGTCTTGGATTGATCAAATTTTGATTGTTTGGCTCATAAACATAAGATATGTTGTGCTGCATGTTCTCATTGTTTGTTCTTTGGTTATTCCTGCAGGCAGTACATCTAAAACTATACACATACTAATACTAGCACATACTAATATTATCAGAAACCAAAAAAACAGCACTTTATTGGTCCATAGTAATTTGTTTTCTACTTTTAATTGTAGCAGCTGCAATTAATACTGCATCACCATACTGTGTCTTCATAGGTCTCTAATTACAGTTACAATCCTCTTTATCCTTGTGATGGCAAAGGTGCGTTATTTTCACCTCAAGCTGGAGGAAAGTCATAGCTGGTCCCAGCTGCGGCAGGGCCTGGAGGAGAGTATGTATGTGTGTGTGTGTGTGTGTGTGTTTCTATGTGAGTATGTGGACATGAAGTCTCCTAACAATGTTTCTCACAGCCTAAGGAGCTCCCAGTCACCAATCTGAGCTGCGGCTGCGTGGCAGGATTTCAGTTGCCGGAGGATAACAAGCAGAACAATTTACAGTCTCTCTGTCATGGTATTACCCCGATGGCTTATGCTAGAAACAGGCCTGCCATTTGTGAACACGAAAGGAAAAGAAGAGGACGGTTGTTAAAGGCTGCTGCCCTTAAACTGATCGTGATGCTGCATCAGACGCTTTAATTAACCTGAAATGTATTTCTATAGCGGATGTAATGAATGGAGCTGCAGGTGGTGATCAGTTTCGTGGCTGCCACTCAAATAATCAATTTAATATTGTACTATATAAAGCGTCATCTTACATCTATTGATTCAACGAAGTCGAAACACATTGCATTGCTTTATACCCATCATTATCCTGGTAAAACAGAGAATTGATTCCTCCTTTTCCTGTAAAGAATCACCACACAGTGTTGGTGTCCCGGCTTCAGATGAATCTATACTAGTGCTGGAGTGCAAAAGGAAAATGGCAAACATTCACTGCTGAGAGAGATTTCTCAGTTGCTTTTGACATATGCACGAAACAGGGTCTAATTCCCTCTTAAAATTGCTCCTTAAGCCCAGAGCTCTGCAGGGTACCTTTTAATTGTCGCTGCCACTGTCTGCCACTGACAGACGTGCAGACACCTAGTTGATTTAGTAAAATTGTCAGAAATATTATTCACTGAAAGTTAAAGTCCTGCATTTGTCTTCGTTGTAAGCATTCTCAGCCTACAAATGCACTTTAGCATCACAAGTAAGAGCACTGATTAAGACAAGTAATTCATTTAACCCTTTTAATCCATTTTCTGTTGATTGTTTGCTTGAGCGGCTACACTAAAACCTACAGCTGGGGTGTGAGCAGAGAAACAGGTCTGGGATTGCAGCCTTTCCCCTGTAGGGAACGTTTCAGCGTTTGTGTACCAGCTGGCTTGTGAAACTTTAAAAGTGAATGATGTCACAATTCCTGAAAGTCCAAGGTGATGCAATAAAATTCCTCCGCCCTTAAAATATTCAGCTTACTATTAAATATGACAAAGAGAAGCAGCTGCATCTCATAACTGCCTGCCTAGAACTCAGCAACGTTTGGATTTTTTTTTGCTTGAAAAATGAATGAATTGATTATTAAATCAATATACAGCTATTCTTCTGCTCAACTTAATATTTCAGCTCAAGGAAAAATTTCACAATCTGAACGTACACAAGAAAAATATCCCAACTCATATTAAATTCTGCTCCATACAAAACACTTACACCTGCAGATTTATTTCCAAAAGGCTGCTGGCTTTACCATTGTGCTTAAATGCAAATGCGTATAATCAGTTATTTTAAATATGTGTGACACTGGCCAACAGTGTTAGTGATAAATCTTACCCTTCACTGCTGTGTTTAACTTGAACGGACTATTCACACACATTACTGTCCACAAAGGCAAAAAACGCTGACGAATGAAACGAGACACCCTGTGCGACTGTACTGTACACACTGTGTCATGCACAACAGCCAGACCTGAGTAATTTAGACATGATTAAATTTGAAAGGCAAATGAGGCACTCGCAACCTTAAGACATGAGACTTGAGCTAAAAAGCTGTTTTTAGACATTCCACGACATTTACATCTTTCAGAGGATGACGCCTGGGGGAACCTCGTGGAACGCTACCTCAGCATGACAGCCGTGGCAGTCAGTCCGCAAGCTCCCAGATCACAGCCTCCTCTTACCGTGTTTACACCACACAGAGCACTGAGCTATCATCTTTTTTTTTTTTGGAGAGGCAGCAGAGAGCTTTATCTCGGGAGAGTATTGGAGAGCTGCAGCGCTTAGCTACAAATCAAGCTCTAAGGTCAAGGAGGCAGGAGGGGGCTACTTGTGGGGAGAGCGTCTTTAATTTTATTAGCGGAGAGGAGGTGACGTCTCTGTAGGGAAATGAGAAGGATGACAGCTGTGGCACAGCCCTGGCTGGACACTCGGAGAGGTCATGGCGAGGTGATCTCTCGCAGCTCGGGTGTGATCAAAGCATTATTTCATATTTGACACCTCAGAGACTGCCTCCCGCTGACACCTCGCACCTTCCATTGCACCTTGCTTTGGTACGCTACATCGTAGGCCGGATCCCGGAGGCCCGCGGGCACGAGGATAGCTGTGTGACAGTGTTTTAAAGGGCAGACGCATCCCTGAGGAACAACAGTAAATCTTAGAACAAGAGACGGGCACGGAGGGGAACACGGGAGAGTGGCTTGCTTTCATGGTGTAGTAGTTTAGAATCAATTGCTTGAAAGAACTCCAAACAAGCTTCTTCACCAGCGCACATACACAAACTTCCAGCCTTAGTGCTATTCTGCCTATAACTTCACTGCTAGGTAGTCATATAAAAAGAACCATCGTACAGGTATCAAACATCCTTTACCTACTGCCAGGTAGAATCTTACTGCATGTACTCTACATTGTTACAAGAACACTCAATATACACCACAGAGGAAGGGGTTGAAGTTTCCAACTCAGGTATGCTTGTCTGCTTATTGTTGCAACATAAAGGAATACCACAAGAGAGCTACTAGCATCCAGCTTCCTGCTGTAAAATATGGTCATTACGGTGAATCACTGCGTCCCTAGAGGCTGTGAATACAGAAGTAAGGAAGTCTATGATGCAGTCGTACTATTTCATATCTAAGGTGCTGGCAAAGGAGGGCTGTGCTGTGGTCATCATGGCAGGCCAGCAGCAGTGAGAAACGGAGACACCAGTGCTATTGTTAGTAGGGTGAAATTTGATGATGTACTAAGAAGACAAAGAAGCCACATCCACCTGATTGGCTCTTTTACGAGCTAAGCACTAAAGTAGACATGCTAATGCGCTCACAGTGACAATGCTAACAGGCTGATGTTAAGCAGGCGTCACTTCCACCATCTTACTTTAAAGCATTAGCATTTGGTAATTAGCAGTAAACGCTTACAACTCAGGCTGGTAAGAATGCAAGTCTTGCAAGTATTTAGTTGTAAATAAAGGAATGTTTGACTTAATGGAGTTAAATAAAAAGTTAAATGATGGCCTGATCTCCTGGTAGATCTAGATTTAAAAAAAAAAAAAGCTGATTGAATATAGTGTCTCAGCGCCTTCTGAGACTGTTTGGTACCAATCTATGCAGTAGATAATAAGATATATCTCAGAATAAAAACATCACCAAAGTAAATCTGGATCCGTCCTCTGGGAATCAGGAATGTCTTCACAGAATTCCATGGCAATCTGTGCGTTACTTGAGATATTTCAATCTGTGCCGAAGTGACGGACTGACCCACTAATGGACAGACCGACATTGCCATCCCTAGAGCCAAGCTGATAACATGGCTAAAAGTGGTAGCCAGAGAAGTGTTTTTCAAGGGTCACGGATTCCCAGCTAAAGGGCCCTAACACATCAGTTGACCATCTGCTGTCACTGCGCCATAATTGAGCATCTCTGACAAATATGGCCCATAGTTTGTGCAGTTTTTTTCTGGATCTAGCATTAGTTTGACCTCAGGAGAGAGAGAGGTGAGAGAGCTGTGTGTTTGTTTAGCCTAATGAATCAGTGATTTCACCCTTTAAGGGACATTTGGTCCTTTTTTTAAATATACATTTTAGTTTGTATTAAGATATTTTACATTCTTATACATTTTAAATGAATTTCTCGTATGCACACTAAATCCTGTTTCATCTAGAATGACAGTGCAGGTATTTGTAGTTTTTCCTTCTTTTCTTTTCCTGTTACAGATAACCAGCGGCCATTTGGTCTCGACTGTATGCTTTACAATGTTTTCACCAACATCAGGTGGCGCACAGTGTTTGAACATTCTGCATTTGTGATTGCTGCTACTTTGAGGTCTGCTTGCTGTGTCAGTGCCTTAAGGCAGACAGTTATTGAAACAGGAATTTTATTCTTAGTACAGATCAGCTGTGTTGGCTGTCTGCTTCTGAGACGCCTGCGTCGGCTTCACAGATGTCGGGTACCTAACTGCTGTTTTCAAGGTAGACAGCCTATCAAGATGAGTGACAGATGCTGTGGGGGAATTAGACCATCTAAAGGGAAGGAGGGCGGGACTTACACCTCTGTGTGTATTTCAAGACAAAAGCCACATATTGTAAATTCAGTGACATAAGGTCTTTCACAGATGCCAGATAGTCGGATCGATTTGAAAGAATATATCTCCTCTTGAAGTAGGCAAAGAAACATAAACGGACTGCTCTAAACCAGAAAGAAGACTTATTTAGAAAGTCAAATCTTTGCTGTAGGCCATTTTGTCAGTCTTTGTGACTCTTCGGTGGGGGGTCAGCAGTGGAGATAGCTTTGCAATCAGCCACCACACTGAGCAATCACCAGCGTACCCATAACGAAGGTTTCTATTCGAAATGATGTGAGCTTCATTTCATACAGAATGATGGAGAGAAAAAAGAGGTACTGCTGCCTTTTTTCCCTCCGTCTATTTGCATTGTAATGTTGTCTATGCGAATCACTGAGCCGGTATAATCAGAGCATTCAGTGTGGGGCATTTTTCATCAGCATTTTACTTTTCAACCTTGTGCCAAGAATGAATGAAAAACATGATTACACCAGAAGCATCAAGGAAGTATTTTTTTTTTTTTTGCTTAAGGATTCACAGTCATGATCAGTTAAAGTGTGCTACATGGAGGAAATAGGCTAACGGAAGGGAAGCAGACTCCCTCCACATAAGGCCGCTGTCGTATTATCACTACAGCCCCTCGTAATGTCCTAGTAGATTTCTTCAAATTTATCACAGAGGACTGGAAGAGTAATGGCGATGTAAGAAAACAAAGTCCACTAGGGACGTGTACTACATCATTCAGATTTAACACCGCCATCTGTTTCACGGTGCCCAGGAACGGCAACATCAGTGCTTAAGATGAAGCATTTACGGAGATGACAGATGCGTTAGAGAGACAGGGTCTTTACCCAGGCCTAGAATCAGACGCCTGATGAAAGAGACACACTTATCTAATAGGTGTTGTGTCTCCTCTTATGGCCCATGCTGCTGCTTTACACCAGTATGCTTGTTTTTCTTTCTTCTTCTTTTCTTGGCCAGTGAGGTTCGGGGAGGCACAAAGCAGCGGACGCCTTCTGCTAATGAATGTCAAATCAAAAGCTGACCTATTTAGAAAGTCAAAGCACTGTCACACCTATGACAGGGCGATATCTCGAGTGAGATCAACCTCAGGCACCTCATCTCATGCTTGTGTTCTTGCTGCCTGCTGTGTATTTCTGACTTCTATCAATGATAATAAATTGTAGATTGCATGAGGATGCGACACAGAGGCCGCCAAGGGGGTTTTCAGGTCAAAAGTTTGAAAAACTATCTTTTATTCCATTTCTTTTTATCTCATACTGCCTGACTGTAGAGGTTAGCTTCCAGACAAATTAAGTTTTTTACCTTTTTTATATGCCGGTGAGTAAAATAAACAGCTAACATCATGGCTGAGCATTTCCACCCTGAACTGATGACAGTCCTAATGACACAGATTCAGGTTTCTCTGAATTCCTTCCTTAATACAACTTGCCATCATGTGGCGCAGAGTAGTTTTACCATGGAGTGTATGCATGGTATATATATATATATATATATACTGTATGGACTGTAAATAAAAGAGTGAGGGACACTATACACAGTGATATGGTAGCTACATGTCAGTCACAAGGTAGCCCCGTCCTAAAGCATACTCTACTTTGTCATTGATTTTGCTTTTCAGACTCAAAGGCATATGTCCATATTTTATATAGAGGTTATGTTTTACAGTGTTTGAGCAGAGTCATAGGTGAGCTGGTGTGCTGGAGGTGCCCTGAGTGAGGTTTGGTGGGTGGAGAGAGAGGCGGGGACTGTGTAGATATACGCATTCTAGAAAAAACAACAGTGTGGTGTTACATCTACGCTCTTTTAAGGCCTTTTCTGTTTTCATGGGGAAATCTAAATATGTATCTGTGATACACAGGAATGGGTTTAAAGGGGTTCATTCACAGACTTTAGCTTTAAGTTTATTTTATCTGATGCAACAAATTTTATTGGATATACAATATATCAAGGTATATGTTCCTGTGATTGTAAAACACACTTCCCATTAAAGATATGTGTTTGTTGTTTTTGTTTTGTTGTCATCCACACTTATAAAATTTGACAAATATTCCCAAAATGACGTAGCAACATGGCCCAGTTACCTCACTAAGGTAGCAGTGAAAATGTTCCATTTTATTGCCTAATAAGAAACTTTTAATCTTTTCCTTTTTGTGAGAAACATTTCAATCGATGCATTCATCTGTACAGCAGCACAAAATGCAATTTCTTCAAAAATAAAATCTGAGCTAAGCAGCTGCTCTTTTGCTTAAATGGCCAAATAGCAACCACATTTTCTCAGGTGTCAAGAGCCCATTGTAAGCAGCACTGTAGCATAAAGCCTATCATTAATGAAAGGAAAGGTTAAAACTCTTAAATTATGCTAATTGTGCAGTAGCGTATGAAACGCTGTTGAACTTTTGGCTACACAAAGCAGAATTTTACCAGAATCTGTGACCTTCAGGATGCGTCTCAAGACTCCGGTCTCTGTAATTGAGCGGCGAAAGTAACTACGGAGAGAAGTTGTGTAGCAATATTGACAAAATGTCACCTCAGAAATTAGAGGCGCCTAACAGCTTCCATTGCACTCTCCTCCTTTGTGCAAAGAGCAGGTCTGCACTGGCAGCTTTCAGCACACTAGACTGCTATTATTGGTCCTTTCCACCATTAGCAAGAGAAACTTCAAGAGTTAAATGGAATAAGGGGGTATTTTACAGGAACCCCGGCTCCTACTTTTTACTGTACATAGTGAAATTAAATTCAGAGAAAGCACTGACAGTCTGTAGTACGTATGCAAGCCCCTGAAATGGTTTAGCTGTGCTGTGTAGTGTCCTGGATTGTGTTATTTGAATGTTTTTTTATTGCTGAATCTGACAGAGCTCCAGGAAAGCCCTAAAATTACCCCATATTTCACATACTTCACAATACGTCTGCGGGCACCTGTGAATTGAGGCAAATTGATTTCCTGTCACTCATAAGACTGATGTTTATTTTGAAGGCGACCTCTCTGGAATACACCGCATTTTAGCATAGTGTGAAATCTAATTATTTAGTATCCTGTCAGGTCGTGTCTCGGGGTACACAATATGACGAGCCAAAACATGCATTCAGTTGTCACGTGTCTCTCTGTCTCCCCCTCTACTCCCTCTCACTGGTGTCAGGGATATTCCAGAGACTTGACATCCATGGCAGATGCATGGTGGCACCTCAGCCGCGAGGGCTGACTGGGAACCTCAGCAGCTGGCCTCTCTTCTCCAAGGGAGACTACATTAGCACAGAGGAACAGCTTTGTTTGCTTCTGGTGGCTTGGCATTGTTTGGAGTTGAATTATGAACTGTGTAAAATTTATGCTAAGCCTGACTTAAGGCGCAAGCCTCTTTAGGGAGCTGTCTCATGTCTCATTGAGCACCTACAGTGGTCTTAAAATGATTCCTCTCTCTGTCCTCAATTGGCCGTGTTGTTCATCCTTCTTGAAAAAATTGTCTCACTAAACAATGTAGATTGTCATGTTGAGAGGTGTTGTCAGTGTTGGGGAAGCTGCCAGAGACTTTTCACACACCATTAGTGATGTACAGCCATGCTGATGTTTAAGAAATGTTACATTTATACTTCCCAGGATGTGGTGTTTGGTATGAGCTTTCTTACTAAAGTGGGCAGAACAATGTGCAAAACAAGTCATATTGAAATTTTGATCATGTGATATGTATATTTGCAGAAGTTTGTACCAACCAAGCATGATCCCTTATATCTCTAGACAATAGTTTGTAGGTTGGGCCTTCTATTGATGTGTTCTGACAGATTTTACCTTTAAACCAAAAAACAGCAGCTCCTAAGATTTGGATGTTGCACTTAACCATGCTGTGATTTTAAAAATATTTCAATCAATTGCTTAGTCCAACAGCAAACGCAATTTGTTTGTGGCACTCAAAGCGTAAAATAGATGAAATGGGCTTTTTTTTCAATGGTGGGAGCTCCACTGACACCTTTGAAAATAAAACCCAAATTATCCTTCATACAACAACAAGGATAAAAAGAAGTAGTAACCATGTTTTATTTCTGTAATTAAGTTAAATTGACCTTTTCAAGCACAAGAATGCCACTCTGAGTTTTATTAGCGTTAGCAAAATTAAAGCTGAACACTTGAGTAACTGAAATGTGCACAGCTAGATTTTTGCCATAAGGAAGTAATAGTCCTTGGGTGGAGCAGCGGTTCACCAGGCTGTTTTAGATTCCAGTTTTACATAAGCAGTCCAGTGTGTTGGCAGCTAGGGTCAACTCTGAAGCCACAGAGTTGTCTGGCTAACAGTTAAGCTAACAGAAACCATCTGATCACTTCAGCTGCATCATTTAACTTTTTTTTTGTATACAGCATAATATTAACAGTTTGTGCATACACTTCAGAAGGATTAAATATGGTCTTCTGCAAAATAAATGCAAAATGTTTTATGCAACGTGTGTTATGCAGTATATCCTCCTACATGCCTCGGTATTAGCATTTTGTAAAAACTAATGATGCTGAGGAAGCTGAAGAGGAACATCTTCAGTTTGTCAGTGAATTCATTGCAATATGCAAAGAGGGAGTTAATTAAGCAAATGAATTACTTAATTTTCACAATGGTTCAGTGTCTTTCAGAGAAGTAGATCCTGCTCAATGAAAGCAGACTTAATAGCAGGCTGAATTTGTTGAAATTGATTTCTCGGAGTGCTGCAAACAGTGGTGTAATCTGATAAAGGAGCGGTCTGTCTCAGGCTCCTGGACCTCAGTTTGGCCCTTCAGGCTGCAGAAAGCTACTCCATTACAGCAACAAGAGTAAAATAGAATTCGTTACTTCCACTCTGGTGTGTCATTACTGTCACCTCTTTGCCCTCAGCAGTCAGGCGCTGTTGATGTGGCGTGTTGGGGTTTTGGATGGCGCTTTCAGCTCTCTAATCTGGAGAGCAGAGAGGTGCTGCTGTCGCTGCCAGACTGACTGACAGGCAGGCGGAGAGGACCCAGCTGTGATGGCTGGTGTCGGCTCAGTGGCAGCCTTATGATGAATTGCCTCTCTTGAATGATGGCGCTGTTACTGAATGATACTGACGCAGGATTGTTCTGTCAGCATCTCGCCGGCGACCGCAAATAAAGAAATAAATAAATAAGCGAGAAATGAAGCGCTATGCAACCTGCATCCCCATCTTTTTATTTTTCATTAAAGTTGCCACCTCTCATAGATCTCCATATGCAGCGATATGGAACTGGAAGTTTGTGCAGATATGCGCTGGAGAAAATTGCCTTGTAGAACCACAAATGTAGCCAGACTTCTGAGTGACTGGAAGCTTCCTCTTGTTTTCTTACTTTTATTTCCGACAAAGCATGCATATCTGAAAAAAAACACTTCCTTTATTGGCCCTGCGTGAAGTAGATGTGATCGCACTGTGATGAATATGACTTTGATGTCCCTCAATAAAGTACAAATAAGTTACACCCAATCTGTTTGCTCATAATTGCAATTCGTTTGATGCAGAATGTGTTATTTGTCTTGTATGTTTATTTATTTATTTCTAGATTCCAATATTCATCTCACTGTTCTGTCTGTCCACAGCTCAGATGACTACTATGAATACGGACACAGTGGGGAATCATACGACTCGTACGGTGAGTTGCAGACCTCTCTTCCTCCGGTAGTTATTGTGTCAGTTCTTTGAACAATATCTATTTCCATTTCCTGTCTCTGCTCTGCTGGCTTCATCTCAGTTGTCATAGCACCTGACTAATCGTGTGCTGACTTAGACACACTGAAAATATGCCTGTTTAAAGTGATTTATCACAAATCAGAGCTGCCTCGGTTCATTTGGATAATTAGGGAGAAACAAAGCCACTCAGAACCAAGAATGATTACCAAAACAGTGGTTTTCATGCCTACTAACTACAGGAAATTACCCTCCCAAAACAAAAATATTGCAGATGTTTGCACATCAAAACTGATTTTTCCTTCATCATTTTGCAGCATTTTTGTAAAATCTGAAAACAACATGTCACAACAGACATGAGAGCAGCTGTAGAATCACTCCAAGATGTAATTCACTAAACCTGCTGGAACGACGTGCAGAAATGGGAAAAACCTAACCATGCTGCAAATGATTCCAACCGATACCCCGCTATAACTCGCTTTTTCCATGCTTCCAGTCTGTTTTCCTGCATTTCATGTGTATGTTTACCATGATTGTGTATCGTGCTCCGAGCGGTTCTAAAAGCCAGGTGACCTACAGCTTCATCCTGTGCCTGAGTACCTCCTGCCTTTTCGCAGACGGAGCACCAGAGCTGCTGCTGCTGTTTTGCTAATGTGCCGCCGCGCCACGCCTGCTGTGTAGACACAGCTTATTAGTTTATTATCAGTCCTATAATGGATGCGAAAAAATGCAGAAAATCAAGAGCACTCCTAGTTTCAGAGTTGGTGCATAAACACACTGATTAAATGTGAGTTTAAATGCAATCTTTTTTACCTTTTCAGACAAAAAAAAAACATCAGATTTGCTGTGAAAGGATCCAGCAGTCTGCAAAGACTCCTGGTATTGACTGAATGTGCTCTCAGGGGTCGAATCGGGTCGGAGCCTGATATTGAAATCGTGTCCTGCCGACGCTTAACTCCGTCTCCTTCAGTATCACAGCATCATCAGCTCTTGAAATTCCCCCTGACAAACTGTTTTGTGCTGAAAAAACAACCACAGAATGTCGCTTTTGTTTCTTTAACTTTCTGCATCACACAGCAACACGATCTTTACCGTCTCCACATTGAGACGGGAGCTGTGTGAAGTTCACACGCTCGGCGCTGCAGGTGACGTCACTGGTTGCTTCAGTGTTCTGACAGGCAACTGTGATCTTACATAGACACATTTACTCAACGTTTCCCTGCATGAATTCAGCACCATCAGAGCCACATACATTTCTATTTTCAGCAAGTAATCTTTATTCTGGATATTTTTTTTTTCAGGGAGACAGTCACATAATTTATTACTGTAGATAGTTTAGTTGGCTAAATGCAAGATATGTCTGTTTTTATAAAGAGCAGAAATGTCATTGGTTACTGAATCATGAGTTTAATGCTGATGATAATAATATTAAAAGGCCACAACGGTGTTTTTGAGCATAGGCCTGTAAAATTGTTGTTGTGTTATTGTTCTTTGTTGCTTTGCTGTTTTATTAAAATTACCAAGGGGTAGGGCTGCTGTATAGTTCACTGAGTTAAGATGTTACCACATTGGTGTAGGTTGCCAGCAGCAGTCGTGAGTTCGAATCCGGCTCACGACCCTTTGCTGCATGTCTCTCTTCTCTCTACCTCCTTTCATTTTGTCTGTCAGTAAACTTGAGAAATCTCCCCCTGCAAAAAAAAATACCAAAAGGTACAGCAAGAAAAAGAAAAAAGAAGAAGAATGCTGTGGTTTCTCCCGAGTGGAGTCTAGCTATTTAGATAGTTCGGCCTAATGTGAGACGTCTGACTCTGCCATCATTACAAGAATTTAGTTTGTGGTAGAAAGATTTTCAGCTAACAGTCTTTGTTTATCTGGATAGTCCACATCCACAGAGCACAATGTGCACAGTTTTAGCTCCAACTGCTTTCTACTGAGGAAACGGTCGCCGTTTCTGCTGTCTGCTGTGTGATCTGTGAGCCTCTTCTTACAAATCCCAATTTAACCTCTGTGCGTTCTTACTGTGGACATCATCTTGTTCTCCACGGCTGCCAAAGTTTGCCTGGCAGTCAATCAGATTTGGTTCGATCCCTGCACTTCCTCCTGCAATCATCTAAGCAGAGCAGCCTGATGTTTAGCCCGAGCCACAAATACCTTCAGTCGCTGCAAAGTTCAGGCAGAGCTAACGCCGCTGAGATAATGTTCAACAGTCCTGTGTCAGCTCGTGACAAGACGCAGGAAGAAGTGGGCCAAGGTCACATCTGCTGCAGAGTGCACTGGAACGATAGCAGAACTAACACACAGTTGACCGTGCTGATGTACAGCTTAAGGTTGATCCGTCTTTTCTAATGTATGTGTGGCCTTTGTGCGAACTGGAAACTCCATCATCATCACATGATAGTTATATACAGTCTGGCTGTTGTGTTTCATTCACTACAGTTCTCACATTGTAGGTGCAGAGATGAGAATCATGTGTTGACACTCTGGGTTGGTTTGTGTCTGTTTTCATTCAGCTCTCAAATTAAATTGCTTAAGCTTGAAAACTACAAAATATTCATTATGCAGTATATAAAGGCTTTCTAATGTTTTTAGGCAAACATGCTATAATTATCTACCTGTTACTGACTGCAATGCATAATTTCTATGTGTCATACAGATTTATGTTGCATATTCTTTCATGTCTTCAAGCAGGAATGACACAAGTGACTGCTGGGAGTTTCTTCTGAGACATTCTTCCTTTTTATAATACATATGAGTACATATTGGCCAAAACCACTGTAAAAATGACGATTATATCTTTTGCATCATAAACCCGATTGACGACCTATATCCTTTCTTTTCATGCTTTAGAGGTTTGAATGTGTTTTTGGAAGTAAGTCAAAGCCATTAAAAACTTTCCCAACTTCTCTGACCGCACAAGTGGAAGAACTAAGCACCTCCGGCTCATTAGAGTGTTGCCTACCTGCACATAAAAAATAAAAAAAATGTAAAAAACTGCTGCATGGGTCACACAGAAAAGAGGGCGACAGTTCAAAGGAAACAGATAAACAGCGTTGATGTGCATCCTTGTTCTCAAAACACAAGGTTACCTTGGTGTGTTTCTTCAAAGTGACTGTCAGTAGAAGGGTGACAGGTTTAATTAAGGGGTATTGGCTATGTGCTGCCAACAGAGAGCCTGTGCTCAGAAAAAAACAAGCCTTTGTGAGCCTCAGCTCTAGGGAAGTCTCAGCGCTGGCTGAAGATCAGACAAAGAGTGCCATCGATACCAGCACTTTCACATTGACAGTACCAGGGGGTGAACAGGGCTGATTTGGGCTAATGGTAATTGTGACCTTTTTGCTGGGAGCCACTAAACGGGTCCTTTTCAAGTAGCTATTTGATCCTCTCATTCAATTATCCGAGATGAATCCTTCCAGGTGAAAGTCAAGCTTCTTGGTGCGAGGCACCGCTTGTATTCTCAGCTTGAAGCGCTGCTTTTGTTTTTATGAGCGCCGTCGATACCAGACACTCAAAGTGCTCCTAACTTCCTGCTGCATTATTTCCAAAGAAGGGAGCATATTTACAACATTTGCATCCAACCTGCAAGACTTACACCGATTGTTATGAGAGCATGATTTAAGTGCAACGCCTCTGTAATCATTCCCCCATCTGTTTCTTTTTCTTTTCTTCCTAATCAGGTCAGGAAGAGTGGGCAAACAATCGCGGCAAGGCTCCGTCAGCACGAACAACCAAGGGAGTGTACAGAGATCAGCCATACTCCAGATATTGAACTGTTTATACAACCCGCACCTGAGTCCTCATGGCTGTTTCAACCCAAGTAATGGATTTTTTATGGACGCTCCCACCTTTTTAGAATTGAAAAACTAAACCGCAAAATAATTCAAATGAAACGGTGATAGTGAGATACTGAAAGAGAACAAAACTGGCTTTCAAATGGAATCCCCCCGCCCCCGATTATAAAAACATCCTCCCACTGGGTAAAATGTATAAAGCAATTTAGGTAATCTATCCTTTCCTCTAGAAGAAATCGACTGGACGTTAAGATTAAGAAAGACTCCGTAGTACATTAAGTTTCTCTCTCAGCTATGTGATTGTGAGGACTGACACTGTATCAAGCTATTTTACCTGGTAATGATTAGTGAACCACTATAAGCTGTTCGATACAATCTCCCTACACAGCTGCCAGTGCAACTTAATTTATCGCCCTCTCTTCTTTAAACCTTGAACTGCGTGGTTGATCACTTTAAAATGTAGTAGCTTAGTTCTAGGAAAGTGCAGTACTGTAGATATTTTTTCTGAGGGGTAATTGGTGAACTTGTGTCCCTTGTAAATGACGCATTTACAAACTGAAAAAGAGAAAAGTCATACTGTATACATATTGTATTGCTGTTTCCTCCTTTTTGTAAATTAATAGTTCTTTAGTGTTAAAGGGCTTATAAAAGCATGGTGTGCAACTGTGGATATTGTCAGCTGTTTTCCTCTGAGAAGCCTGTGTAGTTGTGTTTATTGATTATGCCCCCAAACATCCACCTAAATACACCTATAAATAGCTGTGCATACTTTATGTACACTGAACGACTAGAGCTGCAAACCAGTCCGGGAGCCTTTTAATGTTTGTGACGTTTTTTGTTTTTTTTGTTTTTTTTTAGATGCTCTAAATAAGTAATGTTGATGTCATTTTTTGATTTTAAACAAGATACTTTTCTCACTTTGTAGGCCTAATCATGAGTTTTAAGATACTAAAATCACATGCTGGTGAATTGGCGATCATCTCCATCTAGAGATTTGTTCAACTATATTGATTTTGAGCTTATGTAAGCCCTTTAATATTTCCTTCTTTGTTGATGCTGAATAAACATTTTGAAAGAAAACACTTGTGTTGAAGAGAATAATTATGGACTCATAAAAAAGCCTCATAATTTAAACTAACAAACCCAAATGCTGGAGCATTTAGCGACCACGTAGAGGAATTAAACCGCCGTGATTATCGTCTTAACAAGACAAAATAAAACATCATATGTTGCAGCGTGAAATCCAAAGTGGGTAGAAAGCCGGCATTACAGGAAAAAAAACCACATACAACCAGCCCAAACACAGATGGCTGTTTGTGACCTTGTGGCCGACCTTGGTAACCTGATAAGAACGGGCTCCTATTTGTATTTGAACGGCATGTCATGCATTTTGCTGGAAGTCTCTCCGACGGAGATTTAGCGGATTTAGCGATAACGATGTCGCCACTCTTGAAACTCTATCCTGCTCTGTTTGCTCACATAATTCGCTGCGAATCGAGCGCCGATCGCGTCGAGCGTCATCAGTAAACACGCATTAACTTTCGGAGTGTTTACCCTGACAGACACGGCTGGCAGCGCACCGCCATCCAAAGCCTCCTTGACCTCCTCCTCTAGGGGCCACGCTCAGTTCAGTGGCGGGAGTCGAGGCGGGGTGGGGGAGGTTGTGAGGTGAGGGGTGAGGGTGGAGGGGAGGTGGGGTTCTCTCTCTCTCTCTCTCTCTCTCTTCTTCTTGTTTTGCTCTTCCTGTTCTCCTCCGGTCATGTGACCCTCTCCCAGTCGTTTTTAAAGAGCCTGCCTCTGCCCCGTCCATTAAAGAGACTCTAAATGACCCCCAGCTGACCTCCGCAGAGAGAGGATGGCAGTAGCTGTTTAAAAAGACCTCCGCCCCACAAGGTAAACAACCCGACCCAGTTTAACCTCTCCCCTAACGTAGTTGCTCATAAACCCTCTCTAAACGTCAATGTAATATGTTTTCCTGTCTCTGTTAATCTAGCCACAAAGCTGGGAATAATTAGAAATCTGTAACAAAAAAAAACTGTAAATAAAGTTTAAATATTTAAAAATATTTCAACGAACTGTGTAGTGAAATAACTTCATCCTAAGACTTTGATAAAATATATCCTCTGTTACAATAATTGAACCATAAAATATTATGTGTCTTGGCATTTGTGTTTATATTATTAGCTGTAAAATGTGTTTATGATGCGAACTTGCGTGGTCATGTTGTTGTTTATATCCCTCTCTAGGTCGAAGTCCTGGCCACGCAGCTCCATCCGTCCAATTATCTCACTGGTGCTAAAGGTATGTTGTTTTCTTCTTCATGCGTCAGGTGTTTACGATGATGTTTGGCCTCGAAACATTAAAACCTACCGCAGTTATGGGATCCGATGGGGGTCAACGATCTTGGCAAACGTCGGAGAGTCTTGAAAGGCTGCAGCAGATGCCTGCAGAAAAAAAGTTTAAATGTACAGTTGTTAAAAGATGTATGTCATATCTCGGATGATTCTTAATTCATGTCATATCATGTTGGATCAAATAAGGTTTAAGTTGAATCTGGTGGTCTGTGCAGAATCTTGAAAAGGTTCCGAGAAGTCTGCAGCAAAACCGCCGTTAGCTTTCATTCAGTACACGTGTAATGAGGCACTACTTCATACGATGCAACGATTTATTTCAAGTCAGGATATCTTTGATGATTTTGTGCCTGTAAACATGATATACAGATCCACGGGGTCAAATAAGGGTCGAACATTTAAAATGCTTGAAGGCTGGATCTGGTGGCTCTTGGGTATTCATGGAAAGCTTCCAAGACGTGTGCAGAAAGTTGCTTAATTTAACAGTTCTTTCAATTATTAAAGGGTGCAGAGAACGTCTCTGGTGTCTGTGATGATTTTTTTTTCCGACATGTTAACATACTGACACTCAAATATTGTGAAATTAGGCCTAGAAGTGATCTTCAGGGTTGGATTCTTCGAAAATGTTCCAAGATAAATAGGGGTCGGAGCTTAAATTGTGCTCCTTTGGTCGTGCTATTATTTCAAATTGATCTGAACATTTCAGGATAAACAGTTAGGTAAAAGTGCAAGTGAGAATACTTGGGACCAATATGGAGCCAAATGACGATCTAGAATGCTGCGAATAATTTGAATCTGGATACTCCTCTGGATTCAAGAAAAGGTTCCAAGAAGTCTGCAGAAAAAACTGCCAGCAGCTTTCATTCAGTACATGCATAAAGATGTGTTTATTTATATGGAGCAGTTTAGGCAGTTAAATAAGGATATCTTTGATGATTTCGCGCATGTATACATAAAATACAGATCTACGGGGTCAAATAAGGGTCTAATTGATAAAACGCTTGAAGGCTGGATCCGGGGACTCTCGGGTATTCCTGGGAAGCCTCCGACAAGCGCGCGGAAAATTCCTTCATTTAACAGTTCCTTCAGTGATTAAATGCATGGTACGTCTCTGGTGTCCGTGATGATTCTGTCAATGTTTCGTGTTTGTTTATGAAACTTAAATGGAGTGAAAGAAAGGTCAAAAAGATTTAGATCTTCAAAAGGTGCCAAAAACAAATATTTGTAGCAGTTTTAATTGAGTCTTCTTTCGGTTGCACAAAGACAGAATTAAATTCGAACGAACATTGAAGCATTTACCATTAAATGAGGGCATGAACTGGATAATAGATGGGACTGTTAGGTGAAGTTATGGTCTAGAATATTGTGAATATTATCAATCTGGATATTCTCCTGTATTTTTGAAAAGGTTCCAAGACGTCTAGATAAAAATGAATAGTTCATTTTCACTGATGTTTTTCTTATTTGAAGATCTAAATCTGTTTAAATCATGTAGTACAAGCACTCATATCAGGGTTGGGTTTACCTTAGTTAAAGTCTTACCAGCAGAAATCCTCCCGAATGAAGCTGCAACCCTGCAAGAGATCCTCAAACCTGTTTGGATGTCGCTTTAAAAACCCTTAAGAAGTGCAAAATGAAATATTCTGCAGAGGACACAGCGTTATCATGACATATCAAATATTAATGTGACTTTGAGACAACTCGATGTTCTCTTGATGGGTGTTTAACGATGAAAATGTTTTTCCAGAGCTCTTGGAATCCTTTCGACTCGCCCGCAGAAAGCTTGACCCTCAGCCCTCCCTGTTATACCCTTCTACAATCCCCTCAAGGGGATTCCAGTCCCGTCGGACTCTCTGCCTCTCTGTGTACCTGTGCAATTAGTGTATGAGAACACTCTCATGTGAACCACAAAGGGGTCTCTGTTGCTGCAGCTCGAAAATGACACCGGGTGCTTGTATTAAGTGGAGAAATGTGATGCCCGACTGGCTGCGTTAGCCGAAAACACTTGAAATACAAATACCAGAGTGTGACAAAGGACAGTCCTAAAAATGAAAACGTCCTTCTTTGATTTGCTCCTTCCTTTTCGTTAAACCTTATATTGTCCTCTCTCTTTTCTTCCCTTCCTTAATAGACCCGATGACCCACGCAAGCTTCACTCCGAACATTCGAGCCCACACAATGTCAAACCAAATCCTGGTGAAAAATCCCGTCCAGCCTCAAGGATCCGCCCTCGGCCAAACAGAGGACGTTCACATTTTCACAGTCTGGACTGAGGTGAATCCTGCAGAGGAGGAGACGGAGTGACCTGTTGAGATGCAGAGAAAGGGGGGTGAAAGATAATGCATGTATCACACATAATCATTCTCTGGAAGAAAGATAAGGAGGGAGGGGGAGGAAAACCGTGAGGCAAATGGAGTTCCTCATCCTCTGGGACAATCTGTCGAAGAGCATTTCCTTCAGAGCTTCGCCAGCGCTGTATACATTTTACATACCGCCTGTGAAGCTGACCTGCGTCTCTCTTGATTCAGACTGTTGTTAGAGGGGATGTGTCTACCTCTTCCATTAGACATTACCTGTCATCTCATAGGAAGGATGAGTAAATAAGTAATGTGTTATGCTAAGGGAAGGGCATCATAATTCTAACAAAGACACTTCTATTCTCACACTTTTATGCTCATCAACCTATATCAAGTACGCTCTGGTGAATAAATAATTCACAAAGTGCCTTATTGTTGCATTGTTATGACAGTTTTAGATGCTTAGTTCCATTGCCGGTCTTAAAATATGGGGCAGTACACTGGAAAAGGTAGTTTTTTCCCCCTCTCTTCTATGTTGTTTTTCCCGTCCACCAGTACTATGAAGCTGGAAACACCCCCCAGCTTCACACAGGAGTACAGTCTAGCCCAGATGTATTGCTTAATCAGAATCGACTTCAGTGGATATTACAATTCCAAAATAGCTTTCTATCGGATAGAGAGCTTCATTCTGTCTTGTGCATAAGTCCAGATAGGCTGATCCGTATTCCGCACAGTTGTATGTCCTCAGCGGCAGACAATAGTTTTCCATTAGAGGAAGTGATTCTCTCTGGAGCCTCGGGCCCAAGCCTCAGACAATAAGACAGCGACCTAAAGCTCACATCTCCAGCTCCCAGAGTCAACTCTCATCACCTCCGGGGGCCTGATTCCCACTCTAAAGTGGCTTAAAGCGACAGGCTTATCTGAAGTAAGCTTGTCCAAGTTAATAAAGTAAGAGCAGCTTATTTGATTAAGAATGCATACAAAGGAGGATGTAGTGATCTGTCACCGGGAGACAAGTCAATTTCAGCACTGGAATACAGATCGATGGGTCTCCAACAGTGGAGACGGAAACAATGGGAGATCTAAAGCAAAACTAGAACTAGCTCAGAAAGCCTGTTTTCTCAATCAGCCTCTTACTGTGAACGGTGTAGTCCTTTATATATCTCCATTTTCTCCCTTAATTAGAACACCTTTGATGGTTTCAACTAAGGGATTTAAGTGTTTGTCTAGTCCTTTATGTGGGTGGCCCTTAATATATGTTATTTCTAGTCAGAGTAGCAACATTTGAGTCAAAATGTGACTTGTCGTGGGGTTGTTTGAAATTCTAGAATTGTCAATCAAATCTGATCAAACCACTCCCACACAGTAGCTATTCGTATGTAGCTAGCAGCCAGTTAGCTTAGCTTCACGTAAAAAATGCTAATCAGGCTGTCTTCACCAGTAATAATATCTGCCCACCAGCTCCTCTAAAGCTCACTGACTCAACTCATCCTGTCTGTCTTAATGCATACAAATAAAAATCACCAATCTAGAGGCCACTATGTGTGTGTTTTATAATGTGTTTCCAGTGTCCTTGGGCATACTCTGATGGAATAAGTTTTTGTTTGCAGGAAAATGAGAAAGACCAGGTAACACCTTGCTGCTTCCAGCCAATTTATTCATTCATTCATTGTCTCCACAGCTAAATAGAGAAATTTTAGAATTCTATCCATAGTAGTTCCTCTGACATTGTTGATTAAACCCCTGAAAACCCATCCCCGTGTATAAAATATTATTATTTTGTTGTTGTTTTTCTTTACATGAAATGAATCCCTTCCAGCCTTAAAATAGCTTAGATGTGACTCTACATTGTGGCTTCTTTAGGAATGTGCAGATCTATGAAGTCCCCGTCTCTTTCTACATACACCCCTCCCCACGCGTTGCAGCTCAAGCACACCAGCTCACCTTTAGGCCCCGTCCACACGAAGCCAAAACGCTTATAGTTTCTATCACGTTCTTCATAAAGACGGAGCCGTTTCAGTAAATGTGTCCGTCCACACGAATTCACTTGATACGCCTGGAAACGATGTAAAACCCATGCCTGGCCTGTTGGTGGCGCTATGACGCTGTAACAGAAACAAGCGGAAACTGGCGGAGGGACTTTAGACACGTGCAGAAATCTGTATATGATGTAAATATAGAACATGGCGGCAGCAAATACGAGTGGACGAGCTGGTAGGACTCTAGTCTGGACGGACGATAAGGTGGAACTATCAGCAGGACATATGCAGCACTATACGGCGCCATTGTTGTCGTCGTTTTCAGAGTTTGGCACATTTACCGAGAGGTGGAGCTATGACACAAGCATATCAGAAAAAGAAGCGGACAGGGCGTAACAACGGTGCCGCGTAAATGGCGTTTTCAGATCTTTGCACTCTGGGACCTAGATTCAGAAAGGATCGTTTTCAGACCCCCAGAACGCCGGCTTGGTGTGGACGATACACGGGTTGATGGACTATTTGTGCGTTTAGGCCTGGGCTCGTCTTCGTGTGGATGGGACCTTAATTCTACTAACACTGTAAAATTACTCTACACCATTCAACTGCAAGTTGTAGTGGAGTAATTCAGCCAAATATGTCCAAGCAAGAACCTAATTGTAAAGATGAATAATGATACAGAGAGCGCCACTGTGTAAGTAGACAAGGTCAGTCCTTTATGTTGTACTGTCTTTAGTACGCTGCAGTTTCAAGGTAGAGATCTCAGGCGTGCTGCTGACTGCTTGTTTTACTCATTATTTCCCTTTTAGTATACAGGAAAGCCCAAATGGACGTGTTCACAAAGTAAAACAAGCATCATTTTCACAGAGGGGGGTCTTTAATGATGTTTCACTTAAAAGCAGACGGTATGGCCTGACTGCTAGCACTCCTCAGTGTTCCTGCCCTACATACGTAATGGTCACTTCTGGCTGTTCTGGCAAGGAAAAAAATAAATAAAAGGCAGAGGCTTTTTGATTTTGTGAAGTGCGCTTTTTCCTCTAGTATTCCTCTTAATCATGTTGGGGATCTAAAGCGGCCGCCTCCTGCCGTTTGTTCTGTAATTAACTGGAGGGCTCTTAATCTTAGCGAGATTAAAACGCCCTGATCAATGCTGAAGTGTCCCTGTGTCTCCTTTGGAAGCGAGTGCTAATGCGACCGTGGGTCAGTGTGTGTCGCCTGCTAAGTGGATGCTCAGATTGAGAAGGATCGATCACCGCGGGCCTCCCAGCCGACAGCGCCGAGAAAACAGCCAAAAACACAGCGGATGGAGATCTGTTCAATCTAAAAAAAGAAAAAACACTCCAAGAAAATGTCATTATGTTGGGAAATATAATTTCATTTTTGTAATTAGCATTTTAATCTAAGCTGAGAACACGATGTGAAGAAAACAAGCAAAGGAAATTAAAGCAAGGTTATCAGAACAGGGAGAAAAAACTCTTATTAAAGGAAAGTAAATCACAGGTAGACAAAGGCTGAGATAAAAAGACAGGAAAGAAACATTGACAGTGAAAGAAACTCTGCCACCAAACATACAAAGTGCTTATAAAGAAAAGCACAGACTGGAAATGTTCTATACAAATGTATGCAAAGTCAGTCTATGTACCTGTAATTGTGCACATTGTACATCATGTATCCTTTTATTGTGCTGTCCCTCGCTCCATGTTCAGGTTGTAGAGACGCTCACCGATAATAAAGTTTCCCTCTTGTTGATTAAAAAAAAAAAAAAAAGCATGACTGTTTTGCTTTGCGCTTTGATATTACACTTCAAAGTGGGTGCTGCTGCAAGTGTGTCACGTTGGGAGACAAACCAAGTAAATTCCACTGTCCCGACTATCGAGGCCTTACGCTCTTTAATGAAGCCTGAACTAAATATAGTGTGATTATAAGGAGGAGGAGGGGGGGGGAGGAAGAGGAGGAGGAGGGGGGGGTGCGGCCCATGATGAGTTTTGGCAGTTGGCATGTTTTGCTAACATCAAATCCCCACCAGTGCGGGGATATTATTTACCTTGATACGCCCTTGAAATAATACTTGCAGATCAAATAAGTTTGTGTAGCAAAAGGCTGTCTCAGTCTCCAACCTTTTAAATATTGTATGTTCCCCTCCGCCGCTCGCCTTGGATACATCTCACTCCTCATGTAAATGCTGCCGTTCTTTATTCTTTGGGCTCTCCCCCTCCTCCTCCTCCTCCTCCTCACCCCTCCCTCCCTCCCTCTCCCTGCCTTCCATCCTTCAGGCCGTTCCACTTTGAAGTTGTTTCTCAGCCGTGTGAAAATTTGAGATTAAAGTCCATCCGTTCATCCACTCCATCGATACGTAGGCAGATATAAACAAAAACAAAAACACGCGCAAAAAAAAAAACTAGTTGTTTTCAATAGGTCGAAGGCAGCCGTGATGATATGACTGAGTCTGGAATCATAGGACGCCCCATCACACCAGTTATACCCGACATCTCACACAATGAGTATCTCATCTATTTTTTATTCATCCATCAGCGCAGAATTAAAATCAGACGCCAGAATCTTTTAAGGGATTTTGTCAAGTAGCTCTCAAGCACACCGCTCGGCCCGTAGCGGAGTGTTTGTAGATTTCAGTGGAGAATAGCAACCCCTCCAATAAAGCCAGCGTGAGGCCGAGGCTTCACCGGTCATCCAGTCCCACTGTTTCATTCAGCTGCAGCGGTGAGGAGGAGATCCAACAGCAGAGCCGGGAGATTAAAACCATTGTTTATGCTTTCAGTGCATACAGGAGGGGGTTATAAGCAATACAGGCAGACAGGATGAAATAACACCCGAATGGTGCTGTTATATTACCAGCTCAATATGAATAGACTCTTACATTAAGCGCGTATTTCCAAGGCACCACCACGAGGAAAACTTAAAAGCCCATCACTTAAACTGTTTACCTTAACACCTATTTCCACCCATGGAACATTGACCTTCTAAATGACATTTGCCTCCTGTTAAGCTGAGCGTGTTTGGCATTTCAAGCGTCCTTATTCAGACACTACACCTTAACTCTGCCCAGAAACACAGTTAAATAACAGAGGAAGGACCCAGCGGTCGGCTCTCTGATTCTAGAGGGAAGGTCTGACGGTGCTTCAAGCCCTTTTAATTGTTGTGTATTTTATCGTGTGTGGTGGATTAGTCTTGGGAAAATGTTGTAATTAGGAAATAACAGTCCACATAAACAGTGGCAAGAAAAAGTAGGTGAACCTTTTGGTATTTCATGGTTTTCTGCATGAAATCTGATCTTCATCTAAGTCAAGGGTATTGAGAAATACAATGTGCCTAAAAGAGTAACACAAACAAATTCTGATCTTTCATATCTTTATTGAGAACAACCATAAAAACATCATAATGCTGGTGGAAAAAGTTTGTGAACTCTTGAGTTAATGACCTCAAAAAAGCTAATTGGAGGCAGTTGTTAGCATACCTGGAGTCTGGTTAAGACAATGAGTCTGGAGGTGTGGACTAGAGCTACTTTGACTGATAAAAACCACTCAAACTTTTTGGGTTTGCTCCGCACAAGAAGGATACACTTATGTGAGCCATGCCTTGCCAAAAGGAGCTTTCAGAGGATCTACGATCAAGAATTGTTGAATTTCATAAAGCTGGAAAGGGTTACAAAGTGATTTCAAAGACTTAAGAAATTCTCCAGTCTACAGTTCGGCAAACAATGTACAAATGGAGACACTCTGGGACTGTGGCTACTCGACCAGGAACTGGGCGCCTAGTCAAAATGACCCCAAGAGCACAATGAAGACTCATCACTGAGGTAAAGAAACAACCCTGAGTGGCAGCCAAAGATTTGAAGACATCACTGGAACTGGCTAACATCTGTGTTCATGAGTCTACAGTGCGTAAAACATTGAACAAGCAGGGTGTCTATGGCAGGACACTATGAGGGAAGCCACTGCTTACTAAAAAGAACATTGTTGTAGAACTGAAGTTTGTGAAAGAGCACACTGACACCCCACAGCGGTGCTGGCAAAATGTTTTGTGGACTGATTAAAACTAAGCCTGAGCTATGTGGAAAGAACACACAACACTACAGCTGACATATAAAGGGTACTGCATATCATCACGAAAACATCATCCCTACCGTAAAGTATGGTGGAGGAATCATCATGATCTGGGCCTGCTTTGCTGCATCAGGGCCTGGCCACTCACTGAGGGGAAGATGAATTCCCAAGTGTATTAAACAATTCTTCAGGATGATGTGAAAATGTCTTAACGTCAGCTGAAACCCTGTAGAAGTTGGATGCAACAGGACAATGACCCAAAACACCAGAGCAAGTCCACAACAGAATCCGCCAAGTCAGAGCCCAGACCTCTACCCAACAGAGATGCTATGGAATGACTTGAAGAGAGCCGTCCACATGAGACGTCCAAAGAATATGACAGAGCTGAAGCAGTTCTACCAGGAAGATTGGGCTAAAAGTCCTCCTGAACGATGTGCAGGTCTGATCCACAGCTACAGGAAGTGCCTGGTTGAGGTTATCAGTGCCAAGGGGGGGTCAACCAGTTATTAATTCCAAGGGTTCACTTGCTTTTTCCACTGCCATTCTGAATGTTGAATGAGTGTGTTCAATAAAGACATGAAAGATCTGACTTTTTTGTGTTATTATTTCCGGCAAATTATATCTGTCAGTAGCCTTGACTTAGATGACGATCAGATCACAGTTTATGACAAATTAATGCAGAAAACCATGAAATTTCAAAAGGTTCACATACTTTTTCTTTCCATTGTAGGTGCTATTTACAGAGGTCCAACTGCGTAATATCAGAGTGCAGGTGCAATGCTCTCAAAGGCTGCTTGTAATGTACAGTAAAACCCAGCATGAGTCTATGACTGCAGCTGTTAGTGACAAAGACGTAGCAGAGGAAGTCGTTTAGAGCTGCAGTGGGGAGTCATTTTTTTCTGTCATCACTGGGTAGAAATTCCACACAAACCTTTCAGCGTATTGTAATTTAAGTGGGGAAACTAGACTTCTGCACGTCCTTTTAGCTCCATTTTCAGGCTTTTAAAAAACCTAACCGGTGGCGAGAGACTTTAGCCAATCACAGAACTTCACCCTGATCAGGGGAGATAGTAGAAACAGCAGCACATGCCGTGGTGAGTGGTGAGTATGGTGGGATAGATGGAAGACTTTCACTTGGAGGAGTGGGTTTAAGAACCCCAGATGAAGCCACAAATGAATGTTGACCTCTAGCTTGACTGTCTTTGTGTGTTATAGGTGTGTGCTCGTCTGGTGGGAGGGGCTTAGGACGACAGGTAGAGCTGCAGGAGGAGGGCGCATTACTTTCCAATCCCGTGTTTTTGTTTTTGCCTTTTTGCCAGAGCCAATCACCAGCTCAGGAGTGACTCTAAAAGCACAGCTGTACTGTACAATAAGTAGAGCAGAAGAAGAAATGGCCCTGCTTATAATGAATCACCAATAATAAAGTCTAAGTCACAAATAATGGATTTATTAATAAAAGATTAGTCTTCTACTATCGTTTTGTACATTAGTGAAAAGCCATCGCAAATAAGAACTTTTGGAAACCAAAAAAAATCTGTGGTACTTTCTTCATCAGCCCTCATGGAACACTTCTAGATAAAGGGATTGACCAAAATCTATTCATTACCCTGCTTCTTCACAGCAACAGAACACATAACACAATACATATACAGTAAGAAGATGCTGCATACAAGCAACATATAAGCTGTATGCTTGTAATGTCGGTAGGATGCAACATACAATAAATATTGAAATGTAATTTGCTTCTTTCATTTCGTTTAGAATAGAGTTCTACAGTATACAGCATATAGCACATAAATAATTTCTGGACATACAGCCAGCAGCAGTCAGAGCTAAATACTAATCAGAGTCTGCGTCTATCCAAGCAACAACACAGTTTTCCATTAATACTACCTTTACCCATCCATTCTGCAAAATTGCTCTGACCTTGTCCTCTGAGACATACTGCTGCTGCCAGCTATCGCACCATTACGTTTTATACACTTGAGCTGGATCTGCTTTGTCCACATGTAGACTCAGTTGTGGGTTCACATTAGCCAAACATCTACAGGAAGCTACGGTCTTCTTGCTGCCTCTTCCCAGGTTCTAGGTTCCATACTTAACTTCACGGAACTTAGAGGTAGACTCTTTCAGATGTACATGGACATGACTGACTGACTCTGGCCCTGCTTGACCATTGTCATTGATGATTGTGGCGTATATCTTTGGCCATTTTATGACAATGGAACACACTAATAATATAAATGCAAACTTCATCCATCCATTATCTGTACACCATGTAATCCTCTGAAGGGTCGCGGAGGGAGTCTATCCCAGCCAATTCAAGTGAAGGCAGGGGACACTCTGGAGAGGTTGTCAGCCTATCACAGGGCTACACATAGAGACAGACAACCCAGCACACTCTCATCCACATCTACAGACAATTTAGAATCATCAGTTAACCTCAGCATGTCTTTGGACCGTGGGAGGAAGCCATAGTAACCCACGCTGCACAGAGAGAACATGTAAACTCCACACAGAAAGATCCCAGGCGTCCTAAACGGGATGCGAACCGGGGATCTTCCAGCTGTGAGGTGATGGTGCTTACAACCGAGGCCACCATGCAGCCTCCACCGCACCTGCTAACCACCGAGCCAAAGCTAAAGAGCTAAAGCTGCCTATCTTGGCCAGGACAATCTTGTAAAGGTTTAATGCACCTTTAAATAAATATGAAATAAAATAATTCCACACAAAGTTTTAATTTGTAATTGCTTTTACTGCTTGACAGGACATAAAATACAGGACACAGAATACATAAATTAGGTAAGGACAAGGTAAGGAACATGTTTGCAACATGGACAAACCTAAAAGAGTCTCATTGTGGAGGCAGTAAACAGATTTGATGGCAGCAGCTCCAGCAGAGAGGAGCTGGGCTGCAGGAGAGGGACTGGGATTTGAAGATGCTCCCCAGAGCAGCAGATGACAAGTGATCAGCAGGGAGTCAAATAAGCGGCTTTGTATATGTGTCCCATTTATCATTAACTATAGCTAAATATAAATATAAAGGTAAAAAAAAACTGTCATAATGCATCTTGTAAAGCATCACATGAACCAAACCTGCAGCTACAAGAGTCAGTATTTTCAAAGGACTTGTGTTGTGTGGAGGACTTGAGAGAAACAAATGCATTCCATTTGTGATATTACCATATCTTGGCTTGTATAGGAGTCTACAATGGAAAAAAGGGTTTTAAGACAACCCTGCCAGGAATCGTGTTGTATTTAGAGCTCATAAGTTCAGTCAAAGGGTTCTAAATAATTTACATATTATCCATTTATGAATGAATATGAATGCTAATATATTCCTTGTCCTATATTTAGGAAATTCATTTTTGATTTGTTTAACTTTTTCAATAGTGTTTTTTCTGTTTTCTCTTTTCTTTAAAAGTGTGTACCTCTTTGACTTCACGTAAACAAGAAAGACAGAGAAGATCATTAGAGAGAGAGAGAGAGAAAGAGACTGAAAGAGCTACTGGAATTACTCTATTTTTATCCTTGCTTATGGAAAAGACAGATGTAAAGGAATTCTCCTTGTATGTATTGCAATAAACCTCTGCTTTCTTTTCTTGTCTCGTGGTCTTGTGCACAAATGCTTCCCTCTGCAGCTAATAACATGGGCACTGGTCACTGCCTGGAGCATCTCCTAAACGGGCCTGGGTCAGCTGAACGTGGCAGTGCTGTTTGAATTAGCAGTTAGCATTAGAATTTAGCAGGTAGCTAAATGGTAGCATCGGTACTGGTCACTGCCTGGAGCATCTCCTAAACGGGCCTGGGTCAGCTGAATGTGGCAGTGCTGGTTGGATTGTGTAGGAGCAGTGGGAACTGGTACTGGGAGGTTGACTCTGCGACGCCAGAGTTCACCTCCTAGCCTCCTGGAGGTGTCGTGGGACTAAGTAGGAGAAACATTGTTGAAAGGAGGTTTACACCTGATGACCACCAGAGACGTGTTAGGAATCACTGCTTACTGGTAGTTATAGAGACAGAATAGGGATCCTAGGTCCTTCATTGACAAGAAATCCAAAAGTCCTTAAGAAAAATGTTCATCTGTTGACTTGTCATTTATCTTCTCCCTTCATTCATTCATTCATTCATTAATCGGTCAACAAAATGTCAGAAAATGTCAATCCTAGTTTCTCAAGCTAGTCCAAGGTGATGTCTTCAAGTGTCGAACCATCCAAACATCAAAGAGATTTGGATTTATATGTGTTGGAAGTCCAAACTCAGACCTATGCAGATAACCTAAATGTGTGTAACTGTACAGCTTTAGGCTGGACCAGACTAAGGTTTGGGTTTGTGTGGGTTTATTCTATGGCGGCAACTTACAAAACAGCAACCCTACCCCTCACTGTTTCCACACTCAGCCCAATTGGGGGAGGAGCTTCACCCCTTCAATTCAGCGTTCAGGATTGTTAGCTTTAATGTTAACATTTGTTTTTCTTATTAGGTGAAAATACATTGAAACTAAACAAACTGAACGGGAGTAGAACTGAAGGAGGCCATGCAAACATGTCTGGGCCATGGGATGTCCCATGATGGGACCCACCTGTCACGCAAATCGGCAACTACCCTAAGGTGAGTTCTATAAAATATTAGTAAGTTGTCATTAATGGGGAAATTTGCTATAGAGACCCAAACTGTCTTGTGCTGTAAACATGTTCATTTCTGTTCATTTTAACATGGAGATCTGTGGGGATTGACTCTGAGCCAGCCTCAGTTGAACATACAGGAAACTGCAGTTATTCCCACTTCCATGTTGGCTTCACTCCTCAGTCCTAGAGGTTGTCGCTTCATCATAACAGATATAATATAGGGAAAGCAAGCATCTATGTATTTCATAATATTTAAATAGCAACTTATGCAATTACTGCAAAAATAGTTGACGATTACCTTTCTATCGATAAACCAGGTTTAGGTTGTATTGTTGTATCATCGGAGCAAACTCCAGGACAAGTTTTGTGTTTTGTAAAATTGCATCACCTTGCAGTAATTGTATGTACATCTAAGTTGAATAGTAGGATAATTGCTCTAATGGCAAATTAAACACAATCCGTCAGATCTGATATATTGAAAATACAGACCCTGCAGTAGGAACCCAATAGAATGAAACTCAGTATAACTCATGTCTGTTTTTATTTTTGATGAAAGGCTCAATCCTCTTTGGAATGGTGAACGCCTCACAGACTGTTTTTCCAGTTGCTCTTTGCTGGAGGGGTAGTGCTGCTCTATCCTTCTCTCTTTAAAACACCCTAAATCTGTTCTGCTGGATTCAAGGTAGGCAACATACTTGGCCAGGTCATAGTTCTCACTTGTTTTCCTTTTTAGAAACTCTTTTTTTTTGTTACCATGATGGAATATTCCTCTTCTTCCAGCTTCTGCAGACTGGGACTCATCTTATCAGACAGTATTTTGGTTTATCCACAGACATACCATCAATGAACGTCATCTCTCCTGCATTTTTTGCGCTCATGCAGCCCCGTATCCTCACACTCCCACCTCTGTGCTTCACTGTCGGGACTATGCATTCACTGTGATAGTCCTTTTCTGTGCCCAGTATGCTGCAACACATCTGAGCCAAACACATTATTCTTGGCCTCACTGGACCAAAGAAAGTGCTCCCAATAGTTACCAGGCCTCTTTGTATGCTTTTTAGCTAATTTTATTCCTACAGTTTTGTGCTGAATAGCAAGCATTTTCTTGGAGGCCGTCCAAAGAGGCTCACATTATGAATTGTCCTTCACACTCCCTGAGCTGTGACAGAAACTTAGATCTCAATTAATATCCGTGTGCCACGTTTGAAGCGCTTGCCTGTCTCTAAATTGTGCAAGTAGTGTTCTGTCCATGGTGTCATTTTCAGAGGATGGCCACAGCAGCTCTGATTAATGGTACTATAGCTTGTTCTAAACCTGCTCTGTACTGCTGCAATTGTCTCCACTGATTTTTAAATTTTTAAACTTCCTGTATTCTTTTCCATCTTTGTGACATCTTGCGACTAGATTTTTGCATTCTCTCTGGTAGTTCTTATTTTATGTGGTGCCATGATGCAGACATGCCAATACATGCAGCACATATAGGTCCAGAGCTGAGAAAGTTCTGGTGTTCACAGATCAGTTTATAACCATGTCCATGAAATTTGGCTGATTGGAAATTACAGTTTCAGTGATCACATGTTTTTTAACTTGCATGTCAGTGATCACTTTATATGTCAGTGTTCCAGTTTCTACTTGTTGGATGTATTTTCAACAGAGTCCCTACAAAGGATTTGTTTGTGGCTTGATCATATGAGAAAATACTCCTCTGTTCAGCTCAGAAATAACCCACCCCTGATATGGTTTTTGTCTGTGACTGTGGTCAGTGCAGCAGGCACTGATTTTCTCTCAGGCTTTGGGGCAATCCTCCGGGCAGCCGGCCGAACACGTCTCGGCGTTAGCGTTACATCAGCAGTGGTTGAGATGATGAAACTGTCAGTGCTTTTTCTCTCTCTGCTCCCTCAGAATAAAGGTGCAGACAAAGAACCCCTGACCTCCGGAGTTGTCTGTCTATGTGACCTTTTTTTTTCCATGACAGTGTAGCGGATTTCATCCTCTGCTTTAGACTGACCTCTTCACTCTTTCTCACATCCATTTTTATTTTCAGTGTCGTTTCCTTTTGTTACGTCAGGTCAGTCTGATATTGCTGATTAGATAGTCACGTAACAGAGGACATGATGTAACCTGCAAACACTTTGACCTCTCACACGCTGCCACTGTGTGTAGTAAATTAAAAATTCCCTTTTCAGATTCACTTTTGTATTTGCAAAGGTCAGCGCCATGCATAGAAAAGAGGTGACATCAAGTGAATAGCTGCTAACTCCAGTGCTGGCATCTGATCTTGAAGGATTCACACTTGAAGTCAAATTTAACTGAATTCACAAAGCCACTTTCTAAACCTAGACTACAGTATGTTCTTCTTTACAGCCGTTGAAAAAGACGGACCTACAGTTGTCTGAAGAGAAACAACAGCAACAGTCATTTCAGCAAGTGCTCAAAAAACTTTTTACATTTCCGTCAACTCCAGCTCGAGGCTGAAGTCATCACAGTAGTACCTGAAAGTACAATACTATAAACAGTCCCTAGATGCTGCCTAAAAAACAAACCAAAAAAACGGTGCACTATGGCGTCCTAACCCTGTATACTGACAAGACTTCTGGTGTCCAATTTATTTCTGTGTTGATTATTTGTTTCCAGTTTTCAGATGTGGGATTGGTTGTTGGGAATAACACGGCATGTTACAGCACTCTAATAGGATTCATATAGCACTGCCTGTCTGTACCCTCCCTGTTCGTCTTGTCTCACTGAGGTGCAGCACTGCCCCCTCTGGCTCATGATAGGATAATTAAATAAAGAATGACTGCTTAGCTCCCAGGGGGGGCCGGTGATGGTCACGCACACGCACTAAATATTAATATATTTTGCTGCAAGACTAAAATATGCATTGATCTCATTAAAGTTGACTCCATTGCGTGGTGTTGAACAATGAGTATAAATGCAGACAAAAATTTTTTTTTTTAAAAACCGTGCACTAATTGACTCCCATTCAAAAACCATAAACTTCTCTCTGGAAATACTAAATCAGTAGTTTTTTCAGTGAGTCACGATGGTAATTAAATGCAGGCTCTCAAATACAAGTGTGCTGGTGGCCATTATTACTCCTTTAATTATGTTTACCTGATTGACACAATATAGCTAAAGTTGCTGACATCAGCCCATATGTGGGACTGACTGGTGTTTCCAGTAAGATGACTTTGGTTCAAGGCAACCGTAAACCACAACTCTGGGCCTCACACTGTTACGAGGGGTGGCTGAGAACCCAGGCGCAAAAACAATTGCAGGCAGAGGCAGGCGGAATTTTCAAAAATGATTTATTATTGAAAAGACTGAACTTAAACCTAGCAAGAATGGGAACACTAACTGAGGGAGAAACAACAGGAGCAAATCAAACCAAATATAGTAAAGGGCAAAACTACTACACCAAGGAAACATTTTAAGTAACAACCAAGGAGGGATCTAAGGGGAACAGATCATGAACACGAAAACTAACTAACAAACGGAGACAAAGAAAACTGACTACAAGAGAAACCTACAGTGAAACAGGAAACTAAACTGAGGGGGGAAACAGAATGGAGAAACCAGACTTAACACAAGACATGAGCTAAACTACAAAACCCAAATACCTATTCTAACAAACAAAACAGGATAACTGATTCAAATTACACACCAGCTCCACTGCAAATCCTGTAGATGATTTAACACCTTGCTAAATCAGTCTTTATGTACAGGTTATGGGGTGCATTCAACTGACAGAGCCCTCTAGTGGCCACAGTCATCGTGACGGGAGAAAGGGCAAAATAGACGACAGTAGGACAGGGAGCAAAGTCCGCATAGGGAGGAGGTCGAGGTGGATGGAGGAGTCAATGAAACATTGGACTGTAATACAGCACATGACTTTTCATTTCCTTTTTTCATAGCATTTGCTGCATAAAGCCCTCAGGGGATAATGGGCAGACAGCTGTTGATAGATATTGGACACTACTTAGATGTAACACTGCTACCTAATTATGCACCGATTATTTGTAATTATCTCTGTTACTTAAAAAAAAACGCCAGAACATCTGAACCATGGACACCGCAAATTCACTATTTTTGAACAGACATATTTTGTATGTGCCACATCTCAACGGCGTTGAAATAAAAGTTAATGCACAATTCTGAGCACATGTAATGTTATTTGCAACATATTTTGGCTGACCTGAATCTGTTAGCGTTAAGAGGACTGCAGCTCTAACTATGCTGATATAGGTTAACCTGTAATGTATTGATTGGGAATTAATGTAACCCCTGCAAAGCAATCAAAACACATTAAAGCAACGTTTTGTTTTTAAAGCAGTAGCAGCCCCCTTGTTGTTATGGCTATGGTGCAAATATTTCATAGGTGAGCAACCTGGCAACATACTGATAACATATTTACAGTTTAGACTGAAGGTTGAAGACTATTCTGTTCATCAGGAACTCTGAACTTGTAAAAAAAAAAAAAAAAAAAAAATCACATTAGCTAAAAACCTACTTCTTGTTCTTAACAGAGTGACAGGCTGCAATGCTTGATGGTCTAAGTCATTTGATAAAAGGTAAAGCTTCTGTGCACTACATTTTGGTGTCCCTAATGACATTTGTGTCACTTTAAAGTAAACTATATAGTAGCAGAGTGGACAACCTGAACACAACCTTTCCTTTCTAACCAGGTCTGTTTTTTGTTGCCTGACCCTCACTAAAGCTGAAACACATCACATCTCATCAGAGTGGAGCTTTCCTTTTCACTGGTGATTTGTTACAGTTGGAAGTCACAAACAAAGCATGTCTTGTTGGTTTTATATCCAACAGTACAAAATTCACTAAATGATCCCCATCTGGCTTCCCACACACACACATAGCCAGTTGCTTTAGAGTTCGTCTACAGGCCCACGTGGCCAAAACAGCAGCTTCAGTCCTGTGCCTTTGTCTACACAAGACACATTTAAGCACAGTACTGTAGGTCACCCGAATGTTTTGCAGCGCTTAGAGCTCAGCACAGTTGTGTTTACACATGTACGGCGTGGGTGAAATGTGAACCATTGTGTGCCTTGTGCAGACAGCTGGTAGAAAGAAAGCACAAGTATAACTGTTTTATGTGTGTCCATACGCTTTGAGTTGGAACACACCACCGAACTGAACCATGATTTGTGCTTCGGCAGGTGGGTGTTTTGCCCTTGTGCCATCCCCAAGTCGCATTTTACTTGTTATTCTCTGTTTGCATGAAAGACAGAAAGGTTTCTCTTTCTTACACAGAGTTACACAGAGAGAATGCGTCTTACGGATGTTTGCGCTTGAGCTAAAATCCACATACTGACTTTCAGAATATTCTGTGGAAACTATGCATATCTTTGCATATTTAAGGGGACAAATGTCTTTATATTTATATGCTCAACGGTGGAGTGTGAGTTTCTGGAGAAAGATTTCATCCACATCTTCCCTGCACCTTGTTGGAATAGTGTCCGTGCACCTTGGTTTGTTTTCCCATTTACAAAACCGCATAAGATTTTTCCCCCAGCGCATACATATAACATACAGCTAATGGACCACGAGGAGATGTTCACTAACCTCACTAGGGCTGTATTTTATGGGCTGCGTCTATTTAGTTCATTTTTCAACATATAAACCTGAACCTTCAAAGCTACGACGCATTGTGTCTTTATCGTCTGCCAATTAAAAAGAGAAGAGCTGTTGGATCTAAAATAATCACACAGCCTCAGCTTTTATGTTTCCTTTACCTTCTTGGCCATAAAATCCCCGCAGATGAAGAAGTCTCCTGTGGCTGCTCATCCTGAGATCATTGCATGTTATGGTGGGTCAGACTTAGGGCAAATACAATGAGGTCATTTAGTTTTAGATTTAATTAAATGGCTCCTGTTAATGTGGCTGAGAGCTGTCTGAATGGTCGGAGTGGCTGCCGCATGTGGGAGTGGTGAGGTGACATTAATCAGCAATAAGGAAGCCCCCCCACCACCACCACCACCCACCCACACCCACACCCACCGCAGCTTCTAGAAACAACTTTTTGAGATAATTTGTCACATAGCTGTATGCGCACACACACATCCCTCGGGAAAATGCTAGCGGGCCTTCCCCCCCAATCACATCCCTCCAGTCTTCTACAGCCGTCCCCATTTAATAAATCACTTGGGGAAAAATATCCCATCTCGGAGGTATCTCAGACAAGAAATCCTCCCCTGGAGTTCCAGCAGGGGTCACGTTCATACAAGAGCCGGAGAAAATTAGCATTTTTTTGTCTTTATCCGAGCAATTCTTCACGGAGAACAAAACTGGGCTTCTTCAAATGACTTCCCCTAACGATACTCAAGGGCACACTCTGCTTTTACTGTCTTTGTTAAAGCACAACTCGATCCTCATTTCAGCTTTGTTTTCGTCTTGTTTCTTCTCTTTCCCCTCAGCCATTTGTTGGACACTGCGGCAGCCTTCACGCACATGAAATAAGGCCCGTCTTTAACTTTTCCAAACGTCATGTTCACTCCCAAGCAGTTCCAAGCAGCACAAAAAACAACCGGAGACTCCATCCATCACGTTGAATGAGAAGCACATTTTGAAAACTGGCATCTCGACGTGACTATGAGGCTCTACAATCTTACATTTTCAGAGAAGCTCGTGGTATGACAGAAGAACACCACAGGAGATGAGACAAAGGGGATCATCTTACCTTTTCTACCCGCTTCTCTGATTTCTGTAATTTTTTTTCCCCTCCCAGAATAACTCTTCCACACAATACCTGACATCCTCTGTGGTTGCTCTACTACCCTCTTCCTGTCACTCATCATCCAGTCAAATCAATAGGGAGATCGAAGGCCTCATCAGACATGCTCCTTGTTACGTAAATGTGACGGCGGCGTGCGTGTTGTTGCCCGAATGAGCTCAGTCATGATAGCAATCTCTGTAACAGCCTCAACGTGACATGGGTCAGGATTGAACGCTGGCAGATAAAGGTTAGATACTGAGAGAGAGGCTTTTTCCCTCTTTTATAGTAAATTCATTGCATCACTCAAAGAAAAGAAAATGAAAGCCATGAAACACTATAAATATGTCACATTAGTCTGGTGCAAGTAAGTAAATGTTTATAATAACCAGTCAAGCTCTCTGAATTCATGAAAATGTGTTTATTCACCTGCTTTGTTAGTGTTGGGGGATTTCATGCCTTTATTGCAGATAAGAGAGAGATCACAGGAAAAAGGCAACTTTATAAAGCCGCACTTCTGTAGTGCTGTTTAACTTTTTGCCTCTCCGTCGTGTCTTCAATCAACCAATGGCAGCAGACTACCATGTGAGGTTCTGGGGTAACCGGTGGGAGCAATTTGGGGTTCGCTGTTTTGCCCAGTGACACCACAGGCAGCTTTCCACAGGGCAGACGTAAGGTGGAGTGAATGTTTACAGGAGTGGCCCTGTAATTGGCCCTCTCAGACCTTCTGCTTCCATTACAGTGTAGGATCCAACAGCTCTGACGGCAACATCAGGCCATTTTCTGCTGCAGGAGCTGTTGAGCCCTGTCTCAACCGAAAGAGCAACCTATGCAGGACCTCTTTCAGGGCTGTATTTAGGGTAGGAAAAAGTATCTACTCCAGGATTTGTACTTCTGATCATCCCTAAAAAAACGCTTCTGCAGTGGTTGATGCTGGTTGATTAAAGTCGGAGAAGACCACAAAAAACATTTTTCTGCCCTCTCGATGTCCTCGTCGAATAGCTGCTTTCTCCTGGCATTAACACCAGTTAGGAAGAAATCACCATCTAGTCTAACATACTGAACCTCCATTGTTGTATTACCTATGTGCTCACAGAACTGGAGTTATGTGACGTAACTACTATTTGTCGTTTGTAGACCTCACCAATCCTCGAAACCTATTAACATTGAGACCCACACAGCAATTTTTTCAGCTGCTAAGAACATCCTACCCTTGAATAGGTGCTGCTTCTTCCCAGAGAATAGTCCTGAAACAGGGTCTACAGGGTGGTTCTTGTGGTCAGAACATTCCACAAAAGTTCGGGCTTCCCTAAAATGGCCTGGAAGTGCCTGGAATGAACAACAGCTTTATGATATGTGGACAGGAGGCAATGGGAATCTACCCAAATGGTAATTTTGTCATCTCTCTGAATGAGTTGCAAAAGATGATCAGTTGAGTTCTGAGTAGCAGAGAGAACATGTAGCTGGTGTAACGCTACATATAGAAGTGTAGAGACACAACCATGGTTCTTGTACATTGAATTGAGGATGCTGTGCTTCATTATCGTTTTCTTAAACTCTAACCTCTCTAACCTCCAGGGCTCCCCCGTTCAAAGCATGATAACTCTCCTGTTATCTGTACAATAAATACGAAGCTTCAGTCAGAATTATTGACCTTCATTAGCATAAAGACTAGGCTAGCTCGCCATGGTAGCGGTGGCTCCACTGGTAAAGGCTCTGGGCTACTGATCAGAAGGTCAGAGGTTCAAGCTAAAGCACCAACCTTGAGCGAGGCCCTTAACGCTGTCTGCTCCAGAAGCACTGTAGTGTGGCTGACCCTGCACATGGACCTCAGCTTGCTAACAAGCTGGGATATGGAAAGACTGCATTTCTTTGTGTTGTGTGCAATAACAATAAAGATAAATCTTTTTTTCTTTTGTTGGAATTTTAAAAAATTATGTTCAGAGTAATAACATCTACCAACAAACACCTCAAAGGCTAAATTATTAACATATTAAATTGTGCTTGTTTAATCTGCACAAAGTGTAAAAGTGACACATTTTGTTAGTACCTGTCTGCACTTCAAGTCTCCCCACTTGGTAGCCCCCCTGTACTGCCCCTAGGCAGTTAATTTTGGTGATATGGAGTTCTCCCATAGATTTCTATTCAGGATTCCCTTAAGTGTTGAGTCTGTCCCATATAGCATCTCTGCTGCAGCTTCGTATTTAAAGGTAACGCCAATGATTTTTAACGTAATAAACTGTCAAATTCACTGAATATCTCCTTAAGGTCGTAGTTGTACATTCTCTAGAATTACTGACTCCACCTTTAACTAATTTTAGAGATATGACAAAATGAAACTTCTCATCTAATTCTCATCAGAAAGCAAATACAAGGGCTGCCCTGATGACATGGCATTTCCCTGATGTGAAGCTATTTCTCTTTCCTTCGATTAAAAAAGATGGAATGCTGGTAACTAATGTGCAGTGAGGCACGGGAGTGAGTCGTAGCTATCTGTCCTTCTGTCACGTGTGATGTGTATTTAAAGGGAAGGCAGTTGTCTCAACCTGTGATCAGTGAGGAAATGCGAAAACACGACCTTCACCTCTAAAGCTGAGACCCTCAGTGGCTCACAGCTTCCATTCATCAATCTTTTCCTCCATGTTCTGCTCAGCAGAGGAGGTTCTTATGTGTCTTGTGACCCTCTCTGAACACAAAACATGGATTTTCTAAAAACGCAATTATTTTAATGCCAGAGAGAGAATTGACTTCTCTCAAATGTAATTAAATATGACAAAAAGAGCAAAATTGTGAATGAACAAAGCACTGCAGTGATTGGCAAGGGGTGAACCCGCAGAGAGCCCATCTGTAGAGGTTCGCATCCAGGCTGAATAGCTCTGGTCTGGTGGATTTTGATAGGACAACGATGACCATGCTCTCAATCCTTAATGAAAGCTTTGTGTTCTTCACATGCACGTAATGGGTGTAAAAAGGGCTTTAGAGCAGATCGCATTCACTTCCCCCTCTTCAACTGAACCCAGAAAATGAGCCAAAAGGGCGGTGGACGTTTAAAAGCAGAAATTAAAGGGACATTAAGTCATCTATTTCGAGGTCTGTCAGCGGGAGAAATTCCAACAACATCACCAGGTGTTTGGCACAGACCTCCCCACCCCTTTACAAGTCCCATTTCCACAGTGTGGAGCAGCATGCTGCTTAATTAGAACAGGGATCCAACAGAAACGTCTGCTGAAGAGGAAACATGTTGCCGTGATAAATGCTGGAATAACAATGCAGCTTTGTCAGCGTGTCAGCTGCACTTTTTAACCTTCGCAGCTGAGGTGTTTTGCGATGCCGTTTTGGCTGCTTTCGCGCCGTCCTGCATTGCTGAGTGGTTGAAAATGCCAGTGGGGGGGATGAGGTGTGTATTTGTGTGTGAGCAGCAGGGGGATGGGTTGGGTTAGGAGGGAAGCCAGACACCTCAGCTCCAGGCCAAACAATTACAGTCATTTTGTATTGATCACGGACGCATTATGACTATTTGAGTTACATGGTAGGAAACCCTCACATGCCGCCTCGAAAGTCAAACCAAATATTGCTTTCAGCTGGCTGTTTCTCATAATGTAGGGCTCAGACGTGATTTAAAGGATCTGATGTGCATTAAACAAGCATTTTAAAGCGGATGAAGGAAAGGCAAGCGTGCATTAGGCTGACTATATTTGGTGGCTGAGCGATGAGGCTGCAAGCTGTCCCTACCAGGCTACTTTCACACTGGATAATTGACAGCACAGATTCTCACTCCCTCGCACTGCCAGGCTGCTGGCCACAATTCAACACGGGAGATGCTCATTAACATAAGTTGGGAAGGTGCTGTCAGCCAAGTGTTCTGCTGAGAACATTTCTATATTATATAATGTGAACACAGCGATGTACGTTGAGGGTGTACAGTACGGATGGACTGTAAAAATGACAAAATAGATACCGCTAGATAGAGCCTAATGCTGTAAACTGTTGCTGTAAAAATACATCACAGTTTAAATGCTTATTATGTGTTTATATGGGGAATCTGTATCCTCAGTAGCCGAAAGAAACCACTGTAGTAGTTTAAAGAAAAAGATGGTGGAGCGAGGTGCAAAATTTTTGCCTGAAACTGAGCTGAAGTGAATTGTCGGACAAAATTGAAGAGTACAAACTGTACTTTTCCCTCCGTAAACGCCTGCCTACCGCACCAGCACCTCTGAGGCTGACTAAATAGAGGTGGAGTTTGTAAGTGAGTTTTTGTCCCCTTTCCTCCTGTGTTGTTTGAATCATTTTCTTTGCTTCCCATTCATACAGCCAGGTGTGCGTGCAAACCAAGCTGCGACTGCTGAAAAATGAAACCAGAGAAGTGCCAAAAACTGCAGTTCTGTGAATGGCCACTTGAGGCTGCCTTCAAAAGTGAGTCCATCCCCATCGGTTCCCAAGTTAAAATATCCAATTTTACAGCAGAAAGAAACATGTTTACAGCCTGGTACAACAAACAGTTTTGGTCTGTATAGTTAATTTCCCCACTCATGACAACTGCCAAGCAGGGGCATTTTTATCCGACTAATTTATTTAAATCATATTAAGGCTTCAAGTTATGCATAACTAAGGGTGCCCAGAGATGTTTGCATGGCCCGCCTTGGCTCTACTCATGCTCCACCTCTTAGCTCATTTTTGCTATTAGCTGGGAGCTACGGAGTCGGGTACCGTCAAGATGGCGATGGCCAGAGCCACCACACTGAGCTTTAAAACCACTGTTCAGGTAATAAAATAACAGATATCAAATAAAATAACAGTGTGTTTGTCTGTCTTTATATTCAGTCTATGGTACGAACAGTGGATGTTTTTTCAGCACACACACAGAACAGACAGCTAGTGGACCGTGTCAACGCAATGCTGCAAAAAACAGCAAAGGGGATTTTGAAAATCGTAACATGCAGATAGTGAAAGGGGAGGAGAATGCAGAGTGAAATGTGTGGCCAGTGGCAGGCTTATATCCACAGCCTACATCTAGTGAGTCAGACCAAAGCAGCAGAGGGCACAAAAGGAGGATTTGGACATTGTAAAAATGCAATCATGCTAAATCATTTGCGGCCGCCTCACCTGAATGTATCTGTGAAGAGTCATTAAGGCTCCAGTAATGCTTTCAGTCAGGCCATTGTGCCTGAACACAAGTTGCTTTCATCCAGGAATTACCCAGCAGCCAACAGTGTCTCTATGCTGAATTGTGTAAACTTTGAAATATAGTGAGCCTTTACTGTGTGTGAGTATTCACTGTCAGGGTGAAGGTGAAAAGCTTAAGCTGAAACTCAGGTTATGTGAAATACAAATACTATAAGCTGCACTTCATGTATTTGGACACATTTTATTATTTCTATCACTACAAATATACAGCCTGGTCTTTCTTCAGTAGTGGCAGAGCATTTCTGACGTACAGTATTAACATTAGGGTTTTTCCGTTTCTTTGTTTTTTCTAATAACTGCATGTAATTGCTTAAAATCCATGGAAAGCAGGCATAAATAAGTGCTTTGAGCTTGTCACAACACAGCTAAGTGTGTTATTAAACACCCAGCCAAATCTGAATGATTAAAAAAAAATTGGCATGCTTTTAAAATTAGGTTTCAAAATCCTGAAAAAAAGAATGGTGTTTTTGGCCCTGAGATGCTTCGGGGATGTCCTCTGGAGGCGCTGATTGACAGCTTTCACACCAGCCCGAATGAATTGTGCTAACCGTGCTAATGAACCTGAGCTAGTTTTAACCAAACAGCTGAGATGTGATATTACAAACACGCACTGTGGAGATGCAATACTTTTATCACTATGGACTCAATGGTGGGCATGTGCAGCTGATGATGGCACTAGATGTCAGTGGGATGGGGAGATAAAGGCAAAGAAAGGAGGTAGTCAGTTTTGCCCATTAACTGAATAAAAAGATGGACGAACTCTGCATGACATCCCCTGTAGCTTCCGGAAAGAACAGTTTTGAAGCTGATTGCGGAGGCTCCAGCTGTTGTGATCTAGGCTGACTCCTCTTAACTCCTGGCTAATCCAAAAATGATCAAAGCATGTGAGTGAGGCTGAGGCTTGTCATGTGAATGTCTTAGGGCCATTGACTGTACTGTGACAGCTCCCACCTGTAACTAAAGGGTCCATGTCCGTAATTAAGCATAATTTTAACCTTAATGCAATTCAAACAGGTAAATTATATAAAGATTCCTCCCTTGCGCAGTTGTAATTAACAGGGGAATGAGGTGTAGAGACCAAAACTGTTCTTGTACCAGGCTGTAAACATGTTTAATTCTGATGTAAAGCTGGACATTTTTACATGGGGGTCTATGGGGATTGACTCCTGGCTTTTGGAGCCTGCCTCTAGTGGACGTTAAAGAAACGACAGTTTTTGGCACCTCCACATTGGCTTCATTGTTCAGCTCTGGAGGTTGCAGCCTAGTTCAGTGTCATTCATAAGCAACAATTTAACATCTTTGATTTCCAGTTGGTAAAAGCTACTCAGGGTAAAATGCTCCCTGCACAGGCGGTGATCCTCAGATTTCCATCAGTGTGACACAAAATCAATCAACCTGTTCTTCATCTTTTGATCTGTGGGAATTTTAAAGAGGGAATAACTTCTGCAAATTCTGGAATCCGAAGATGCATCTGCATAGCTAGTTAGCAGACTAGAGTAGAGTAGTCAACAAGTGTAGTGTAGTTATGGTGTTAGGGGGAGGGGTCATGGTTACAGAGAACTATTGAGCCATGGTTTGTGGCTCTCTTTCTTTCTGTTTAACAGATTTGCTTTAATCCTCTGAATCCACTAGAATTCTATACCAATTCCACAACAAGTCATCCTTTTCTCATTATGGTCTTTAACAGAGCCTCCCCAAAGAGGCAGAAGAGAATGTTGATATTTTCAGAGCCAACTCAAGACCTATCTTTTAGACAACGATTAATTGATTTTTATTCATTTATTTGTCCATGTGTTTAAACCTTTTAGCTCTGTCTTTTAACACTTCTATTTTCTGTTGTCTCTCTTTGCTGTTCAGGATGTTGACTCAGACAACCTCTGATATTCCTCATTGGAAATTGTATTATTTATGATAGCATTTCCTCATTTCCTCGGCCCCTGACTAAGTCAATCATTTATAACAATCGTTTATATGGTCTGTTGGTTTGGCATATTGTTTTTGGGTTTTTTCTGTTCTGTAAAGGACTTTATGTTCCATTATATTTGTATTAAATTTGCTATACAAATAAACTCTGATTAAGATTTCTGGCCCACCTGAAAACAAGAATCCAGAACACAAAAATGAGGAATTCTATACCTCAGTACATCTAAGTTCACAGTCACATGCTGTCAGCAAATGTATCATGTGTTCAGGAACAATTCTCTGATTTCCTTCCCACAGACCATAACTGCCTAACAACAGGAGCCATCATTTAATTTTTACAAATGCATGTTATTTTCTGCCTTTCTTTTGCGTTTCCCCTCTTTTACCTGCTGTGTGATGAAGTACCAAACCAATGCCAAGTGTACCAAACTGTGAATTTTCTGTACTGTTCCACCACTAACACAGCAAACAGAGAGGGTGTTTGAAGAAAAAAGAGATAGTTTCATGAGGATATTTCCCTGGAGGCAGTTTTAGCCTTGATCAACAGTGATGTTTTGGGTTTAGCTGTAAATAACAAACCTCACCATCAGTCCAGATGTTATTCTGCTCCCTGTATTCTTTTGCAACATCATCTCACTGAAACAGCTAAACGATCAGAATCACAGAAATCAGATTTTTTTTGGTTTATTTATTTGCCAAGCGGTTGCTGGTCCTCCAGAGGTCATCACAAAATCATATATGAACACAACCAGCAGCAAAACCAACATAAGCATGATCATTCTGGACACAAGGGCTGTATTTTAATCTCCTTCGAGACCTGGAGGAGAATGAAGATGGGTTTCTTATGTATCTCCTAAAGCTGGAGATGTCTGCTAAATCTCCAGCTGTGTGAAGCAGTTTGGTGAATTTTCATGCTGATCTGAATTTTTTTTTTTTATAGAAAAGTTGCATTTTGGGTGAGCAATAACAGTGTGTCTATTGTGTAAGCATGTGTGGAAGTAATGGCAAGACAGGAAGAACAAATGTGACTCTACTTCTTTTTATTTTTTTTTTCTTTAACCGCCAACCACGCTACAAGCCTAAGTCTGTTGCCATGGCACCGTGAAATGAAGAAAGTTTGACAAGGGTGCCATACATTTTTAAACCACTTATTGGCATTGCCTCAAAGGTAGCACCTCCCGCTGCCCTCCCCTTCAGCTGCTGTTCAGCCACATCAGTGTCAGGCCCCTGGTTCCCTGGAGGAGGGCTGCCACGGAGGGCCGGCTGGGACTTGGGAGCCTAATTGGGGCCCGAGGATGCCTCCCTCTGCTGCTACAGCTGTGCTGCCGCTGGCTGATGGTAGGATCAAAACCCCGTGACTAGCCAGAGGTCAGAGGTCGCCGGGTGGCTGCTCAGCATGCGAGGCCAGAGGAGGACTGGGCTGTGACAGGCAGCGCTGTCCTGCAGTCTGCGTGAACTCTGACTGACGCCTTCAGCTGCTCGGGCTGTCTCTGCCTCTGGAATGGAAACACGAAGATAAGCGAAGCTGATGTACGTATGAAGCCTAAAATCTCTCAGTGAAACAGGCATGTAATCATAAGTGACTCATTCTTTTAACTTCTGCCTTTGTCTTAAACTGCTACAACAACTGTTCTCCTTAAACCACTCAAAACTAATTTATTTTGTATGCTTGCTAGAAACTCCAGCACGTCTCCACCTTGATAAGGAGACTGTGTGATTTTCATTACGCCCTGTTGAACTGCTGTTTTGGATATACCTGTTAACGTTAAATGAGTGAATGAAGCTGCAGCAGAGCACTGGATGGATTCCTCCATTTCATTTTTTTCAGATTTCAAATTGTGTCTTGTTAACACACAAGTGCGCTCATCTCAAATTTCTGGATGTTTTGACGAGGTGATCCATGTCATTTTGATTTTGCTTTGCATTCCTTCTCTAATGTAAGTAAGATTAAACCGTACCTGAGGATGGGACTCTAGGAGGTGCAGAGTGCATATTGTGGCCAGAGGCAGAGTGGATCTCACGTTGAGCCCTGGAGTTAAAACCACCTCAGTCTGAAAAAGGTTACTTTACATTAAAACCTCTAATTAGACGTAGTTTCCAGCCAGCATGAACATCCTGACAGTCCACTGTAAAATTAACTCCAGTCAACACTTAGTTGAAAAACAGCTTACAGTGAATTTCTGCATGTGAGCTTCAATCATTTTTCATTTTTACCTAAAGAAACGTTTCACAAATATATATTCATCTGTCTCTCTGCTCCCTCCTGGCCTCGGCAGATCATCAGTAATGGGCTGAAGATGCTGAATAAATCTCGCCTGATCTCCATTTAACTGCAGTTTTTAATTTTCCTATAGGTGCAACAACAACAAACTGTAGGTTACCCTCATGTTCTGTGGCTCATGGTTGATTTTGTAATGTGACCTCATGTTAACCCCAATTTATAATCACTATGTAACCATTTTTAAAACAACACAACACCTAAAATTATTATATGGCAGCACTGTAAAATTCTTTAAAACTAATGTATAATATCTTCTAAGTGTTCATATGTAGAGCTTGTTAGACAGCTCGTTACACTGCACTGTTCTGCTGGGAAACCTTGCATTCTCACGAACACACCCCTCCCATGGCAACAGCACTTCCACACGGCAGCTGCTGACCTCACCAGGACGGCGCGTCATGTCACGCCACAAAAACTGCTTAGGAATTGTTGGAGGAACACAGCAAAGACCACAAATCGTAGACCCTGCCGCAAAACTCACCACTTCCCCACCTCAGTGAGCCTCCAGGGAATGCGTCGTAACAAACCTGACGCACAGAGGCTCCACCCAGCAACCCACAAGGATCCACTGCCAACGTCCGTGGAGCCAGCACTAAAGCATTTTGGCGGCACGAGGGGGATCGACTCAGTAGGCAGGTGTAGTTTTTGGCTGATTGGTTGATATATACTAATCAAGCATGCGTGTTATTGTTGTTTTTCCCAGTGCAAGTGTCTTCCTGTTTTTAGCTCACCAGCAAATAGTGACTCACAATGTAGAAACAAAGAGGAATAAAGTGGCTTTATCTGTGGTTTATTGATGCCATAGATGCTTACAATTTCTATGAATATCTTAGAATGCATTTTTGGTGCAAGCAGAAATGATTAGGACAAAACTGAACAAATTGATTTTTGACATCTTTTCATAAACTATGGCTGTATCACTAATGTAACATCTGCAGATACATACATATATATTTAAAACTTAGAAAAAAAACATCTGTTTAATGTCAAAACTGAAAAAAATGAGTCACAAAAAATCCTAAACTAGACACCCAAGTTATCCTGAGACCACAACAAATACATACAATAGTGTTGACAGACTTAGCTAATGAATTATGTGTCGAACACTCTGTTTAATATTATGTTCTTCCTCTAGAATGGGTTACATTTGCTATTTGAGTGCATGCAGCAACATCCTGCTCCAGTTTTTCCCTGCACACCATCCCTTCTCTTGCACCTTTTGCTCTCCAGCTTGTGTACTATACTGTCCGAAGTAAACAGGACACAAACCAAGTCAGGTCAAGGTAGGACTGTGGCATTGGCCCTACCTTGGGGGAGGAGCTGCTCATTTATGCACAGGAAATGTGGCAAATGGGGGCAATGACTCGCCACTTGTCTTTGATGGTCAAACTCAGTGAGACCTAACCAGGGCAGGGCCAGGCTGAAAACTTAACATTCTGCTTTACTGCTTTATATTGGTTTATTAAAGGTTTTCTGCGAAACATTCAGAAAATTTTAAGTAAACTGCAGTCATCATCCTGTTCAAACACTACACAGGAAGTGCAAACAAGCAAAGCATCCAAGATATTGGCTAGAATACTGACGTGATGTACACGAGGCTGGATGTGACTGACATCACATTGACAGGTAATTTAACTAAAGCTACACTGTTATTAAAATCTGTTTTTTAAGATACACTTGAGACCATATGTGTGACTATAAGTGCTAGAGATAGTACTGGCTATACAAGACTATAGTTAGACCAGCATTGTTTCTCTCCTTGGTTTGTCTCTCAATGAATCCACTGCCCTGCCAATGTTACATTAGTTTTTCACCAACATCAGCATCAGTAAACTTTCAGTTGAGCCAGACAGAAGTCACTGGATAAAACTTATTTTTTTGTTGTTGTTTATATGTAGTTTGTTGGTGTCAGCAGACTCTATTTCTACGCTAACATGTTGCACACTGTTGGTGCTGTAGGGGAGCAAGAGAGAGTAACAGGAGTGAGCATATACATCCCATCTTTGGATTTCCCCAGAAATCATCCTCAGTCCTTTACATAGCAATTAGTCCACAGGCTGCTCTGCAAAGTCAAGGAGGTCCCCAAGGGCAATAATATATATAGAAATAAAGTCACATTTGTATATACGCTGTGTTTAAATTATTATGCAAGTAGGATTTCAGTTTTAAACACTGACATCAATTTCAGACAGGTTTGATAATTAATTTGGCAGGTGAGCCTCATTAAAGGGAAACTACTTAAGGAGGTTGTTCCACATTATTAAGCAAGTCATGTGCTTCATGCAATATGGGGAGAAAGAAAGATCTTTATGCAGATGAAAAGCGTGAAATATTGCCAAGCCTTGCATAAGTCATGAAAACACTGGAAATTTCACGAAAACTTCGGAGAGATCACCGTACTGCGAAAAGATGTGGGTCTGATTCAGAGCGCAGACGGGTTCATTCAGATGAATGTGTACTGAGGAAAATTTCTGTCAAGCAAATACGTCGTTTTAAGAGAGCAGCTGTTAAAAAGCCACTGCTGAGCAACAAACAGGTATTTGAATGTGCAACCTCTATGAAGAACCTCTCGATGCAGGATCCTTCAGAGGCCTACAGTTGTGTTTGAAACTGTATTTTGGCAACCAGTGCTCACAAGGAGAAGCGTTTGCAGTGCGCTTAGAAATACATGAAGACAAAATTACAAAGTTTTATTCACTGATGGATGCCGTGCTACACTGGATGGTCCGGATGGATGGAGTTTTGGATGGTTGGTGGACGGCCACCATGTCCCAACAAGGCTGCGACATCAGCAAGGAGGAGGTGGAGTGATGGTTTGAGCTTGAATAAAGAGGAGTGAGTTGGTAGTCCCCTTTAAGGTGCCCAAAGGTGTCAAAATGACATCTGCAAAACATGTGGAGTTCCTCACTGATCATTTTCTGCCATGGTATAAAAAGAAGAACCATGCCTTTCAGAGTAAAATCATTTACATGCAAGACAATGCACCATCGTATGCTGCAAAAAAATACCACTGAGTTCTTACTTCTCTGCTGTGGGCATAAAGAGAGAGAAAATCATGGTGTGGCCACCATCATCCTCTCACCTTAACCCGACTGAGAACCTGTGGAGCATCCTTAAAAGGAAATTCTATGAGGGTGAGCGACAGTATACCTCAAAACAGCAGCTCTGGGAGGCAATTCTGGCATCTGCAAATAAAATCCAGGCAGAAAGTATACATGGACTCACGAGTTCAACGGATGGGAGAGTTGTGAAGGTGATATCCAAGAAGGGCTCCTTTGTTAACATGTAACTTGACCTGTAAAGATGTTTTTAATTGAAACAGCATTTATTCTGAGAAAAATATCCATATTCTTTATAACCTATTGAATGCTTTGAAAGTCTGTTGTGCATATTAATTTGGAACACCGCGTTTTGAATTATTTTTTAAAAAATACTGTTGTCATCATCTGAAGGTTTGTTTAATGAAACCCTGATTATAATTATTGAGGATTAAAAAAATCATTGTGACTGCCATTTGTATCGACTATTTAAGGAAAATGAACAAAACCAGCATATGCATGATAATTTGGAACACAGTCTACAGTATGTTTAAAGTAACCATTTTGAATATGGAGCCAGTTTATCCATTTAATTCCCATTTTGAAATCTGCGCCAACGTTTTTGGAGATGGAAATAAAGCCCCGCTCTGGACTCCATGCCTAATCCTGCTCCCGCCGGAGTTCTGACCATTATCGCCTGCTCCTGCAATGTGTGTGTCCATTCCCACCTGCACCTGCAAACATTCTGTCCATTCACACCCACACAGCAAAGAGTTCCATTATTTACCGCCTGCTCCCGTCCTGCTGGGACGACACGTTATTTTACAAACACATTTCATAGATTCCTCTCTAGCATCTTGTTTAATGCATGCAGGAAGAAGTGCTTTATCTTTGAACAAGGACTTGCAAACATCGCCTCAACCCAGATTTGTATCAATACTTTGCACATTTGTCATAACAAAGTCTAGTTCTTTTCCATCTTTGTAAGTTACAAGTGTCCAAATGTCAGGCTCACCTTGCTTTACATTGCATTGTAAAAACCCACTATAACATTCCTTTCATCTCTTTCTATCTGGCTGTGGTAAATTCTGGGACCTGCAGTCTTTCACAGTGAGCTCCCACCCGCAGCAAAGTTACAACCGCCTGCTACCTCGACGTTCGTGTTGGGTCCCGCTGAACCTGCAGGATCCCGATGCAGTCCTCTAGATGGAAGCTCATCTCAGCAGTCCAGCCTGCGAGATTAATTTATCACCGTCTCTGATGCCTGTAGTGTTTTCATATGATATAATTCCTACTGGAAAAAAAAGACACCTGTGGTTGAATAATGATATTCAAAGCTGCCAGTTTGCCGGAAGGTAAAGTTAACTAGCCTCATGTTTTTATTGGACGGCTCAACACTGCCTCTGTGAACCTAATTCCACATTGCAATAAAAATCTAAAAAAAATATATCCTGTATACTAATTAAAATGGAAATGTGGCACATATTTACATCCATCCATCCATCATCTATACACCGCTTAATCCTCTGTAGGGTCGCGGGGGGGCTGGAAGCTATCCCAGCCGACTCAGGGCGAAGCTGGACACCCTGGACAGGTCGACAGCCTATCACAGGGCTACACATTGAGAGAGACAACCAAGCACACTCTCATTCACACCTACGGACAATTTAGAATAATCAGTTAACCTCAGCATGTTTTTGGACTGTGGGAGGAAGTCGAAGTTAAAAAAACCCACGCTGCACAGGGAGAACATGCAAACTCCAAACAGAAAGATCCCAGGCGTCCTAACCGGGACGCGAACCAGGGATCTTCTAGCTGTGAGGTGATGGTGCCAACAACCGAGGCCACCATACAGCCTCCACATATGTACAATGCATTTATTTTAAAATACTTCACAAAAAAGGTGTATTTGCTCTCTGCATGTCACTGTCAGTTAGTTTGTTTGAGAAAACTTTCAGTAAAGATTGTTTTGCCACAGCTGAGTCAGGTACAGTTAAATAACCATCAATCATTCCTCTTGAGCCATAATTCAAATTCATTCAGTAAGAATGAGAGTCCAAAGTTGGCATAGTCTGCAGTTAAGAATGGGCCCATGCGTATCAACTATTTATTCATTGTTAAATACTGTCCATATGTGGTATAGAGCATTAATAAAGAGAAAATTAAAGTACGGATCAGGTACGGTGTAATTGTGGGACAATTTCATGGTTCTTGCTGTATTGATTAGTGGATTTACAGATAATGCATGAGCTGGATCAATGCGGGCCAGTGATCACATACATCATAATCCTGCTCAGCTTTCAGAAAGAAAAATCTGCTGCTGCATGGGACAATCAGACGCTTAGTGGGAAACATCTGTCTTTGTAAACAACATGGATCCGGCTAAACCGACAATCAATAAGACAGTAAACCTGAAAAAGACGTTTCAGTCACAATCAAATTTATTTATTGTCATGCTTAACAGTCAGTGGGTTTTCATGGACTGAGCTAAGCCTTTCACTTACAGTGCGTGATGATTACATTCACTTCATGCTAGAGAAGGGGGATGATTTATTTTTGTTTATTCATATAAACAGTGTCAGTGCAGCGGTCTATGACAAACACTCAATTGAATTGCTATTGTGATAAACAAGTTGCCGCTCAGACACCTTTATTTTTTTAAAATGAGGCCTGGGAGAACAAATACCAAGTGTTGCACTAACTTCATTTCCATAGCAAAGGTGTGGATGAACTCGGCGTCACCCCCGACAGCAGCTGCTTTCTCAGTCCATTCGTTTCATGTGGGGGAATACATCAGCTTAAACATTGAAATTAGCAAGCAAATGGAGTATACCTCTGTAGTATAATTACATTTACTGTATATGCAGCTCTCATACAGTATGTCTATAACAGATACCTCAATGTGACGTTTAGATTACTGCTAGTGTACCAATATCCTATAAAAAGAAATAAACTATACCCTCAGAAGACACTCCTCTCTTCTCTGAATCCTCTGAGATTTACATATTTTTCATTTATTTGCCAATTATGGGTTACACTTCTCCTGACCTGTGGGCAAACTCTTTAAACTCTGGGAAAAAAAACAAATCTCACATGCTTCTTTAATCTTTACTATTTTTTCTGTAAATTAAGGCACGGCCAGAATGAATCAAGGATTAAACCAGAATGCAGGAAACAGGAATTTTGCTTCGGGATGTTATCAACCCAACGTTTCATTCGTCAGCTGGGAAAAATGATTCATCTTCACATGGAAGAGTTGACACAGAACTCGCATCAAAAACAGGTTTTTCCTCCCACCTCAGTCTACAGTAGGATGTCTGCTCCTCAGAAATATATATACATTCAGAAATCAAATGATTCTGTAATAAAATTATTTTAAGACGGTGAGAAAAGCATGTCTTGGATTTTATTGGTGGTGTACTTCATCAGTGAGTTATGGACTTTCCAGTGACATTTACAAGGTCTTATTTTATTGCATCTCTTTGTGAATTTCCAATATAAAAACATTGCTTTGGATGTGCTGACTGAATCTGATACAATTGAATTAGAAACCTTTTGCTAGAGGAGCATCTACGCTGTATTGAGTGATTCGTCAAAACACTGAATTAGATTAACTTTTATTTTGTCTAATGCCAACATTTTAAAAGTGTCGGCGACTGAATAATGTGGAATAATTAAGAATGTGGTTATGTCAAACACACCATTGTTACGATATGTTCGGGGTTTTGTGTGCAGCATTCAGAATCAGTAAGCACCAGCATCTCAGACCAAAACAAATGGAGGGATCCTGGTGTGTCTGTTTCCAATGTGTGGCGTTCTGAAGTGGACCAGTGGATGGACCAGGTCAACTGATGGATTGAGTGGACTGAAAACAGACACATCACTTTCTCATGTAAGCAGAAAAGGAGAAGCAGAGGAGAGCCTCAGAACAGCAGGTGAGACTCTCACACTGAGCTGAACAGCTCTGGATGGATGGACTGCACTGCTGCTTTTCTAATGCAGTGTGTGAGATCACTCTCACTCTCTTTATAAGCACAGTGAGGGTGCAGTCTCAATGGGAGGGACTCACATGCACACATGGACCGGCTGCCAAAACAGAATTTAGAAGCTCAGATTATAGCACACAGGGGGACTTTATTCTCTGCTAAGGATGACATTCAGTTCATTTTATCATTAAAAATAGTTGTTTGCTGCCTTGCTAGTGCTATATCTATGGTTTAAAAAAAATCTTGCACTTTTAAAGAAAATTCCCAGGTTCCACCTCCACCTCTGCTTAGTTGGCAGCAGTTGGCACCTTCCTTTCCCTTTCCCTTAATGTGAGCGTGTGTGAGGTGTAGAACACAGGGAGTGACTCACCTGCTATCAATCTCCACCTGCCCTAAAAGATGGGCTTGGACCACCACTTGACGCCGGACCATTGAACAACCTCCAGTTAATCAACTCCGGTCATTACTTTATGCTCTAGTTTTGCCTCATTCTTGTCATAAGTTCTCCATGTCACTCCCTGCCTGAACCTTCTGCCTCCGGCTGAAGCCACCTCATACTGTCTACCTGTCTGGACCTGGTTCGTCGCTGACCACCCTCTATGGATCCATACATGGCACCGCCCTGCATGAGAATTCCTCCCAGCCCTGCTGCACATCATCTCCACCCGCATTCCCTTGGCCACTCTCTCTATTCGGGCTGCCAGCTAAGTAGTTTAGTTCTGTTGTACGCAGGCTTGTTTCATGTATTTTAGCCCTCGTCTGTTGACTTGTGCATTCCCTGGTTTCTAGTTGGTGTTTGGTTTGCACTGTGTACTGTTTAGCATGCGTCATAGTAGTGTTCCAGAGTTTCTGTTTAGTGTTGCGCTGTACCTTTACATTCTGTATTGCAGTCCTTTAAGCTTCATAGGCTTGTAGTACTTAGTTCTGGATAGTTCTCCCCCTCTGATATTTGATAACATTAGATTAAGTCCTCCATAGTTTGGCGAACTACATTTATTGTTCTTTGTTGGCTTCCTTAGCCTTGTACTTCCTCTGTGTATTTCCCCAGGTTTCTCAAGCTCTTGCAGTTGCATTCAAACTGTGGCTTGGATTTCCATAGTCCCTGTGTCAGTTCCCTTTTCACATTTCCCCTTAGCTAATTCTAATTCCCCCTAATGAATTCTCTTCTCCTGTACTTGTATTATTTGTGTTAATAAAATATTTCTATTATATCTTGGTGTGCTGTGTTTTCTCTGTCTGTGCTGGGGTCTTTGACTCCCGATGACGCTAATAGAATTAAATTGCATAATTTTTGGGGATTTCAGTGTGCAAAAACTTACATGTACTGCATAAACTTCACAAATGTGGTGGTGGTTTGACAATTTCATTTCTACTTCAACCTCCTCCTGTTCAAACAATGAAGGTGCTCTCTATCACACAGTAAGCCTTGTCTATTTGTGGTCCATGTCAAGATTGTAAGATTATTATAAAAAAATCCTGTGCCTCTTGGAAATACGTAAAATTAAAGTAACTTTTCTTTGACCTCCACTAAAAGATTGAAATTAACATTAGTGCAACATTTAGGTAATGGGGTTGTAAATGACACATCACTCTGCTGAACTGAATAATACTGTCAAGTTCATTTCAAAGATTTGTGGTCACTGAATATGCAGTTTGTTCACTTTTCTATGCTCAGCAATCACATCTGCATTCAAAAGCACTTCACTGTGTACAACAGTAAGTGAACACATTATTAATGATGCTAATGCAAAGTTGGCTGCTGATTCAGTCTTCGGTTAAGTGTTAAGCTTTAAATGAGGATGTACCACACTGAATCACAATGAGCTGACACCTGCCATCTCGGTGACCAGTAACATGAGCTCCACTGCTAACAGCCAACGTGCTTCGTCTACATAATGTTGCCAGATGTTTAATAGTCACCGATTTGTGTCGACACCATGCTTTTCCAGCAAGTCCTCCAACTTGAATAATTAGAAAAGCAAGCTAGTCCTTCACCGGATCAACTTACTAGAGCCTGACATACCGTTGGTGTTCAACTTCAACGGCTATAACGTTGATCGATCTACTAATCACTGGGGATGCACCGATCCACTTTTTTAAACTTCCGATCCGATCCCGATACCTGAATTTGGATATACGCCGATACCAATACTATTCCGATACCAGAGCTCTGTTTGCTTTAATATTATTATGATCATTATTGTTGATTACCTCCGTCTACAAGGGGGAGCCCCGAGGGAGGAGGTTATGCAATCATTAAAATCCAAATAACTGTAGTAAAGCTCAGGGCTGGAACTCCTTTTAACTTCTCAGCTAACTTGGTTGACACTCGGTTATATAGTATAACGGCTGGTCATCGAGTACAATGAAGTTGAGCAACTTCTCGGTAATCCCTTTAGCTTTCACTACAGCTAAAGGGAATACTGGGAGTTCACCTTTTGGAATGACTCCAGAAGTGATTCCTGCCGGCTCCTTTCGTCTTTCTGTCCCGTGGCTAAAAAGTCGCCGGGCTCTTTACTGTGATGCTTTTTCAAATGTTTGATTAAGTTTGTTGTATTGTAGGTCGCGATGGAGCTTCCGCCTCTCGGTACAACGGCTTTGCAAACATTGCACGTTGCTGTTTTGCTCTGCAGTGTCGCTAAGGTAAAATATTTCCACACAGCAGACATGCTACGATGAAAAGTCAGCCACAGTGCTGCTAAATGCTCGCTTGCTAGCTGGCTGCAAACTGTGGAGTGGATTTCCTGAATGGAGGCGTGTGTCATTACTCCGCGTTTCATTGAGACACGCCTCTGTTCAGGAAATCCATTCCACATTTTACAGCCAGGTAGCAGAGCAGCCGGCATGGAATTACTGGTGGAGTCCTTTCAGCAGACATGCACAGACATGGCTCATGGATCGGAAATCTGCTCAGTTTGGATCGGAAATTTCCAATCTGTGAATTAATTTGGTATTGGAACCCGATACTGATACTGGATCGGATCGGCCCCGTCCCTACTAACCACCTAACATACTCTGAAAACAGCTGTACAGCGGCATCAGTCCACCTCAGGGAAACGGTGCTCAACGGCAAACTAAGAAGAACTTTATTCACTGACATCTGTCACAAACACAGAGCTGTTTGATAAGAACATCACCAATGACAGCAATATAGTTCAACACATTACTTCTGTGAATGTCTCTTACTGAACATGTCTCACTCTGAACACCTGCTGTCCTCCAGACTACAGGTTTCCATCACATCTTTGTAGCATCGCAGTTATCTGATGGCAGCTTGGCTGTGCAATATAGCAGCGAAAATGACTGTCATAAATAAAAAATGAACTACAATCATTCTAAACATCCAATCATCAAAGTATTCTAAACTCAGTTATTTCCAATTCTGTTGTCTTCCTAATGTTTCCTACCTTTGCAAAAAGCAAAAAACAAAAAAAAAGCGTACAAAAAAACGCAACGTCAGCCAGTGAATTGAAGTTGCCATTGCACGGTTTCCACATAACACAGGTTCAAATGCATACAACAGTGGGTTTACAGTGGTCTATACTGGTCTGTCAATATAATTTTCCTCCATTTTAACAGGAATATGTTCAACACGGTTCAGAAATGCTTCAGTGTTGACTCGCTAAAAGAAGCAACCAACACCATCACGCACGTACTGATGTCACTTCATCATGATGATTCAGTTGCTAGATCGCTCGGTAGAATTCAGAAAATAAATTTGTCATAACTGTGGTTTAAACAAATTTTTAAAAATGATCAGTGATCTTCGTAAATGGAAGCCCCAGAGGAATCTCTGGAGACCTGACACACGACAAATAAACAAGATTGTATTTGGTACAAAAAGGGTTTTCACTATTTTGACAGTGCATCATTATTGCTAACAATTTAGTTCACTGTGGCTTCTTCTACTGCTGTAAAAGTCCTCACACAGACAATGGAGGTTTGTGTGGGTGGGCCAGTAGCCCAGTGCACCACTACAAGATCCAATCTGCTTCCAGTTACTGACGGACAGGTCTGAAGGCAGGATCCCAGCATAGCAGATGACACGTTCTGGGCCAGGCCAAAGTCAATCACTTTGACTCTCAACAGCTCTTGATGATGATCAACCAACATAATGTTCTCCATTTTGATGTCTGCGTGTGTTATTCCCACAGACTTGAAATGGCCGAGTGCTGTGGCGATCTCAAAAGTTAACTAAAGTAATTCATGTGGTAATAATGTCAATGATAATTTATTAGCATCTATCTTTAAACTGTTGATTATTGTAGACAACAGTGTAGTTCTACATACTTAATGGACAAAAGTTGAACTTCCCCCCAACGGAAACGTCAGAAATATCTTTCCCATGAGATGCCATGAAGACTTTTGTCCAGATGCTCAAATTCCAGACAGTTGTGTCCTCTGGCTATGAAAACATGGTACCACTGAACCAAGTTGCATTTGTCAGAGTTGAGCGCTTTCAGTTTTTGCAAAGCACCCACCTGGGAACATAAGATAGACCACAGACAGTGTTTATTTCAGCTAGAACAAATTTACTTAGACAAGCTGATACAGAGTTTTTTTGGTAGTTCTTCAAATACAGTTCATGAAACAAGTTTACAAAGCCCAAAGTGATATGTGTCAAACTCTGATAAGGCCTTCCTACCTATTCTTTCAGCTTGTGCAACAAGGGAGCCCTCATTTTTCCATCACCTTAATGGCTACACTCTGCATGTCGAGCATCTTCAAGCACCTTGAGATTGTGCCGAGGGTTCCCTGTCCCAGGACAGACTGCTCCCTGCAGGTGGAGGATACCAAGGAGAGACGGACTCCAGGGACTATCTGGACGTCCTGACAGGTAGAAGGAATGAAATCTCTGGAGCCATCATTAGAGAAAACACTTGCTGCCGGGTGGTCAAAGCTGTGACAAAAGAAGCAAACTTAAATGTTTAGTCACTATGTAAGATCCAAGACAATGACAGCATTCATCACAGGTTTAAAAACTTGTGTGAAAATTATGAAACTAGTTTGATCGGTTACGAAACAGCCAGTCAAGGGACAAGTTTACAGCAGATGACATTACAGTCAAAAGCACTGCAGTGTATCGTGATTGTGAAGAGAAATCTGACTTTTGCTCTAAGTTGGTTGATCAACCAGCAAACTCAAGTATTAAAAGACTCACTAAGTTGATGTCTTCGAGATTGTCTTAGGAGCTTCCCTGCAAAAATGGTTTAATGAAATGTATATTTGATCAGGTTTGGACAAATATGTGCCTCCTTAGTTCTCAAGGTTCAGTGCTGAAGGTTTAAAATTGGAACAAGTATGTTTTCATCGCTATTTATAGTCTAAGAAAGATCTTCATCCTGTTCTGTCACATCACAACTGCATCCTGAACAGACACTGATCAGAAAATTCAGCCTACTGGGCTGCCCTATAGCTCACTGAGTTAAGGCGTTACCACATGGGTGCAGGTCGCCAGCAGCAGTTGAGAGTTTGAGTCTGGCTCATGACCCTTTGCTGCATGTCTCTCTCCTCTACACCCCTTTCACTCTATCAATAAGACTGCAAAAATCTCCCCCTCCAAAAAATAATATTAAAAAGAAAAAACAGATTATTTATTATTATTTACACATATATGTGCAGTTGGGGAGGAATGGTGCTAGTTGGGGGCCAAAATAAGGATTGGAACAAAGTATTTATTCCACATTTCCCCCCTTCTTTTTTCCCTCCTCTTTTTTTCTTTCTTCTCTTTCCCTCCATTTTCTTCTGTGGTGAGATCCACCAGTCTTCAGTGGAAGACATCAGGTGGAGATGATTAGCCAATCACTCCCCTGAGGTGGAGCCCCAGGAAGAGGAGGGTTATATAAGGGGTGGGCGTGGCCTATTTGAATTTGATTGTCTGGGACCATGCAGCCACCCAGGTAAGTTTGCTTGTTGCTTCTGCCAGGTTACTTTGTTTATCTGCTATTTTGTAAGATTGAGTGATTGATCGACGGATAAGTTTTGTTTGGTTTTTTTTGCCATATGATGACCTGTAGTCTGTTTAGTTGTTTTTGTAGCAATATATCCTCAATTAATTTCAAACTAGGAAACAGACTGTAGTCCTGTAGTCCTCAACTGGTCCCGTCTCAGGACCCCCTATGTCTCTATTAATAACAGTCGTGACCCATATTTTTGAAGTTTGCTGTTCCTGTTAAGAAATTAAGGTTTATGTGGGTGTAGTCTCAACGCATTTTGGTATAGCTTGGGAATTTTTTTGGCTTAACTTTGCTCATTTTAGTATATTTGGACACTTTTGCCAAGTTTTGGGCATATTTTGGCCCATTTTGACAGATTCTGAGCACATTTTGGTTCATTTCTGGGACGTTTTAGCATACATTTCTCCAATAAGCATGCAGAGCCAAATCTAGAGGTTAATAGTGGGCAACTACTGGTGCCACCAACACTAGATGTCCTGCTACTGAAAGCAAACAGTGTCATAAGAAACATGTCCTTTAAAATAAAAGACCACTACTTTTTGGGGGGAGGAGGGGGGACATGCTTCTGTGACCCTCTAAAAATGGCTTCGCAACCCACGTTTAGGTCCCGACCCACCAGCTGAGAACCACTGCTGTAGAGGACATGTGTTAGGGAAGGTAGTATCAGCATTGTCACTACCTGGAGCTTGCATGTACAGAGCCTGGGTCTGTTGAAGGTGCCAGTGCTGTTTGGGCTGTGATAGCCATGTGGTAGGTAAGGGAAGTAGCCATGTTGGTGTGAGGAGCAGTGATGACTGGCATTAGGGGAGTGTCTCTGGGACACCAGAGATCACTGTCTAGCCTCCCTGAGGTGTCGTGGGACCAACTAGACGAAACACCTATTGAAGGAGGTTCCCACCTGATGATCCCAGAGACATGTTAACTATCACTGTTCACCAGTTTAGACAGTCAAGTTGTGCCATAACAGTGTAGCATTAGGAGGTTCTTTACTGGTTGCAAATCCTTTCTTTGAGCACAAGCTGCTTGTGTTTACACTGAACAGTAAATATGTTATAGATATGTTTAAACCCCACCAATTTATCACAGTTACCAATAAAAGGTTGTGAATTGTGACGTCAAAAGTAAAAAAAGTCATCTGTAGAGTAAGTGCTGAAACAGTTGAACTGTGGATCAAATACATTTACACACTCTGGAGGTGGCGAAAGTGCATCTACACTTCTGGCCTCCAACTCTGTCTTAGCTTCATCAGATTCTTGTTGTTTTGACTAGAAGCTAAACAAGCTGCTAGCTAAGTAGCATAGCCTAGCTGCTAGTCTCTGAGTACCTGTGGACTTCAAGGTCAGTTTTTCTGCTTATTGATCTCGGTTTTACGTGACTGGTACCTGTTGTGTTGAGCGGACTAACACCTGTTGTGTTCTGTTGAGTTGTGCTGTTGCTATTGTCTAGATTAATTATGTTTGTGTGCTCCAGGCTGTGGAAGCAGTCTACTATTCCAGCTGTCAGTAGTAGTCCAGGCTGCGGCCTACTAGCTTGTACTTTACTCACCATTCACTCCCCACTGAGCACAATTACAGTTTAGTCTGCTTGGTTAAGCTTTCATGTAGTCATTCTTTAAATCATGTTATGATAGAGATATGAAACAAAGTTGGAGAGTCACAATAGAAAAGAAAACCACTGACGGATAATATTTATATTAAATCCATTAAATGTTTTCTGACATGAGAAGATGACAAAAAAGACTTTTTATCTCATCAGTTAAACCCAAAACTGAACATTTTCATGTCATGTACAAAGGTATGAAAAATAGAGATACAATCCTTATTTACTATGAGATTTATAATAAAGGTGCAATTTGAACAAAGCACCTACAGAAAAAAATCTACTTCCACTCCTGCAAGGGCTTAATGACAGAGCAAGCAGACATCTGAGAGGAGACATTATCATCCCGGAGGACGAAAACGCTATTATAAACTGATTAGGTGGAGGAGAGCTGGATGGAAATCACTCTTGAATCTTTTTTTAACCATTAATTAGTGGTTCTGTCAGTGCGGTTCATTCTGCGGGGATGACTAATGCGTAGCGCTCTCCCACTGCTCTTCATGACCAGTTGGTACACTGCTGTCACATTTGCATATGTAGCTCTGACAGCAAAGAAAAATCCCATTGCCTATTAATGTAGCTGGAGTTCTGCGTGCAGTCTGTGTATTCTAGTACAGACCCTGCTCTCCTCTGTCTGAAACAAGGGACATGAAAGTAACAGGATAGTCGCCTTACATCAGTAATTGGTTGACTGTGACATGACTTGCAGTAAGTTTTGCAAATATACTGGTGATGAATAGTTTGACTCTATCCATTGTGCCTCTGCTGCTACACTAAGACATGCCAAGAGTTTTATCAAACCCTTCTTACACTTAATTTAAGGCTGAAGCACAATCTGTTTCTTATCCTCCCTTACAAATACACATCTCCCCCTGGACTCCATCATCTAAATTATGAGTCTGAGAGGGTTTGTAAGGAGGCCCACAAGCAGAGGCCAAGTGAAAATATTGCTGCTCCACACTCTCACTGCTGGCCAGATATCTGATGTTGAGTTTTTTCACAGATGGGATCAATAGACTCCTGGCGGAATTTATTTTATGTCTGCAAAGTGTTTTAATTGATATATATTCTTTGACATTGCCTTAAAGATCCCCTTAACACAAAGGTCTTTTTAGAGTTTTCTTAGATGTCTGACTTTCACTCTGAAATATGTGCCACTTTTCAATGAAAAGATCTTTTTACGTCCTTCTTCTAAAGATCGAAGGCTTCTCTGCACTTCACTGAAATCTGAGTTGGTAGTTCCCAGTCTTACTCCCAACTCATTACATACAAACTCTTTGTCAGGTCTCCTTGGCATCACATTTTCAGGTCTCCTTGGCATCACATTTTCAGGTACTGGGTGCTTCTTTTGCATCATTTGAAAGCGCAGTGTAGATTGTCATTAACAGTCAGCTTTGCTCCTTTTCAGCCAGCAAGAAGTTTGCCTTGTAACGTGTGCTTCATGTTCTGAAACCCAACGAAGTATGGTGGTGTCTAAACTCAATCAAACAATGAGTTAAACAAAAGGAAACAGCAGGTTACGGTGAAGTTGAGGTCAAAAGTGGTGCCATACCCAAAGACCAACACACAAGGGTCCACCTGATGCCAATTTTGCCCACTCACCAAGTCTGTGAGAGTCCATCCTGTAAGACCATGGGTGTGCATGTGTGGAATATGTAGCTATGACCTACTCTAAAGGTACGCAACAGAACTTTCAAGTAGACTCCTGACAACTAGAAAAGTAGTATATTAACTACAGCTGCGCATCCAAGGTATCCACAGCTGTCTGCGTCTACACGGGAGTATAATCATGGTCTTACTCCACCACCCTCCTTATATGGCTGTTTTAAACTAGAAAAGCTTAGATCTGTCAATAGCCAAAGGAACATTGTTTGTATCTCTGAAACGCTGACGACTTTGATAAAACTACAATATTTGATACCTTGGGAATGAGAGTGGGTTCGTTCATGATGTGCATGATTTGTTAAGTCACAAACTGAAGCCGATCATGGGCCACCATGCAAATATGTGGACAAATTAAGGAAAACGAACATAAAGTGTCTTGTTAAGGTATTAGATGACCACATGCTGCCAGAACAGCTTCAGTGCTATTAGTTGGCTGTTGGCTTTGATTCTCTAATAGGGAGATAGAACACCATTCTTTGAAAAGATATTCCTTCCTGTGCTGTGTTGATGATCACATCAGTTCAAAGTCTCCAACAGGTGTTGAACTGAGTAGAGATCTAGTGACAGCAAAGGCCCTAGCATATGGTTCACTACATAATCATACTCATCAAACCATTCAGTGACCCCTGGTGCCCTATAGATGGGGGCACTGTCCTCCTTGAAGAGACCACTCCCATTAGAATAGAAATGTTTCATCACATGATAAATATAATCATTAGTAGCAACATTGTATTGATTTGCAGTGACCTTTCCTTCTATGTGAACACGTGGATGCAATCTACGCCATCATTACGCTCCCCGGAGCATCACAGAGCCACCAGATCACCTCACCATAGGAGCCAAGGGTTCAGGGTTTTCCCTTGAAATGTGAATTTGTACAAGTAAAGAAAACAGGCTTTTCAGTTAGGGTCTGGGAACACAGAACTCTAGCAAAGGCAAGCTAAGAGCAAGGAACTGAGAGCAGTAGCCACTCACTTCCCTAGCACTGCTTAGACTATTTGTAGTTACAGACATAGCACTGACACACCCAAATCCAAACAGAGGGCTGTGTTTGCTATACTGCTATACAACAGATTATCCCGAAAGTCCATGATAACCGCATATGGCTCACTATAAGGCCTGTTTTGTAGCCTAAACAGTCTGATACTCAGACTTCTTGCTGGCTTGTTTCTTTTTAAGTTTGTTCCATTTGGAATTGTGTTGTCCTAGCCATGCATGTCTATGTAGATACCCAATCCACTGCTTACCGACAGCAATTAACTCAACAATGATCAATGAAATCTGCAAAATAAAGAGCTTTTATTTCTGTAAATTGACATGCAACAGATTGTGAAGCTGGGTTGATCCAATCTGCGCCATTATTCCTCATTATTGCCACTAATTACCTAGCTAACTAGAAGTATGGCTGACAGGTCTTTTGTAATCAGTATTTTCTAACGTAAAAGCTATAATCTGCAATGACAAACCTATGAACTGTACAAAGGATTTTTAGAGAGTTTAAACAGTTTTTAGCTTATTGTTCTGATTTTTTGGCCTGCAGCTTTGCTTTTTTAGTTCACTCTCACTGTTCACATCAATTAGCAAGCAATGGTTGTCAGTAAAAACTCACTGTTCTCTACCTGCTCAGCTTGGAACAGCAGAATAGTGTGAAGCAGCTAAACAGTCAGACAGTTGTGAGGAGCTGGTGGAGACCAGAAAAGAGCTGAAAAGAACGAATTTACATTTGCATGGAATTTACGTTTGTCCTATTGAACTCTTTCTCTCCACTGTCACCAATATTCTTGCTCACAGTGGAATCATGGGATTAGTTTGTTTTTCCGTGTATTATTTTGTATGGTATTAACCTTAATTTTCTAATAGGTCAGGTAATTTGGTTAGGTTTTTGGCAAGTGTGTGTTCTTAGCCATACCATGTAAGTTAGTCAGGGTGATTTTCTCGATATTTAATATTGTAGGATCCTAACTTTATTTAAACTAGTTGTCTTTTATTGACTTAGCCTTTATATTTAAATTAAGCAGGTAAATTAATATTATAAATAATACTGCAGGGACTAAATCACATTATTTATAATTGTAAGGCAAATTCTCTACTCAAAAGTAGTTCATTTCAACGTCTGTTGTCTTAAATATGTTATATAGATAACTCTGTTTCTGTTCATCAATTTCATAAATCATGAGTCCAATAACTTTATAAGGTTCTCAGGAGTGACAGTTGGATTAGAAACAATAAATTCCAGTTCACACACTGCTACCGAGGTGATGACTGTGACAGCAGATCCCATTGACCCCTGAGCAACCCTGCACACCTGCAGTTTTCTCTATCACCTTTGGGCCTGAACGTCCACTGCAGTCCCACCTGAGTGGTGAAAGCAGCAGCATCCAACCCCTCATCCCATACAGGGACAGCTTTATTGTAAACCAGAGAGCTGTTTGAAGATAAGCAGACTCGTGGCACGTCACAGCTAAGACATTCCTGACACCCCGGCAAATGAAACATGTTGCCTGAATCCTTACAGTGCTGCCTCAACATGCTACCTGCATCCAATCCCAATGACACCTTTGGTTTAATATGTAAGGCATACACTGTAATACATCTGTGATGCTGGGGTGGTAAAAAGAGATTTATGACACACAACAAGCTATTAAGGAGCTGTATGTGGTGGGGTAATCAGGGGGGGAAATGGGGTGGAAATTCTCTTCTTCATGCCACATTGATTCATCCTTCAGTGAGAGAAACCTCCCCATTATGCACACCTCATCTAAAAGGGCCCTAGGATGATCATTGCGGGCCCACAGTACACCGATCCCAGGTCTGCTGTGAGGTCAACAGAGGTCCTCCCTGTAGCATCTGGACTCTCAGGAGGATGCCACAACTGCTTGATCCATGGAGTGTTGATAATACCACAGCATCGGCAAAGAGTGTGAGATGCACCAACATGCATTATGTCTCTGTGGGCAGAGGGATAGAATTCTCTCTCACAATACAGCAGAAGGCTGTTGTATTGTGTTGTACAAGGTGTGTTTAATGTCACAAAGTATTTTTTTAAGAAATAATGTTTGGTGTTTTGTTTATTTATTGCCCAAAATGACCTTAATGCAACGTGAGAGCGGGTAGGTTGTTCATTAATACAACTGTCTCAGTGATTACTTCGTCCAGCGGGTTGGCCAGGGTGCCCAGTGTCGCAGCAAATTCCCTTAACATCACTGGCTGTTTGTGTTGCTCAGATCTGGCAGCAGATAAGTTGGGAACACTTAGTTTTATAAAAGCTGAATTTTTGTGCAAATGTTCTCATAATTGCCTAAATAATTTAGCTGTGAATTACTGGGGCTCTGCAGCATGTTCAGTTCCATTTTGGTTAGTCTTTTTAGAAAAGTGATGGACAATGATGTCAGTATATGGACCATTCTTGTCGAGCACGGAATTTGTTTCCAAGAAATTAACCAGAAAATATGGGACCCACAAAATAACACTGCTCTGTTAAGTCTATTAAGTGGCTTGCCAGTAGATAAGATTTTAAAAAATAAAATAACTCAGCCCATTTAAAACCAGACAGTGTTTACACGTGACATAAAGCAGCATTTGGCAAATTATTGGCAAATTGCAGGTAATTTTGAGACTCTCCCAAGGCTGTCAAATGCTTATTCCCAGTTTGCATGCTTCAGTTTTGTTTTTGTAATTGTTCAAAGTTAACATATTTATATTTCAAGATATGTCCAATACCTTTTGAGTATTTTTTTTTACATTCATACAGATAGATGAGTTAGGTAAAGCAATTGAAAATTCCTGAGTTTACAACAGTCTTTTAACCTGTCATGCCTTGTTTTTCTGTCATTTATTGGTTAGCCGGGTGTTTGTTATTAGCTCATCAGAGGTGAGGGTCCCAATCTACAGATTTTCTAGATGAGTGGGACTATACAGAGAATGAGGGACAGTCGTAAAAGGTGAGTTCATTTGGAGCTGTTTTCTATCTGCAAATCCATTCAAATGCCATGAGAACACTGGGGATTGTACCTAGTTAGCTGCCAATGGCATCAGATTTATGTCATATGTCATGAGCACTGTGCAGTATACATGGATCAGAAATAACATTATGACCACCTGCCTGACATTGTGTTGGTCTCCCTTATGTGCTCAAAAATGCTCTGAACCATTGGGTATGAACAAGAGGACCTCTCAGGGTGTCCTATGGGGTCTGGAACCAGGACGTTGGCACTGGATCCTTTGGGTACTCTGGCTTGTGCAGTGGGGCCTCTGTCAATCAAACTTGTTCCACTACATCCTGTTGATGTTTGATCAGAATGGGCTGTAGGAAGTTTGGAGGTCAAATCAACATGTTGGACCATTGTCATGTTCCTCAACATGTTCCTGATTGGTTGATGTTGTTTCCATGTGGTGGGGTACATTTTCCTGTGGGGGTAGACCAGTGATATTTGGGATTTCCATTTGCATGAGGGAGTGTGCTTGTTGTGGGACAATGTTTATTTGGGTGTCTAAGTCTGATCAACATGGATGTTAAAATCCAAGGTTTTCCATCAGAACATTACATAGTACCAATATGATCAATGTTATTCACTTCACCTGTCAGTGGTCATGATGTTGCGGCTGATCAGTGTGTATACTGAATGCGCAAATATTCACTGCCACTTGCAGAGTTGTACATTTAGCTGCAAGTGAGGAACAAAATGACCCAATCAGTCTTGTCAACTGTTTTCAATGGAATATTCATACTTACATTCTGCTTAGAGTCAGCCTTCTCTCTCCTTCTCTCCTTCTCTCTGTGCTCTTACTGTATTTTAGAGCAAGCAAATTCCCAATAAAGCTGTTCTCATTTACATATTTTTCTGTTTCTGTTGTCAGACATCAGAACAAGTATGAAGCACTGACTGAAATGCAGCCCATTAGGACTACATGTTACCCAGCAGTCATTCAGAGCCATGTCCTGGCTGCTCCTCTTCACCACTAAACTACTGATTTTATAATCACAACGTGACCTGATAAACTTACCACACACATGAGTTAAAGACAGCGGCTGTTCTGTAACAATACAGAGATATTTCCATGTAATATCACCACTCAGAGAGGGTCACAGTCAGTCATCTGCATGCTTCTAGTCGCTAGGTGCTTTTTGCAACAAATATATCACCAAAGGAGTCTAAAGAGTTGTTGAACTTGGTGAATAATCAGTAAATTGGGAGAATCCAACACTAACAAAGTCATGATTACATGTTTTCAATGTTTTCAACCTTAGGTTCAATACAAAAATAGGAAACGATCAAACAGACCAAAGAGGGAATCTGATTTTGATGTTTCATCTGTTTGATTTTGTGCGAACAGGAAGTTACTGACTTCTCTGTGTGTTTCACTTTATAAGCTTGAAGCAAATGTGCTGAGGTGATGACGCTACCTGGTGTAATTTAATAAATATGAGCTTGAACATTAAAATGTCAAATCTTCACTTGTGTGAAAAGATGTAAAGTTTTTCAAGAACATAGTAGTATGATGTTGCCATGGACACTGGCATGATCCTTATATCCATATAAAACACGCTGTTTCTCCGGAAGTATGTTCATGCTATATGGAAATTCCTAGTTTTAAAGAAAGTAGGTTTTGTTTCTCACTGTGGACATTTGGACAGTGGGCTCTGCTGAAAAAAGGCTTTGACAAACCGATTGCTAACAGCTTCCTGAGTTTCTGCGGCACAGTGAGTACTTTTGATGAGGATTCAAATGAACTCCCACGAGCGCAGTTTAATTTATTTGAGCTTGTGAGGGAACTGTAAAGGCATGAACCACCTGGTTCTGCTGTAAACATTTCATCCTTTTGTTCCAAGTGCACCTTGTAGGTCTGTTTATTTGCTCTTGCTTATATTTGCATTTAAGTGGGGCTGTAACAGACTGTCGCCACTCTTGCTGCACTAAAGTGAAGTCTAAATATTGCAGGAATGGACGCCATCATCTTGTGCGTGTGACATTATTTGCAACCAGGGTCTGCACAGTGGTGATGAGGAGGTGGAGGTGGAGCAGCAAAGTCGCACCTCCAGCCTACTGAATGTTCTTCAGACTGACTTATTCACATTGTTACATTAGTAGAATTTTCTAGATGAAGATAAGTGGTCTAGCTACCTACAGCAGCAACATATCAACCTTTTACCTCAGGTTGCAAGCAAAAACGTTAGCATTAATTAAAGTCTATTAGTCTTCAAAACACAAACTTAAGTCATTGAAATAACCTACAGAGGTATTTCAGACCCCTCAAGGTATCAGTTAGTACAGTTTACTGCACATCTATTGATTTTGTGGTTTGAAATACTCAACAGTAATGCTGGTTATAGGAAATAACGAGACTTAAGGAAACATGTATTTCTCTCAAACAGAATAGAGGCCTCAGTGAATTCACAGCAGCTGTCAATCATGATGACATATATCCTTTTTACAGCATCAAGTACAATCAAACATACATGTATAAAGCATCAGATACAAAATCAGAGAGAACAGTGAACACTTGTACAAACGTCTGTGTGATAAAATGTACTTAATGTGACAGGAACCATATTTGGGAATTCTTTTTGTGAGGTGAGGATTACTTAGACATTTTAGTTTTGCTAATGTCCTAACATAGACAGGGTGAGGTCTCTGATTTACTGCAACCAGCTACCAAGGGGGAGATCGAGTGTTGAAGGCCTATGGGCTGCAGTTTCTGCTGTATTTTGCATGTGAATTTTTAACTTACATTGATACCTTCATATTATGGAGTACTAGGTCTTTCTGTGCCCTATTCCCAGTCATATACTCAATTTTGTAACTGTTATAGGCACATCCTAGTCCAAGTCCCTCTGTGGTTGTTGATTCAACCCTAAAAGCGGCACTCTGAGAATCAAAGTTAATATTTAGAAGCTTTTTCATGCGCAGGCGCTGACAGTTAGAGGCATGAATTGATTCAGTGGGCCTCATTTTGATCAGTATAAAGTGCCATAAAAAGAGAGAGAGAAAAAAATCATCTCAACTTACAAATCCACAGCTTCTACAATGCAGATTTGGATCTCTGGTTGAGGTTCAGCTCTTGACCTGATAAAGAGCAGGATCATATAGTGAGGCAAGGACACATGTTCCAGTGTTAACTGGTGTATCTGATACAAACCATGTAAATATTTCATCAGCTCCACTCTAGAGTTGCTCTTGATCAGTGGTAAACTGCTGAATCCCTGCGCTTTGAGGAAAAATCTGTTTTCATTCCACGTGGAATCAAAGGTGCTCTGTGGAGTTTTCCTTATGTTCAGTGCTAGACCAAAGTGACTTGTAGTAATCTTTGAGGTCTAATAAACATACCATTGAAGAGTTTATTATTTTAATTAGTGCTGTCAATCGATTAAAATTTTTAATCGCGATTAATCGCATGAATGTCATAGTTAACTCGCGATTAATCGCAAATTAATCGCACATTTTTTATCTATTCTAAATGTCCCTTGAATTATCATTTTATACGAGGAGGAGGCGGAGAATTCGCGTCAGCTGTGTTTAGTCATCAAGTGGTATTACAGACTAGATATGCTACGATGAGAACTCAGTTCATACTGACAACATACACATAACTCTGGTCTTGTCAATCGTCATGCGTTCACCCCAGGCCGCCGTCACCTGGCGGAGCATCTGCATCAGCGGCACGCGGTTCGGCACGCGGAAAAGGAGCCGACAGAAAGGCGAGCGAGAATATTGCTGCTGTACCACCACCAGCAGGAGATCCTGTCTGACTCCGACGGCGAACACCTCGCCCTCGACCTCGCCAACCATGCCCCCGCCCCACGCACCCCCGCCCGCGTTAATCTCGCGATAAAAAAATTGACGCCGTTAAAATTGATTTGCGTTAACGCGTTAATAACGCGATATTTTTGACAGCACTAATTTTAATATTTCAAGACCTATAGTTTTTACATCCATATTTGCTAGAGTTGCAGTTGTCCTCGCTACCCTTACTTGCACATTTTCTACATTTTTTTCAATACATACAGTCAGTATGTATTGAAAATCATCAGCATGAAACTGTCGGCACTTATTATTGCATAGAACTGAACATTTCTGACTTTGGCAGCTCCGACAGGCCGAGCTGCTGGGTTAAACTACACCAAGTGTCACCAGGATTGTCTTCTTTCTTCTTCTGCAAACATCAATACCATCAGTACACCACACCGCTCTATTTTCCAGCATTTGTTCTTGAGAAAAATCCCTTTCTGAGGACAGGAAACACTCTTCCATTGAGGAAAGTTTTCTTGTGATACCATTAATCCAAGGCGAAGAGTCCTCACCACTGACGGCTTTTTTTCCTCATGTAAGTGAAAGATACCCACAATTGTGCATCTTGTCTATCAGTCACAGCCCCACACTCGCTCCTGTCAGGCTCTTGAAGCGCTCGGAATCATTTTCTCTGACAGTTAGCATTTTTCACGCTGTCTTTTTGAGCTCATCATCATCAGTTCTCGGCTGTGTGACAGATTGTCTCCCTGGTTCATTTCTGTTGTAAAGACGCTACAAACACGCATTCTGTTGTCATGAATTTATTTGCTCCGTTTGACCGGGATACGTTACATGGAGGCTTCAGAAACTCCTGCAGGTTAAACTGGGCTACCCAAACACTCACTGACTCACTATAGACACACTGAAAATGCTCGCCTAACATCATACAACACACTCTTTAGAAAACGGACACTCTCTCCATTCAAAAAGAATATCTGATGTTTGGAAGACGTAGAATACAAGACAAGACACACTTTTTCAGACATAGTTTCCAAATGGTGGCTTAGTGATGTGAGTGGCAGCTGGTGATTACTCACCTGGATGGGACTGCACGTACCGAGGGCTTCTGCTTACACACAAACAATGTTGTTGTCAAGCTAAAACTAAGACTATTCCATTTGCTCAACACATGAAGCACAAACACAAGCTCCATCCAGCAGCTCGGCTTGGATACTTGATTGGTCGTCTTTGCAGATGGGTCCTGTTGCAAACAAATCAAACCTCAGACTTGAGAATTTTGAAAAAAGATATGTTCATTTTAAACTTTCGGAAAAATACTGTGTTGACTTGGTTGCTTAATGCTTGAAGTTTTACTGCCTGTGTGAAAGTTATAGTGATATGGCGTATAGTGACATGGGGCATGCCAAGAAGCGACACTTTTCTTACTATGCTACCATGTCATCTTCTTCTTAGCACATTGTAGACATTTGTTGAACTGTGGAGCTGGAAATGGCTAAAACTCTGGCAATTTATAGGTTTGATCTATTAAACTGAAGACCAGGTTTGAAGCTGAATAAAGTCTAAGCTCAAAGCACCACAATACGTCGTCCACATATTGGTAACACAAACGCTAATACTTCATTTCTTCAAAGAGTGGAACGGAGCGTCTCTCTGCTACTCTAATGATAAGCTTAAGTTATTGATAGAGAATATTAATAGAGGGAGCTTCCCTTGTGTGAGGCCTTGATTAGCTTCTCCGTCACTCATGATTCATGAATCCCGTTGTGTTACTGGTTTTAGAGCACTATTATTCCGCACCATTATGACAAACATTTACTTGTTTTAAAGGTCCCATTTTATGTCTGTTTTAAACAAGTTGCTGTAAGTCTTACATGTCCCCAGAAATACCATTTATATTGTACCCCAACTAATCTGCTGCTTCCCGCATCTCTTTAAGAAAGAGGCCCACAGGGAGATATGTTCCAGTACCCAAACTACCATCCTATACAGTATGTCTGAAAACGATTTACTATGTTCCAGTGCATAGTATGTCCAATGCAGCATGCCATAAATACCAGAATACAGAAGATACAGTACATCAAGTATGCCATGGTGTCTTGCATGTGTATAAACAAGCTTGAGCCACACAGAGATAACGGCTCATTTTGCACTACAGACTGTGATGGATATATGAATAAGTCAAGGTTTAAGGCTAGGGATGCACCGATCCACTTTTTTTAACTTCCGATCCGATCCTGATACCTGAATTTGGATATCTGCCGATACCGATACTATTCCGATACCAGAGCTCTGTTTGCTTTAATATTATTATGATCTGCAGTGTCGCTAAGGTAAAATCTTTCCACACAGTGGACATGCTATGATGAAAAGTCAGCCACAGTGCTGCTAAATGCTTGCTGGCTAGCTGGCTGCAAACTGTGGAGTGGATTTCCTGAATGGAGGCGTGTGTCATTACTCCGCGTTTCACTGAAACATGCCTCCGTTCAGGAAATCCATTCTACGTGTTACAGCCAGGTAGCAGAGCAGCAGCATGGAATCACTGGTGGAGTCCTTTCAGCAGACATGCACAGACATGGCTCACGGATCGGAAATCTCCTCAGTTTGGATTGGAAATTTCCAATCCGTGAATAACATTGGTATTGGAACCTGATCCTGATACTGGATCAGATCGGTACCATCCCTATTTAAGGCACAATATTATGATGAAGTAGTTTGTCCCTAATTGTGCGCATACTCTGTGTAGTCTGAAAAGAAAAAGCATATGTGTTTTGCAATGCAGACTGCATCTACTCTGTTTAGCGAGAGACTAAGAGGAACCCAGAAGAGGAGGGGCCAACAGGAGGCGGGGCTTATCCTGTTGTGACATCATAACAGGATGCAATCCTGAACAACTGATCTATGGAAAGAAACAAGGGGGTGGGCTTTTCTCAGATTTTGTGGGACTCCAGACACATGGGACACATCCTTATGTTCAAAAGCAATGAAAATAGTAATTTTGCATGATATGACCTCTGGAGATGTGATCAGGACAAACCCGATATTGAATCAGTGTGTACAAAACAGACAAACATTTGTGGTTCATCGAATAACTATATGACTTCATTTCAAACTATATTAAAATGATAAATTAATCTTGATTAGCTACTCCGTCAATTACTCATGATTATTGTTTTAAGACACTGTTCCTCTGCAGTCTTTTTCCCCCCATGCATGTATTAAATGAAGGCAAGATCAGAAGGAAGCTAGTGTTGAATCAGACGAGGCTGGGATGACGCCTGTTTGGAAAGACAATGCAGAGCAGACTAATTTAATTCATAACTGTATAACTTCATTAGAAGTACTGTTAAAATGCTTGAAATGGAAAACTAATTCATTTGATCATTTCAGATATTTAATAATAAGTCATAAAACTTGAATTAAGCTCTGAAATAAGCTTTGTGGCTGGTGGTATGATGCACGTACAGCCTCTATTGATCGGCCGCCACTTCTGCGTTTGTGAGACGGAGTGTTCTCTCCCTTTAGACTGACACATGCTGGGATATGCTGCACCCCTATTAAACTATAGTTTAGAGAATAAATGAGTGGGATATTACTGATACTGATTTAAATTCTTAATATAGTAGCATTTCTAGAATTCAGATGGAGAAGGACAAAGCCTGTGCTGTGGGCCTCTGGGCTTCCTGGGTTCTGTTCATTGGCACTATTATTATGATTACATTTAAAACATGTCATTTAAAAGAAATGTAAATGGATAATGTTTAAGCATCTCAGTATCTGATATTGTATTGCGTTATTGTGCACCATTTTGTTCTGCAAGATTTACACCCGAATGTAATTTACTGGCACATTATTATAGATTAAAACTGAGAGATGCTGGGTCTCTTTTGCTGCAATTTCAATGTGATTTTTTTTTTATCCCATCCTGAATGAAGCATTGAACTCCTGGAGAGTCTTGTCGCAGGATGAACCTCGTACTCAGAAGCCGAGTGTGAATTTATCTCATTCCATATTTCATTGACTCAATTTGCAGCATATCCACTCAATACAGAGAATAGCAGCAGTAAATCCACTTTTCCATTTCACTCAAAACTCTAAGCCCTGTGGTAAAGACCATTCTCTGTCCTCTCTTTGATTTGACATTTCATTTTATTATTTTTTGCCAATGGGCTCTCTGTGCTGTGATGGCAGGACGACATGGAGGGCTAATGCTGGCACAGAGTGGCCCTCGAGTGCATCAGTGGCCAAAGCTCAAAGCAGAGCAGCCGCTGCGGTCAAGGTTATGATGCAGCGAAAGCCATTTGCCTCATATTCTTGCGCTTGAGGCCACTGCGGAGCAATTTCAGGGCAGTGCAGCTTTGTCCCAGACCCCTAACATGTCATTTAAATTCCGACTGTGAAACCAGATTGGTCAAAAACTGAAGCCCGCTGCTAATCCCACAGCCTCGCATGGCTGAACTGACAGGCCCAGTTGCATGAAACCGATTCATGCTGATTCCAGTACAAAACGGCTCACTGTTGACATTCTGATTGAGATCACGCGGCTTAATTTAATCTACTGTTGTTTCGTTCTTCTAGTTTGGAGCCATTTACCGCTTTAAAGTTTCTAATTAACCAGATACAGAAGAGAGAAAAAAACCACTCTTCAAAGTGAGTATCTTTAATTAATACAGGAGAATTAGGAGAGAGGGACCAGGAGCTTTATTGATCTTTTACCAGTTTTAATTAACTGAGTGAGTTATTTGGGCTGCTGTTCCTTAAAGCGCCTTACTTATAAAGGGTACAGGCTGATACGAGGTTTGTTTTCAGGTCAATCTCATGTCTAAATAATGTCACAAGAATTTTAATATTTGTGTTGTCTGCTGCGTTTTGTTGTTCCTAATGTTGGCAAGGTATAGGATTTTTATCTGAGCTATGGGTGGGTAATTGATCTCCCGTGTAACATGTAGAAGAAATTAAAAAGTGCCTATTAAACAACTTCGAAATCACACAGTCTTTGCATTCCCGATTTAGAACCATGATTCTCAGAGGGAGAATTTACTTTGCGGACTTAAATTTAGACCTTTTAATGAGACGAATCCCATGAAGTGAACAAAACCAATGATGCTATAATCCGTTTTTCAATACTTTGCGACTTCCCCACCCTGTCTGTGGTGCTCAGCCTTAAGCCCACTGCTTCCATAAATCTTTAACATGTCTGCAGCCATGCTCGCAGCTCTGTGTGGTTGCACAGCAGTGTTTCGAGCTAAATGTTAACATCTGCTAATATGCTCTCTGTGGCAATGTCAACATGCTGATGTACACTAGTCAGCCACAACATCACAGCCACTGACAGGTGAGGTGAATAACTTTGATCATCTCGTTGCAATCCGATATTCTGCTGGGAAACTTTGGGTCCTGGCGTTCATGTGGACTTTACTTTGGCATATACAACCCACCTAAATTTTGCAGATCAACCACCAGTAATGGCACTCCCCAACGGCAGCTTGCTCACCCAGGACCACCATAAAAACTGCTCAGGAATAGCTTAAGGAACATAACAAAGAGTCAAAGGCACTGACCCAGACTTCTTCCATCCATCCATTTCGCTCCACTTATCCAGAATTAAATCGTGTTGGCAACACGAGGGTATTATAGAAGTTGTTCCCCCCCTTGCGCACTTCCTCCTGACTGATCCCAAGATGTTCCCAGGCCAGATGAGATATGTAATCCCTCCAGCAAGTTCTGGGTTTATCACGGAGTCTCCTCCCAGTCAGACTTGCCTAAAAATCCTCCAGAGGAAGGTGCTCAAGAGGCATACTAATCAGATGCCTGAACCACCTCAGCTGCCTTGCCTTCTTTCAACTTGAAGGAGCAGCAACTCTACTCTGACTCTCTCTGGATGTCTGAGCTCCTCATGCTACCCCTAAGGCTGATCCCAGCCTTAACATGGAGGACACTACCTCTGAAGTCCCCAGATCCCAATCCGATTGAGCATCCACAGGATGTGCCAGACAAGACAGACTGACACAGACCCAGACCCCTCGACCCACAAGACCCAAGGAATCCCCTGTCAACGTCCCAGTGAGAGACGAGACGACTCAGAGCCGTTTTGGCAGCATGATGAGTACAAATGGTAAAATAGTCCACATTTACAGAAAACTGTGCTTAAGTGCAGCCTCACAGAGCTGCTAGCATGGCTGTAGACTCTTAGGCATGTTAAATATTTATGGAGACCAGTTTCTATACAACATTTGCAATGCATTTGTCATTCACCCACATATCAATGGTGGCACGATGCAAGATGCTGTCCTGCCATCGGTAGAATACCATGTTTACCATATTTACCAGAGATAACATGTTGTTAGCATGATAACACCTACTAATTATCATGAAACACAAAGTGGAGCTGAGGCTGATAGAAACTGTTATGGTTTCCAAAAGTTCTTGAGCTCTGTCCTGAGGTGGGCATGAATGTCAGTACCAGGTTTTGTGGAGCTATTCAGAACAAGTGTAATAGCGAAAAATCTTTACTAATCTGTGCCACTGTGCTAACAGGGCTAAAAAGGCTCAGTAATTTCCATGAAGAGCTGTGAACTGTAGTTTTTAGGTAAGTAAATGTTGTATTTGTCGGGGACTATGTGTATTTGTGAGTATTTCCAGCAGGAACGCATCACACAGTGCAACAGTGTGACTCATTCCTGTGTTTTTCATAGTTTAATGGGACTCTATGGCACAAAAGAATGTGGTACACAGTTTAAGTAGGGCACATTCATTATTGATTTCAGTTTTTCATGGGATTTCTTGACAATAAAAAAATCCCCTCACAAGTCTTTAAATTAATTCAGGCTAAAGACAAGTAGGGTGTCCATATCTAAGTTGTAAGAACTGACGGGTAGAAACATGTGCTTTTTGATAAAACGTCATTATCAACCTTATATATTCTCTGTGGCCTACATATGACAGGGAAAAAACAGCAATCGCATGATAAAAAGCAGTGGTGATACTCCCTGTAATTCTGGTGAAGAGAGCTGCTTGAAGCTGTGAAATCTGAGAGTGAAATAGCATTTGTAGTCATGCTCCTCGTGACGCTCCTGCTGAGATTGTCCTCTGTTTTAGGAGCTGGCCTGCTGAGATTTTTGTTAAACCAGAACCATAAATACAGCTGGACTCAGTGAGGGGTTACTGCCAAGCTGAAGCAAAACCATGTCCATGCTCGTTGAGTTTTCTATCACTTTTGGGGGGGTTGGGGTAAATACAAAGGAGGGGAAAACTGTAATTTTCTGGACCAGTCAGTCAACATGACTAAGGATCATGGCTAAAATTTCGAATGACGTTTTTTTAGAGAGACGTCTGGTGTTATTTTATTGATGTACTTCTCACACAACTTCACCATATATGATGTACTTTCTATATGTATTGAAGCAAAGGTCTTACAGGCTCCCTCAGGTGAAAATCATCATTTTTTAACCTTCTTAACATGTCCACATGGTAATTTAGTCTGCTGGAAGACACATCATGAGCACATAAGCAGTGAACACCATGGCTGAGCATTTCCACCTTAAAACTACAGGGTGCCAGTGACGGTCTCAAAAGCACAGACTAAAGCTTCAGGGTTTTCCCACATAACAAATGCAAAGAACTAATCCTGCCAGCTTGCAGTGTGGGACTTTCTGCAGCATTCTTCTTCAGCATCATTTTCTAGTTTGAATGTGTATCACTCAATTACTCCAACATTACAAGTTCAAGCCTTTGTGTAGTGTGACCTTTTTGTAACCCTTGTAGAATATGAGGTGGGCACTATGATGCAATTTTGGGGGTTACTAATAGTTGGGCCAATTAATAGATTCGGAAGGAGGGTAGTGAAGACGAAAGAATGGATGGAGCCGGAGGTAAAGTTTTTGGAAATATATTGAAGGTTCTGCACAGGAACAAATGTATACATTCAATGTAAAACAAAAATAAAATGAATAATAAAACCTGTCCTTCTCTTAGCTCAGTTTATTTTAGTCCTGCTGGCTAATGGTCAGTATGTTCAAGTCAAGTCAAATCCAAAGTCGTGAGGGTTGTGAGGTGTGGTACCACACTGTTGAAACAGTTCTTGGTAAAGGATAGCTGGGTTCCAGAGGTTCAGCTCGGTTCAGCTCAACGGGGGCTCACCATCTCCCTCGTCAGGGAGAGAATTCAGATCCAAGTTCAATGGCTCCGTACCAAAAAACCTAGCCCAATATCTTCCAATATCCTACACACAGAGGAGGTCCAGTCCGCTTCACGCTTCCCCGCAGTTCGAAGGATTTTGAGAGTGGATTCAAGGCAGAGATGGGTCGGATTGCTCTCTCCTCGGTCTTTAATGTGGATTTTGGATATAAATATCATTTTTTTGTAGAATTTGACGATGGTTTTGGACTTTACAGCTTCCAGGTTCAATGTCTCGGCAATCGGGTCTCTCGCTCCGGCGGAAAAGGAAGGAGCTGTGAGGCTACACGCAGGTCACAGCAGCAGAAGTGGGTGGGCTTAGCTCTGACAGCCAATAAGGACTCAATTTCTGTCTTTGGGCCTATTGCGGACCTTTCTGATGTGAATATGCTTGATTGATATATTTATTGCTGAATCATGTTTTGACAATAGAAGAACATAGACTTAGGGTACTAAAACCCACTGGGTTACAGTAGCATAGAGTGTTTTTACAGTGTTTGAACAGAGGGTCTTCTGGGTGGAAGACAATTGGGTCTAACGATGGTCCAAGACATCTACTGAAAAAAGTGAATCCACTGGGGAGTTTGAATTTGTTCAAGTCAAACTGTCCACAAGGTTTGGACATTTTTGTGTACAGTAAGAAATCATGGTGCGAACATGGCTTGAGAGCAGAAGTCACAAAGGAGAGGTCCGTCCTCTGGGGATTATGATTTCACATGTGTAGCATATTTTTGTTATGTCATTAGATGCTGTATCTTGTGTGCAAACAGGCATTTGAGTCTGAGGGTGGTGAAAGAGGAAACCCAGAGAAAGAGAGTCCAAAATGAAGAGAGCATATAATGAGGGGATAATGAATGAATCTCATCATCAGAATTTGATACCCACTCCATTTCCACTGATGATCTGATGGTGGTAAAAGATGGAAGATCAAGGGATCAATCAAGACAGCCAGTAGAAACAAGGCATCCAGCCAGACACGGGAGGCCAAATGGAGGAAGAGATAACATTGTGTGTGTGAGGTCATTGAATTAGACGACACAAGCATGTGTATTGTAACCTCAGCAGGAAAGCCCTATCTTGAAAACGGGTTTCCATCCAAGTAGCCATACCAGGTGTGTTTTAACAGTCGGGTAGCTTGATGTAGGTGATTGTATGTATAAAAATAGCTTAGTTTTTTATGTCGTCACCCTCTATAGCTCTGTGGACCTATTAAAATTCATTAATTGAGGTAAAAGGGTAAAGCTTTCGACAGAGTATTTGATGTTGTCCCACTAGATGATTTGTTTCGAAAACCCTACCTAATTTGATGTCCTCCAAAACTCTACCAAACAATCCTCTAAGCCTAAGTGGCAAGTTCTAGTCGCACTGTGCCTGAAGGTCCTATCAGTTTTAATTTTAATAGCTATGTAAGCATGCACCTCTTGTAAAGATTCTTTTTTAACTGTCTGTTGTGATTCCAGCAGTGTAGAGGAAGTGCAGTGGAGGAGTGTAGTTTTTTAAAACTAAGGTATTCTCTTCAGGAGATCAAGTCGTTCAGCAGGTTGAGGCAAGTAGAGGTCAACTGATAGCGGATTTTTAAAGGTCAGTATAATAATGGTAATTTGGAGTAGGAAAAAGCAGATAGCCGATTAATCGGCTGATATGACCCCCATGCTTGCTAGCAAAACAGAGACCGCGGGCTTTCAGCAGAGCAGCAGTTATCTCCAGTCTAATGCATTAATAATGGCATACTATAACCGACTACCTTATTATGCTCATAACTTATGAATAAAGGTGTCCTATACAAAGTTAACTTTCATTTAAATCTAAATTATCTCAGACACACTGTGACATTACCTTGACTTCATTTATGGAACCTCCACGCAAAAAAGTGGTGTACATCCCTGTGTGACTGGTGGAGGCTGAGGAGCCCTCAGTCACTATAGGAGCCAGGTTTCACTGATACTGACTGTAAACACCCAGTCGGCACCAGTTTGACCAGTCAAACCTTTCTGTGCTTAATAAGCGATTTTTTTTATGACTGCTAATATCCCATTCAACTCCATAATCCATACTTTAATGTAGTTTACAGTACTTACAAAATTGTAACCGTCCTCCACCAGCCTGCTCCAGCAGGAAAGAGCAGTCAGATCCATGTCTTTCTTTGTTTTACTGATTTCTTCCTCTTATTTTCTCACTTTTAGTAGACGTTCTTTGGACTGACAGCATATAGCTCTATAATTGGGTGGACTATACAATGTCACTTAATGAAGCTCAAGCTGTCTTCAGTTTTTCCAGAATAGCATAAGTGAAACAACTGCCAGAAAAGACAAGCAGAGGCTTTGGAGTTGAGCTTCAAATCTCCCAGCAAACACAGCTGCTGACATCAGTAACAATATAGCAACCAAGACGAACCGAAGGGAGACACTTGGAAAAAGATTATGTCCTTCAATGGTTCCAATGACCTTCACTGACACAAACTATTATAAATGAAAAGAGATATAACAGTTTAGCAAACATGCAGTATTGTGCGACAGTCTTATTGAAACTAGCCCAAAATATAAAGGCAACATGACCAAATACCAAAAAGTATCTAAGATGTTCATCAGAAAGTATTTCTATACTTTTTCTAGCCTGCAAGACTTCAGCCTAATCTAGCATGAAAACTGGAGGCGGGCGAGCAGCTAACACGGAAAGACATGAGTTTAGTAGGTTAACCTACCTAACTCCCTGTATACCACAACTTGTGCCATATTTCTCTGTCTTATTAATCTGCCTCAAAATCAGGCTCAAGATGCTTGAAATTAATTTAGACTGTTTTTTAAAATTCTAGGCAGAGATATTGCGAGGTGCACTTGGACAGAGCAAAGTTTGCTGTTCACAATTCCAAGTTGGGCTAATTGCCTGGCTGGATCTCGATTGAACACAGAAGCTGTAGGATGAGGTGGTATTTTTCTTTTTTCATTTAAATCTCAGCAAGGACACAGGTATTTTTCATGGTCTCTACCATGTTTCTGTTTTCCCCAACCCTCCAGGGATGAGAAATGAAGCCAAGATGAAAATGCAAAAAAAAAAAAAGCTGCACTTCCTCAAAGGTCCACTTTGAGGCGAGATGGTAATGACAAGAGCCATCGCAAAGAGCTTCAAAACTGCTCTTCATGAAACCAATGAGTGACATCAAGAGAGTATCTCCATCCTCACAGTCACTGGTCCAGGTGAGTTCCATTTGAACTCTCAGAGGTCGCAGTTGAAAACTAGAATCGACTGGAACGCCTCCCTGTAGTCAGATTTTCAACTCCAAAAGTCAGAAGAACCTCACCAACCATATCCAAGCCCAAATCCAAGATGGCTGCTAAGTGCATCAACAATAGTGAGGCTGCAGTAAAATACTGTCTATTAGCACTATTGTATTATATGTGTCTGCTACTGTCCAGCCTCTATCCTGTGGACATGTTTCTACACTGCTTCTGAGTTGCTGTCAAATGGAAGTGCTAACCTGAAAACGTTTATCTAGAGGCATCTATTTTGCAGATTATTACCTTATCAGTTAAAACACATTACCTACCCCGGCTTCCACTCCTGTCTTTGCCAGATCGTTCCATCACCCACAGTGGCAGCTAACGTTCCCACGCCTTAACTCCAGATCAGGGCTTTGTTCCTTACGGTTTAACCGCGTTTATCCTCCTGCCTCAGATTTTCCCTCACCTGCATGCTTAACTGCACTCACCCATCTGCCTGCCAGCCCATTCTCATCACCAGCCGCTCACCTCCAAGCTTCAGCCAGCCTACTCACTCCCCGCTGCCATTCCAAGCTCCATTTCCCGGCCAGCTCAGCCACTGGATCACTTACTCACCTCTCCCCAAAGGCCGTTCACTCTGCTCGGCCCTCCTCCTGCCTTCAGTGCTCTCCTGCCCCTCTGCCATCCATCAGTCCTCACCCACCTACTGAAACTTACATTTTTATAATAAACCTTCTGAAACCTTCCGTTGAATTGGAATGTGGAACTATTCCATTAATACAGCAGCATTTTAAAATAACACACCACTGCCAAACCTGAAAATTTAATTAGAAGTTTATCAAGGTCGCTGTAAAACCATTGCTCCATAGGCTACAGTCTGAGTCCCTGCTGGGGTACAGGAAGTATGCTGAGCTTGCAGTGAAAAAGGAGGCAAATAGTGCAAACAGAGAGTTTTAATGACAGCGAAGTTCAAAGAACAAAAGTCAGCAGACTGTCCATGTTGTCAGAATCTGCTTCACAGTTTTGTGTGTTGATGGTAAAATGAACATTTCAGAGCTTGAGCAGTGTCGACACGATCCGTATTGCTAGATAGAGATACTGCTGAAAAAACCCAGAAACCATATTTGTCACCTAAGAAACTTACAATACATAAGATCATAATCCAGTTCTTCATAGTCAAAAAGAACATTTCAGTTATACACATCATTACGGAGCCCCTAAAGGGACAAAGGAAGACAAAAATTAAAACGTAAGTTTCTCGTGCGCACGTGTACTTTCGGCATCAATAACTCATTAGCGATACATTGTCAAAACATAAACGATGCCTCTTTCCCATCGTTGCCAGGTAGACAATGTGCTACAAGCCCAGTTTTATCAAAAGTAGCTGTCCTTCAAGCTGCACAAATAACACTGGTGTCTATGTGCAGCCGGCTGGGTGATGAGTGCACAGGGACCGTCTGCAAATTGCAATTTTGCAGGCGGTAGGATATTTATGTATACATGTATCTCAAACCAAGTGTTGTGGTCTGATCAACAGGAGCCAGTCGATGGCTGCAGTGATTCTGGTGACACTACAGTGTATAAGGGTGATGTTATTGAATATTTGTGTGGTGTCTCTCTCCGCTGTTGCAGCGGTTTTGCAGTTTGCAGACGGTCCCTGTGCACTTGCCGTACAGCCGGCTGCACATAGACACCAATGTTATTTTTGCAGCCTGAAAGACAGCTACTGTTGATAAAGCTGGGCTTGTAGCACATTGTCTACCTGACAACGATGGAAAGAGGCATCGTTTATGTTTTGACAACGTGTCACTAATGAGTTATTGATGCTGGAAGTCCGAATCTGTGAATATCTTTCCTCTATTATCATTTTCAGACGTCTGCAGTGAACAAACAGGGATATATCTTGTGCGCATGTGAAACTAACTCGTGCTCTCGAGATAGTTTCTTGTCTCGTGCGCACGAGAAACTTGCATTTTAATTTTTTTCTGCCTATGTCCCTTTAGGGGCTCCATACATCATCATACTTCCTGGGATAAAAAACATCACTTTACCATTCATGTGGATGTAGCTCCTCAATACAGATATTGGCATATGTCTAGTTGAAATTTCAGTTTTATTTTAATTCTGATGAAGTCACAAACCCAATTCAGAATTTTTATTGTTGTTGTGGCGGTTGATATCTGTATTAGAATGTAAATGTTGTAAGTGCTTGTCCTTCTTCTATCCCCAGATATTCCTCAGAAAGCTACACTGCATCTGAAAGCTGTCCGACACACTGAGGAGTCCTCCATTACATGGGTTGAGGTATGGTGTATGATAACCTCCGCGTGTTCCACCTGACCCTCTTTGCTCCGCAGATTGGTTATTGATCCTGCTCTCTTTACGCATATCGCCGCATGCACTTTTTCCTCTTAGTCCGGCCCTTTATGTGGAGACGGTCCCGCCGTCGTGCCGTATCTCGTTGCATGAAAAATGCTGAACAGCACCAGTCGTGTCATCTTCTCCAGCTTGTCCCCCCCATGAATAATGATCGTTTCAGAAGCCCGTCAATTTAGCTTTGTCGAGCAATATTTTTGAAAGCATTTATTTTTTTCCAATTCGATAGATCCTCATGTTTCATTACCTGAAGCAGCATTTTTTTTCCCCACCCCCTCTTCTCTGAAAGCAAGAGTACGGACATGTGGCTGTGATCCACCGCACGCCAAAACACAATCAATAAACATGATAAAGAGACTCCAATCAATCAATACCACTTTTCTTTGGCATTAATCAGATTATAGGAGCACTATCTGAGAGGTTTGAGCTATTTTCTTATAGGTTCTCATGTCCTCATGAATTTTATTCAAAGGGTAGGCGATCTATTACTTAAGCTTTGCTCGCAAAAAAACTCTACAATGTGCAGTTTTTATTTTTTCTAGTCGTAGCATGCGGTGCTGCTGCATTGGACTAAATTGCAAAGTGGACATAATATTTTTAGCATTTCAAACTTTAGTATCTTTTATTATCAGCCAACAGCAGCTATCTACAGTGCTAACCTTTAATGGAGTGTAGCTCTATTGTGTTTTTCCCCTCTAATGATTGTGTCTGCGCTTAAAATGAGCTATGAGATTGTATGTGTGGGAGTATTCTTGCATTTCAATATCACTCCGCTGCACTGTAGTCGCAGCATTCATTAAAATAAGGGAGGAAATACATGGTGATTTGATGCTGAGGTGGTTCATTCTCCGGCAAAGTGAAATTAAGATCTTCGCTGTTTTCTTTTTTTCTTTTCTTTCAAATCACTGAATGTGTCTGGTAAGTAGCTGGACTTTCATACGCATTAGGGTCACTTTGAATATCAAATTGTTGGAAGCTTGCTGAGTAGCAGGGGTGGGTTTTATCGTTTACCCTTACCGCAAGGTTTTTCAGAGAAGCACACAAAAGCAAAAAAAAAAAAATGTCTGGATGTGATCAACAGTTGTGAGGCAAAAAAAAGTCTTGGATATGCTTCACATGCTCGGATAATGAGTGAACACAGATACTAGTGAGGGCTGCGGTATCACCTTGCAAATGTGGGCGGTTTTTGCTTTGTTTTGAGTGCAGATACTCATATATCATTCAGCCATCCCCTCTGACAGGCAGCCAGCTGTGTCCATGTCAGTATTCTGTCAGAACAGCAGTTCTCTTCAATCAATCATCTGATTACCCATTCCAACATTTCGAAGATGAAAATGACGCGGTGAATTAGATTGGAATTGGCGACTCTGGTAGAATTAGCGAGCTCTGAAGGTCCCCCGGGGGCCCCAGCGACTGGCCGGGCAACAATGGCTTATTACAAATACATAATGGGGCCGCTGTGACACTTCACGGTGGCCCCCCTCTGTTTGTTGGCGCCTCACTAGGAATGTCCGTGATGAGGCGAAGCCTTGCCTTGTGTCTTTTGCTGTTGTACAACAAAATCAATGATTCGTAAACAGAGCTCGGTGACCTGAAACGCAGCAGTCAACGCTGGGTGTCGGATAGGCACCCCTGCCACTGCGTTCAATACGATTATACACAGCCAAATGAACACTGAAGTCATTCACTTCAATGAAAATGTGTGACATGAAACACACACGCAGGAGCCTTGACAGTGTTCAGTAATTACTTGATCTTGCTGTTCATAGCCTTTGGTAAGACACAGGCGGTAAGCCACCCAGACACCCATAGGGTAAATGATAGCTCTACTGCACAGTGTGGAGTTTCATACTGAGTAGCCGCTGTGCTTCGTCTCTCCTCCTAGTGACTCTCAAAAGTCCTTCGCACATCCTAACTTACCCTAACTGACAGACCTGTGCTCTCTCTCTCTGTTTCTCTCTCTCGCACACACACACACACACACACTCTCTCTCTCTCTCTCTCTAAGACCCTGGAGGAGCAGGGGTCTGGCAAATGCTGCTCTATGTTGAAAGGGATTAGAAAGATTTGTAAGTGCTCAAGCTGACTCCTTCATGTCAGGATTGCAGTGGTAGCTGGAGGGCTGCAGTCGGTCTCTCCTTTTTAAAACGGCGCGAGCAACATTTTTTTTCGCCTCACTTTTCTTAGCCGTCCTGCTGAGGCTAATGTGCGGCAGAGGAGCAGGCTTTCAAAACCCAGAATACCTCCTGGCCCTGACATTCTTCTGGCACCGTGCAGTTGTATGTGCTCTTATTGGTGGATTATTTTCTCTTTGGGGTTATGATGCTGTTAAGACACTTTTTCTGCCGTAAAGTGGCTGCACACAGTGGAAATGGTCCGTTCCATGCCGACTGTATTATTCCTCCCTGAGGAACTTTGCGTTTAGTTACACTCAGGGCATAAGCTGTACAGGCGGGGCACATTTTTCTATCAGCCCAAAATAGTTGTCAGAAGGCTGTGATTGAAAATTCCACTGTTCCCAGAAAAAAATCTGGATGTTATGAATGAGGGGGAAAATGTATAATCTATCTTACAGATGCAAAATGCAACATTCATCCTCACTGAAGCACTCTGGTCTGCATCCCACCTAAATCAAATGATTATATGTGCACCCAAGAAAACCTATTTGTTTCCCCTCACTCTAATGGTCCTACCCATTGCTCTTTCCAGCCGTGTGATCACAACCTTCAATTTCATACATGGCTCTGTGCGACGGCACAGGTTGTATGAATAGCATGGGTCAGGCACATCCCATCCAGCGTTTCATTATTCATTGTTCTCATTTTCCGTGAGAGATTCATTTCTTTCAGGAAGTCATCTAGAAAGCATTGAATGCCTATTTCCTGCTGGCCGGTGTGAGGGGAGGAGGGAGCCGTGGAACAGCAGGGGCGGGGGTATGGAAATCCAACAAATAGAGCTGACAAAAAAAGGCTGCCTCTACACAAATTGCCTGCATTTTCTCGTTGATAGGAATCACAGCATGTTTTTGTTGACCGCGGTTGTTCATTTATACATGCACCCTAATACCTGAGTTACTTCATCCCCCCCGCTTTTGCATTCTCCCCCTGAAAAATGTCCATTTTTATATTTATGAAAAGCACCCAAATAGGGTTGGCAATAATATATTGGCTTGGTCAGCATGCTCATTTTGTGATTGCCTCGAGATAGCTGAATATTATTTAGCTGATTTGCCACTTGTGCATGCTTGTCTACAGTAAGACTGATGCAATGTGGAGACATGTGGTCCCCTTGACAAGACAAGAATACATCAGCAGACAGCAAGGCAACAGTTCTATGCATACACAGCATATATAACTAGTGAATAATGTGATTGCGAAATCAATTGCTGGACTTTAAATGCAACTTAACTACAGCGTGGAGACACACTGTGGCATGTTTTGCACAAATGTTAATGAGCAACAGCTGTGATTCTGTGGGTCCCTAATTGGTTTAAGTAGCTTGTAGGTATAAGTAGTGACATTGTTAATATTTACAAAGCCATATGGTGTGAAGCATCTCCGTATGATCTGCACATATTCAACACTTTTCTGCTTCTGCCTCCTCTGTGCGTTGATAAATGCAGTATTGTTTGATTTTCTTTACACCATCTCAACGTTCCCTCTTTGCAGAGTCAGTCTTCTCATGATAAACGAGTGTGGGGCACAGTGTCCAAGATCAGAGTTGGGCAATAACGCGCATTATGTGATTACGTTTTTTCATTAACAAGTAGTTTAAGGGATTAGAGTCTGACACACATCCAAGTAACACTCTCAGACATTTGGAGCTTGACTCACTGGATGTTAGATGGAGGGTTAGTGATCTCTGTTCATGGATAAACTCATCTAGTTGGTGTGAAGCTCAATGTTAAGACAGGAAGCTGACGTTCTAACTGTCTTTCTAACGTCAGCCACAGCAGTCACCTAGTTTAATTTTGAGTTGGAGGGTGACTTACCCCTTTTCCACCATGAAGGTGCTAGTTCAGTGCTGGTGCTAGCACCAGTTCTTTGTGTTTCCACTGCCTAAGCACCACCTCTAGGTGCTAAAAACTGGTGCTTAGTAAGCACCAACTCCTTGCTGGGCAGGAGCTAAGCACCGAGTATGTCAGGGGCTGGGGGCGGGGTTATCGTGACCACTGATCGCCGCTGGAAAGGGACACACAAGTGGTAATTTGTGTCCTTTTTCCTTCAGGACATCTCTGGTCCAACCGCAGCTGTATTGGAATGACTCCCGGGACACACTGAAGTTTTGCACACACTGTTGCGCGCTGAAATCCAGTACAATTGTGTCCCACCGCAGGCACATCCGCGTCTGCAAACGAGGATGTGCTGGCGGTGGGCAACAGGTAACAGGTGACCTCCACCTCGCGGATCTCCGTGGACCTTATAAACATCTTTCTAAAGATAAAGACTGATATTATCATCAACTTATTGCGTTTGTTTAACTGCAATGCAAGCGATGCAAGCATAGCCTTTTTTACGTGACGCACTGTTGCATGCTGAAATCTGATACAATTGCGTCCCACCAGCAGTGTGATCGTGGATGTTCCCAGTCAACAGGTGACTTCCACCTCACAAACAGCCTTCAGACCATCTATAGAGACAAACATATGTATTGTAATGTCTGTAAACTCTGCTTACTGACATAAAATAAACATTCCGACTCCGTGACTTCTTTTGCCCTGCCTTTACTGAACCGTCATGTGAACGTATGCAAGACAGAACAATAATACACACCCGCTTCATACCACTACCCATAATACTCACTGCTATCAAAGATAGCCAAGCGTCAAGATGTATCACTCTTACCATTCATTAATTCATTACAGATATTTTCATTAACTTATTGCGTTTGTTTAATTGCTATGTAATCGATGGGAGTGTAGTCGTCTCATGGTGACGTAATGGCGTGGCTCCAACTTGGGTCCTGGCCAGTGGAACCGGTTCTTTGGAGGGACGAGATTTGAACCAACTAAGCACCGAACTAGCACTAGCACCTGGTGCTTCTTTGGTCAAAAAGCCCTCGCACTGGCCCCGAACTAGCACTGGAACCAGGTCAGTGGAAAAGGGGGAAGGGTCACCAGATAGACCTGCAAAAAGGAACCTCATCAGAGTGTAAAAACTCCCAAACTTTCTGAAAAGTGGTCCAATTTTTTCTCTTCATTTCGTAGTTATTGCATACATGTGTAGCACTATGCACAATTTTCAGACACTTGTGAGAATGCTTTAACAAAAAAAAACTTGAGTCATTTGTACTTACTAAGTAGCTTTAATTAGATCACAGTAATGACAAAAAACACGAAAATAAATACATTTTTGAAGTTATCATGCACCATTTCTGTTCTGTACACTTCCTTGCACACAGTTTTTCAAAAATATTTTTAAGGTAGAAACTCTGTGGTTCTTAGTGTCTTGAAGAACTTACCACTGTTCTTTTGTGGATTCTGGATGTCTCAGTGTCTTCTGTCTCTTCATGTAATCCCAGACTGGCAAATGATGTCGAGATCAAGGCTCTGTGGGGGACGCACTATATTTTGCAGGACTCCTTGTTCTCCTTGTGGCTGACGACACTTCTTTCTTACTCAGGCTTTATGTTTGGGCTCCTTGTTATGCGGCAGAATGAATTTGCTTTTCGCGTGTGAGAATCTAAACATGAAAAGTGCATCGAACTTTTGCAGTCCTGCAAAACATCAGCTATTTTTCTCCTATTAACTTCTGTGTAAGTTTAATTTTTCAGGGTAATTCAACGTGAAATTTCTAGCTTTCACTGTCAGATTCTGTCAGAACTTGAACATGAGTTCTGTTTTGTAGTTCGAAGAAAATGCTCAAAACTTTTAAATGATGTATTCACTGGTATTACAGAGTAGCTGTTGCAGGAGCAGCTGTAAGTTCTAAATGTCAGATGGTGAACAGGAGAAAATGAAAATGGAAATCAGTGTGACTGAACTCAACCTACAATCTGACACCGAACTGAACTTGAATCAGCTTGAAATTATTTGCACTCTGCAGCTCATTTACAGTTACACCCACACCTATTAGAGCTTCGAACACAAATACTGACTGGATTACAATTACTGCAGGACGTGATCTAGATATCGGCCAAACAAGCTGTGGGTGCCATCCCACCTGTTTGTCAATATGTACATTTGCTAAGCAGCACAAAATATCCAGGAAGCCTGTCTAATGTGGACGGAGAGAGCCTGTGCTTCCCTCTCTTTGCCCTACCTCACCTCAGTTTATCATCAACTCAGCTTTGGGTGGTCAAAAAGTCAGGTCAGAAACAATGACTGAAGCGTCTGCATGAGTATGAACAAGAGTAGCAGGGCATCATTAATAAGCATGACCCTTTTTGACATACACAAGCCAACTTATTCTGTTTTCCAATATTAAGACTGAAGAAAATAGGTGTTTTCATGGTCAGTATAATGTAAAGAAAACCATCAAACCACTGAGCTGATTCACAATATGCCTGAAATGTTCTTCATTCTAAATATCATTCTTCAAAACATAAAAGAAAAAACAAAGGAATGTTAGATTGAAAAAGTGTCAGATACCAGTGAGCTGAACCAATTTTATTGTCTCCAGCTCTGCATCAGAGAGAGGATGGCTGCCGCTGTGTATATAAATACCTGTTTAGAGTTACCACCTTAGTTGACAACTGTCAGGCTTTTCCAGCTGCTGCTTGCTGCATGTCATGTGACCACAGCAACCACTGCTGTGCCTTGCTCAAGAGGAAACCATGGGAGCTGAAAATTTAAGTCAATGTAGAAGTGACAAGAACTGTAAAATGGCCTGTTAGGCTGGCTCCAAAGCGAATCAGTCCTTGTAGACTGCTGTGTAAAGTGACAGCTTTAATAACGGAGAAAAACATGTTTACATGTTAACCAGTTTATGACAACTGTATAGGTGGTCCATTTGTATAAGACTCACCTATCTGAATTGGAGTAAGGCTTATAGTTATAAATAATTATTAATTGTTGCTGCTTTGAGTAGATGTGGTGCTGTCACAGGATGATCATGGCCCAAAAGCGTTTGCATGGCCCACCTCAGCTCCAATCACGCTCCACCTCTTTCTTCATGTCCAGCTGTGCTTCCTTTGAACCACGAAGTCTTATATTCTGAGTTCCCAGTCAGGAATCCACTGAAATACGCCCTTTAATTGGACTCTTTACACAGAAAGTCAAAGGAATCTCACCAAACCCAACCTCAAAATCCAAGATGGCTGCTCAGCACATCAGTAGTAGTGAACGCTGTTGTAATGTACAGTTTATTAGTACTTCGGCCCTATTTGTATCTCATTAAATAAGCAGTTTGTGAAAAATAACGCAGTGATGCAGTGCTATCAACAGGTAATAATAGCAATGGTGAATGAGTGTGATGTCATACCCAGCTCCAAATAACAATTTAAATGGAATGCAGCATGAATCAAACAGTGTCTTTGTCTATATGGCTGTGTGTAGGTTCATTGCAGGTCCTACATGTAACTATTAGGATGCATCCCTTCTTTGCAACTCAGCAAGGAAACACTGAAAACTCAAAGTGGGAATTTTGTACTAAAAACAGATATATGTATCTAAGAGATATCTAAATACACTGAAAGGATTATCTAACACATAATGCACAACTATATCAATGAAACGGGCATTAAAAAAGTTCAAAGTTGGACTATTCAGGAAGGGTATAGCTATGGTACAGTTAGTTCACAGAAAAGGTAATTATATTACCAATGATTGTGCAAAAACTAATGCATTGCTTTACTTTGTTTGTCAAACAACTCGGAATCCTTCTCTCTCACTTTGTTCCAAATTTTGTACTTTACATTTGGAGTAACAAAAAATGAGATGTTGCAATTTTAGAAGCAGGCAGCCCCACAATGTGGATGGATCAACTGCCCATCCAGCAGCAACTGACAAGTGAGAAATTGAAAGTGTCTTAGTAAGGTTTTGGAAAAACCAAGTACTGCCAGAACCGCTTAAATCCAGCTTGGCATTGATTCCCCAAGTCTCTGGAGGTTTACCAGACGGATGAACAGCATTCCTCCAATGATATTCCTTATGTCGGTCCATAATCTCCCTTAGCAACTGCATTGAGACGTGGTGACTGTGATCATTTTTATCCTCATCGAACCAGTCAGTGACCCTTCATGCCCGTCAGGATAGAAAATGTGTCATCATAGGATAAAAGTGATCATTTAGAACAAGTTTCTATAGATTTTCAGCAACACTTCACTCTAAGGCAACAAGTGGATCACTGTATTACCTCTGAACAAGAAGAAATGTCCAGCAGAACCGGGTACAGGGAGTGTAGCCATCTACCTCGACCAGTTTGGGTAAGGGTGAAGAGAATATCAGAGAGAAACAGACAAGCATGTTAATCCCTTACACTTCTTGTCACTTAAAGATGTAATTTAATTGTTATAATACTTTACATTACTAAATAATGTTACTGCCCAACACTAGGTTAATACTTGGTACTTCTGTGTTAAGCAGCTAAGTGCATAGCCTCGGAGGTTACGCAATATGTTACACTGCAAGCTAAGTGTTCCTCCTGTTAAATGTAAATACACTACAGTGCTACTATTATGATGGAGATACATTAAGATTGCTTCCCCCCACCGCCCCCCCACCCCCCCACCCCCACCCCCCCACACACACACACACAGACACACACACACACACACTTTCTGATGTGTTGCATAAGTGGGATCGAAAACAGAGACCTCAGGACCTTCTGAGAGATGGAGCTTTAATCTAAGAAACTCCTTTATGAACATATAGAATATAGACTTAGAGGTTCCAATATTGTGGTGCAAAGGTTACATTGGTAAAACATTTGAAATGAGCTAACAAAAAAATAATTTTGTCCTCACTGTCTGACTCTAAATAGGCTGTGATTCCTTTTCCTGTTTTTAAGAAAAATGCTGGACAAATTCTACCATTTTCCCAGGTGCACTACATTAAAACCTACCAACATCCCAGCAAGGTCAAAGGAATCACAGAGCTTTTCCACGACACTGCTCATTGTGATCATCTTTGTATGAATGAATGTGAACGTAGCAATGGCACAGTCTTCTATTCAGTGAAAATACACTGTGAAATAACACTGAAAGGTTTCTGCTGGCAACTCAGTGCTAGACAAGTAAAACACTTAGTTAAGGTGAGGAAAAGGCCGTGTTTATGTGGCTGTATCAGAGTCTGAACTTTGGTCTCCTGCGGCAGTGTCTGACTCACTGCATGTCCAATGACCAACCCAACCTACACACCTTTATGCTTCACTTAGAGGCACGCTGCAGTAGCACTGAATGTTGGCTCTAGATGGAAATGATGTGTTGTGGGAAAGCAGTACAGTAAAGAGTGCCATTTTGACACCATTTTAAAATACAGAGCAGCTACATTGCTGGGCAGCAAACGCAGCTGTAACTACTCTCTATCAGAAAGCACCTTTATCACCGCGTCTTGTCCTGTGTCTTTTATAACAACCACGCTACATTCCACGGTAAATGGCGATGCACTCCAAGTTTTCTGTTACCATTAACTGTATGTCCCTTCTCTCAAATATTCCACCTTTACAGCCGCCTTTAACTTTACTATCAAGTCACCGAAGCAAATCAAACCCCAGCAGGACTGGTTTCCTCCATTTGTTGTTAAAAAAAGAAATGAAAAGCGAAAGAAGAGCGATAGAGATGGAGAGAAATATCGGATACTTGAGCCGCCATCCTGTAGGACACATTCCTGAGGGGCGTATTGATCGGTCAAAATTGAGTGACTCCATTCACTCCCTTTGATCTACAGAACATGACACATCTCGGGTGGGCAGATGGAGCAGATGCTGGCTATTGTGGTGCCATCACTTGTATCAAAGTGGAGTTGTAGCGAAGGTAGTGTGGTGACTCGCAGGTAACTGATACCCCATGAGAGCCAGCTTCTGGTCGGTGAACTAGACAACAGCGTGGATCTGATATCAATCAAAGTCACATTGAAAACAATCAGCCGATATGATACACCTTGAGCAGACCGCAAGAGGGATTGGAGGAAGAGGCTCCTGACATGCCGCTGGTATCAGACGTGGTGTGGCATCCATTATCGCATCTCCCCTTCAGAGGATGTCACCTGCCATTTTACACTACTCAGGGTATTGATCATTTTGCACCACATTTAGAGGAAATTCCACCCAAGGTGACACTAGAAAGCACCAGAGAGAGGGTAGGACTTAATCTTCTCCTTTGCAAATGAGCTCTTAGATGAGTTAATTTAATCCCTGGACTAAACAAATTAGAGTTAGGATGTATCACGTTCTCTGCCAAGTCCTAATGGCCTCATCGTTTCTGAAGCGCCATGTGAGAACGAGAGAGTCCCTCAGCAGTGCCTCATAAAAGGCATCCACAAAAAATAAAAAAACAGGTGAGGTGCTTTCTCAGCCATTAGCCACACAGCTCTATCTAATGGATTCACTATGAATAGACAGAAATGGCTGGAAACCAGTGACGAAGAGTAAACACACTCGATGCTTGTTTGTGTAATGAGTAACTACATTTAAGTTTATTTTACTAAGCAGTAAATTGCCATATCATGGGAATGGCACCGACTGCTACTGCCAGTCAGGTAATGTGTCGGGATTCCTCCAGTGCTGACTGAAATCAGCCATATTATAGAGACCGACTCTCTCCTTCAAAATTACTGCTGGTTATTACATATAATTATCCCATTACTAGATAAAACAAGACTGTGTTTTACAAAGTGTCTCTCATTATGTATGTTATTTTCTCCTTTTAGAAGCCTGCCTGCAAATAGAGTTGAGATTACAGATTGATTGAAATGGTGCCGAAATATGAAACTGTACAAACTGGAAGAGGCTGTTAGGCTGACAAAGCTTAAATCTAAATGTCTATTAGGTCTGTTACATTTAAACAGGAGGCAAATTCAGCTTTCTGCTTATCTAAAATGTAATCTGAGGAACTACATGCAGTAGTTGCCGACAACAAACACACATTTAACAAATGTGCAGTTTGCTTCCACAAAGCGCTCACATCTTTCCTCATCTTTCTGTGATTGTAATTCATTCTTAATAATTGGAACACGGAGCTCATCCAGCTTTAAAGACCCTCTCTGGGTCTTTAAAGCTGGTTAACGCATCTCTGAGTATCAAAGTTTTAGCAGTTTTCTTCCACAAAGCAATCCCTTTATTTGCTGCAGTTCAGTGCACCAGCTCAACTATGACTCCTCTTAAACACTGTGAAGCTTTTCTGTTGCTTCACAGTGCAAAATTACAGTTGCGTAATTGACTAATTCATCCATCCACGTTCGAATCAGAAACCAATTCTGAAGTAGAATAATGATACAGAAATTTCCACCCTGCAAGATGACAGGATGTGCTCCTTAGATTTGTTAACCCTAAGTCTGAATCTGTGTTTTTGAATGCTTGGTTTGCACATAATGTGTCTTCCAGCATTTTAAAAACACCATATACACACATTGACAGGGTAAATAAGGCCACTGTCTAGCAGGGGTGCAGTACAAGGCAATCTGGGCTCTGTGCATATGCAAAATTGCAGATTCAGAAAAGTGTTGTATGGAGAAGTACAGCACTTCAGATAGCTAAGCTGACTTTAACTAACTCTGAGGTGGCCACACAAAAGAGAGAAATACTCCAACACCAGCGCTCGGAAGCACTCAGAGGCACTTGGGAGCACTCAGAGTTGGGGACAAGTGCTCTAAAATCACCGATAACTGCTGTAAAAAGACACTGGCACTCTGGGAAAAGTAAAAAGTGAACTCAGTTTTGTTGACTTCCGTAGCAGTGTGAGGTCTTTGTGGTAAATATGGCAGAGCGTATGTGCGGAGTTATGTATAAGCTGGCTGATTATTGAAGTTCGGCCTGCTGAGGACGTGTGACACTAGTGGGTTTACAGATGGGTTTCCTGGCAACGTCATCCGTGACGTGCACAGAGGCGAGTAGACCAACATGAAAAGTTATGTTTTGTTCCTTAAACTGCATGGATCACAAAAGTAATGGGTGGAAGATGTTCGCTAGATCAAGAAGATGACCTCCCAGTTCACTCAGTGTGTAATTGGCTATTAGCATCTAGCAGCCTGGTCAGACCATGGATTTTATATGGTGCCAAGTGCTGGGAGAGAAGAACTATTACTGAACACAGAACAATGGAACTCTTTCGGCGACTGTAGCAATCCAAAAGGTTCTGTTGTAGCCATCAGATTTAATTATTTTAAAGTGGGACAAATAAAATCATTTTGACTTGGTGGATGCGTCAAAGTACAGAAGCCCAAAATGGCCATGGTCCAACTTATTTTTTTAGCACTATTTTCTCGAGAAAACGAGATAATTCTCCTCCGTTTTCTCGTTATAACAAGATAATTTTGTCACTATCATGAGATAACAAAATCCGTTATGTTATGATAACGACAAAATTATCTTGTTATAACGAGCAAACAAACACATGAACAGGCTAAACCTACCTCATTAGAGTGTGCAGCTACAGTAGAGCATGTCCAGGCCTGGCTTCAGTCGGTAGTATGCAGCAGCAGCAGAGCACCTTCTGGTCCGGCGGGTTGGTTTTGCTTTCTACCTCACCGTAAAATTTTCTCGTTATAATGAGAAAACGACTTTGTTTTCTCATTATAACAAGATAATTTTGTCGTTATCACAACATGATGGATTTTGTTATCTCGTGATAATGACAAAATTATCTCGTTATAACGAGAAAACGGAGCGGAAAATAATAAGTTGGACCATGGCCGTTTAGGGCTTCCGTATCAAAGTACTGAAATTTTCTGTGTACAGTTTTTAATGTATGAGGTATTACTTTTAATGAAAAGTCTAAGGTTTACTGACATTCAAATTGAATTTGAAGTGAACTCTTGAAATATTGCAAAGAATTTAAAAGAGAATTCAAATCAGGCTTGGTTCCATTACTTGCTCTGGAGCCAGTGAACTAGCCTGCTGTCAGAGGGTAGTGATGTAGAAGCCAGAAACAGAACCAGTTGTTTTCCACCTGCTACAAAAAAACCTCGAAAGAGATGAAGGAACAAACAGAACATTGTCCACTTCCAAAAAAAATGGAAAGAGTTCATCATTCACTGTTTCCATCTGGCAAGTTGTAATGTTACTTCCATGTCAGCTGGTTTCGGCCATGTTTCAAGCTATTTGGAGGCAAAGACAATGAAAGACATGGAAACGACTGATGAGTGATGTCTCTAAGTGTTGAGTACGTCAGAACTCTTTCAAAAAGCTGTTTCCATGGCATCCATCATGAAGTGCATTAGCTCTTGTCAAAAAGTCAAAAACCACCTCTGGGGAGTGTAAAAAAAGCTCTTTTGCAAAGTCAGGTAGGTGTTTCAAATTTTAGTTTCCACTTTTTCCAAAGCAGTATTTCAAAATGCACATAAAACTACATGTGTGTGACGCTGGCATGTGGATCAGACAGCTGCTGTGTAACAAGCAGGGACTGGCTGATTAACATTTCTCAGTAACAAGAAAGCAACAGGAGTGATCAGCTGTAGTGGAGCTGTGTTTGATGATCACTTCACTGTACGGTATAGTGTATTAATCCTGTCATAATTAAGACATTAGGAATACCCAGTTTATGAAAAAATGATCAGCTCGGAGAACACGCTCTCGAGCTGTCTTGCTGTGAAAAATATCTTTGATGGAGGCAAAGTCTGTGCTGGGAAATCTCACTTGCGCTGAGCACGTATTTGCATTTTTAAAAGTTGTGCTCATTTTTTTTTATAGCACTTCTTTTCAGAGAATTTGAAGTTTTGAGTTCATCGGGCCTCTGTCCACCATTAGTCACGACTTACGGAGAGATTTTTGGATTACACCTAAGACTTACTGTAAGCGGTTACATATTATATTGATTTGAAACTCACAGTGTATAAGGCCCTCACCTCCACCTTTAGCTTCAGGCAAGAATTCGCAAATAGACATTTTACACCTCAGCCTGCTCAAAATGTCACCGTCTGACAACTTTAAGCAGCTTTCGGTATCTTTTTTCCGAACCGAGCTGACACCTGTCGCCTTGATTAAAGAAATAAATCAGCCTCTCATATTCTAAAAATATGCAGAATGAACATAACTGCTCCTTCCAGAGATCTATAATTAATGTGGTCACATCCAGCGCGAGAAGAGGAAATCTGATGTTCCCCACTCCTCTCCTCCTTTCTCTCCGCAGCCCTCTCCTCGGCAACCCAATAATCCCTGAGAGAACAAAGCGAGCTGTGAAAGCATAAATGCGACCGGAGTATCAAAACTTCCAAATCTCCGCCATTACTGTTCTGACAGCTGCCTGCACTAATTAGCCATCAAAGGTCTCCCTCTTCCACCAACAGCTAACACCAGTTCGGTATCATCGCTGCTGTCAGAGCGCGTTTGCATGTCGCCGTTTGTGCCTCACTACTGCGGGCTGAGCGGAGGTAAAAGCGAAAATCAAATATAGATCGCGTCCTCCGGACACTCAGGAGGTCTGTTGGTGTGAGAGAAAGAGAGGAAGGATGACGCACGGATGAAATTCTTCCTGCGTTATTGAGGCTTTGCAACGATATGTGTGACCGCTGTCTCTGTCATGGCTTGTAAATCTGCAAACGTGAATCGCTGTCAGTCCAAGCGGTACTAAAGCATATTATTTGTTTGGTTTGACTTTATCATATTGTCTCCCACTGTGACAGGTAGACCATATCCCCCTACGTTCGTCACTGATGACAAATATGGCCCATTTAATCGCAGTCATCTTGGGGGAAACGGGGGAGGAAGACAAACGAGGCTGGAGCTCACTCACTCCGAGCCTGAAATCATCCTGTTTGCTGGGGTACAGGTGGTGATTTACCTAACTCGATTTGCTCGTTAAGACTCTCCCATGGTCTCGTCACCGTCGACATCAGGAGCCACGGGTGGGGGGGGAGAAAAAATATACGGGGCGTTAAATCAGTGGCAACTCAGCTGCTCGGCTTGCCGGGCCCGCTGTGACGCCCTGCGAAACCTCTCATCTTAAGAACTGTCACTTTCTATTAATATTGCCTGCAGACAATCTGATCAATTATGTAAATGGTGAATAATAGATTAAATTCAGCATGAATTTCTCATAAGGGCGTCACGCTGACAGAGAGGCTCCTGTGTAACTCCTGTAGTCTGGTTTGCTGCTATCAAAAGCTAATAAAAGCATTTAGATAGCAACCTTGATTTCTCCTGGGTGATGCAGTACAACTGTCACAAGTCATAAGACGGATTTCAAGTGTTGGTGCTTTCGAAGTATCACACGAATGTTATCGAATGCATTTTTTAAAAAACTAACGCACTCTATTCTTGTCGTTTGTCTGGCTACGCCCCAGCTCCCTTTCATAATGTCAGTTTGCAGACAACAGTCAGCGCAATTAATAGATGGGTGGGCTTACGTCCCCCTCGGCCCCCTATTATTCTCATGCATGTCCTCCCAGTCTTCGTGCTTTTATTCCTGGCACATTACAATGTGTTGACAAATCAACTTAGGAGAGCTTAATGGCACACAACAAGATAATGTCACACACCACAATAGTGCCAAGCACACTGAAAAATCGCAGTTCCGGGAAGGGTTCTTGGCTGCACGGTATAGACGGAAGGATGTGCTCCAGCTGCAAGGAGAGGGGATCTGCTTTTCATGTGCTGATCAAAAGTAAGCTGACATCCAAACAAATATGCCAGAACAGCACAAATTGACTTCAACCAGAGGCAGACGCAAATTATACGACGCAACGTGCAAAGATTAAAGTGGCTATAATTAACAATTTTACAGTGGACCAAACGACTATGTGTAATATGATAATGCCTTTTAGCTCGTGCTTTTGTTTTCCAGCCTGCAGCTTTGTCTTGGTTCACTCTTACATTGCTGTTTTTGTTTTGCAGCACATGGGCACTAAAAATCCATTGATGCTACCTCACAAGCATATCATGGCACCTTGTAAATCTCATCTCTAAAGTGTTAAGTCTAAGTTAGATATACTGGCTAGATATGCCACTGACATACTATAATTTAACATGATGGCTGATATGGTGGTCTTGCCAATTGAAAGTCCCTCTTTGGTCGTCAATCAACTCTCTTAAGATTGTCCATGAAAATGCTTCCTCTAGAATGTGTACATCTATGAATTTCCTGCTTCTCTCTAAATGGTAAATGGTCTGCACTTATATAGCGCCTTTTTCTACCTTAGTGGTACTCAAGGAGCTTTAGAATGTGTTTTGCATTCATCCATTTACACACACATTAACACACAAGTGGCGACTGAGCTGCCATGCAAGGCGCTAGTCTGCCATTGGGAGCAACTTGGGGTTCAGTGTCTTGCCCAAGAACACTTCAGCACTTCGGCCGGGGATCGAACTGCCAACCTTGCGATCAGTGGGCAACCCGCTCTACCACCTGAGCCACAGCTGCCGCTCTATGCCCATCCCTCTAACTACCAGCAGCCTGAGCACACCAGCTCACCAACAACTCTGCCCAAACACTGAAAACTACTCTGTTACACAATGGTGAGCTGCAATATTAGTATAATTCAGCCATACATGTTTGAACCACAAATGAAGAATAATGATACAGAAAGTTCCACCCTGCAGGTTGACAGGTTTCTCATGTTTGTTACAAAACCCTGGAAGTCTGAATACATTTTTGGAACTGTCATTAGAACACTTTTTAGCCCTAGAACACTAGTGCCAGGTGATTGTCACCCATGCGATTGTGGTTACGTGATTCTCATTGTGTTGCTCATTGTCTGAGCTGCATGGGTCCTTGGGTGGCTTCATGCTGCTCACTGACGTCACAGAGGTAGGTGTGTTTCCCTGCTCCCATCCCTGGTTTTTTTAATAGGCATGTGTTTGGGTGCTTTTCACCCAGCTTTATTGATAGAGAGTAAAATATTTTTTTGGTTGGAATATACTGTATGTATATGTAATGTATCTCTCCCACAGTCAGTCCCTCCAGGATTTTGCAGGCGTTTTTCAAGATTGTTGCTCCTAAAATGCCTGAATTCGCTGGAGCTTTTCTAGAAAATTGCGATGAAAGTTGTGATGTTTTAAGCGTATTTGTTGCGATAAAATTGCGGGATACAGTAAAAAATTGTCAAAAAGTTGCATGTTTTTTCTTTGTTTTGTATAATTCATTAAAAATTTTAAAAGTTTAAAAAGTTAATTTCACATCCTGGCACACACGTGTTCACACTCACACGCTATCAGCTCGTCACGTCAGTTAATGAATCTAACTGACCTTCATTGTTTCAGTGCTGCCATAGATCTGGATGCAACAGCTTCATCACGGTGGTTTGTCTGGTCTGTGGTCCGCTCGTTTCACCCATTCTCCTAATATGTTTTGTGGTAGAGAAGTGTTTGTCAATCGATGAATTTCGTTTGTGTTCCACCTCAATATTGCACGGGTTACAAAACAGTTTACATCTGCTCTCGTGAAGAACATCAGGGAATTGTTTTGCAGTAGTTTTTGTTGCATACGTATCTGTATCTTCAAACCATGAACAAGGAAGTGAATTCGGTGACGTACGTGCATTACGTTTGCGCAGGGGACTGCTGTGATTGGTGGAACTCACGGGAGGCGGGCCAAAATTGCGGAAAAGTCGCGGTGATTGGACAAAACTTCAAGGTCGTGCAGAATTCACAGAGATTGGTTGAATTTGCGTTAATTGTTGCGATCGCAGGATCGCGAATTCCTGGAGGGACTGAACAGATAACAGTGATGCAGGGAGACTGTGCCTTCCAGTTTCCAGCTCCATTATTATTATTTTTTAAAGGAATTTTTTGTCCATGACTCCTAATTTCTCACTAATTTTAGAGCCTTTTTATAGTCTCCCCATGATACCTTTTTTTGTTTTATGAGACATTGTATAGGAGAAAATAAAAGAACAGTCCTTCAATTTGCCATGTATTGTTGTACTTTGATGAGAAGTATTTTTAATCAAGTATATTACATCTGGTAAAATATACCCGACGCTAATGATGGTGTTAGTATTTGTTACGTTCGTGTTCTAGGCTTAATGTGTGCTCTTGATATGTCTTCCAGCATCTCAAAGCACCACATGATCACGTTAACAAAGTAGAAACTTGATTTTCACTTTCAGACTGTACTGGGAAATATCTGTATTTATCTGGAACAGAAGTTTCCACTTTGGTGTGGGAAGGGAACTGCAGAGATGACCATTCTGTGTGTTTTGTGTTTTTTTTTTCTTCAAAAAGGAACATTGGTCATTTGATCCATTAACCAATTTAAAACAATGTTCCTACCAACATGAAACAGTGTGGCATTTGATTTTAGTAACGTCCAGGCCTAGATTAGAATGGAAAAAAGACTATGGGAAAAATATTTGTGTTTCCAAACTATTGCCCTTCTTTTGTTTTATAGCATTTAAAAAGCAGATTTTATTTTTCTTTAAATAAATTGATCATGCAAGCAGTGTTATCCATGGCCTGTGGAGCAGCATCCACTGCAGCTAATATGTTTACCACTTTGTAAAAGAGCATGGGTCCAAGTGAGTCTGATGTTGTCAAAAGAAGAAGAAGAAAGCTTTGTTGTTTTCGCACACCAGTTGGGGTCAGCCATGGTACGGCACCCCTGAAGCAGGATGGGTTAAGGGCCTTGCTCAAGGGCCCAACAATGGCCACACTGGAGTTCGATCCTCTGGCCTTCTGATCAGTAGCCCAGAAACTTAACTGTTGACTGTGTAGCATTTCTACATCCCAGTGTCATATGCAACAGCTACCTTTGCTGCCAACATCATGTGTCCATGGCTTGAAACATCACCATCTGCACACACAGCAGACATAGACGAGGCTTAGGGTCATGCTAATGCCGACTGGTTAAAAATTCTAGACTGAAACAGAGAATGTGTAGGAAGCCTGATAAAAATATTAGTGATCACTGCAGCTTTGATAAGTATTGCTTTGACTGGATATTTTGATCTCTTTTTTTCCGAACTCGGATAAAAGCTTACATTTAATGATGTTAACATTGCACCATAAATATGACAGAACGCTGTCATATTTTGAGCTCGATTTTACATCAGGTCATGGAAAAAGACATAAATATTCTGGCTTGAAATAGCAATCGATTCATGTTTGTTGGGAGAGTTTTTCTACTGATCAAGGCAGGCTGCCATGGAAAGTTTGTACGAGATCATGTTCTGCAGCCAAGACTCAGATACAAGTAGTTCCATTCCAGCTTGTTTTCAGCTGTAACAAGATTACTTTGCAGGCTTAGTCACTGGCAGGGGGGCGCACACACACACACACACACACACATATCCAGCTTATTTGCAGGTACATAAGCACAAGGCTGGATCTGCGAGACTGTTGGCCTGCAAATGTTGCCACCGCTTTGAAGGGAATCTGTCACCCTCTTGACTTGCAGCTAAACTGCATCTGTTCCAGTTACTGAGGTGGTTTTGGTGTTGATTTGTTCAATAATTCCAGCTGTGATTATTTCCTGTGTAGGTAAACATCTCAGGATTTGACTTCTATAACCTCCTTTATCATCTGCTAGTTCAAAGATGCAGCTGGTTGACTGCTCCCACTGGAGAAACAAGCCCACTGGTTCTTTGTAATAAACCTGAACATGTGTTGCTCAAGGTGTTTGAACAAAGACGTCTCCTGGCTGAATAATTAATGTCAGAATGTAAATGATGATGTTGTTAAAAGCCACAAGGGTAGTTGGGTTAACAAAGCATGTCACTTTAACATACAACAGCCTGCACATAAAGATGGCTGTCGGCCCAACACGCAGCTTCAGACTTGGTTGGAATGCCGTGGAGTGTTGACGTTAATGTTTCCCCAGTCCATGAATTCAACAGTCTTTGGTGTTCTTCTTACTTCTCCTCTGGCACCACCGGGAGAAGGACAATTTTGGTTGTAAGTGAAACATTTCAACAACAAACCAATGGATGGCCCTGAAATATGACGTAGATATTAATGGTCCCCAGAAGACGATTTGGTGAGTCATTAAATTTCCCATTTAGCACCATCATGAGGTCAACCTGTTCAAAACTTTTGGGTTGTAACATATGCAAAATCAATGACATTCTCAGCCGAACTAGAGCCAATTGGCCAATCTAAGCATGATAACATGTCCATGTGTTTTTTTTATGCATGTAATAAACTTTCAATAGCATGATTTAGAATTTCTGTCATAAAACTACAGTCTCAAAAACACCAATTCAGACTTCTGGAGTGTCATATGTACCAAATCAAAGAAACTAAACTAGTCACCTTGCAGGATGTGACATTCCATGTCATTATTCCTAAAAATTAGATTGTGGTTTGAACATCCATCCATCCATCAGTCATCTATAATAATCTGTAGGATCGCGGGGGGGCTGAAGCCTATCCCAGTCGACTCAGGGCAAAGGTAGGGGGCACCCTGGACAGGTCACCAGTCTATCACAGGGCTACACATAGAGACAGACAACCAAGCACACTCTCATTCACACCTATGGACAATTTAGAATAATCACTTAACCTCAGCATGTTTTTGGACTGTGGGAGGAAGCTGGAGTACCCGGTAAAAACCCACACTGCACAGGGAGAACATGCAAACTCCACACAGAAAGATCCCAGGCGTCCTAACCGGGATGCAAACCGGGGATCTTCCAGCTGTGAGGCGACGCTGCTTCTGGTTTAAACATTTATGGCTAAATTACTTCAATATTACAACTCGCCATTTTGAGGTCTGGAGTAGTTTCACATTGATTGAGCTGAGTCTTAGGTGAGCTGGTGTGCTCAAGCTGCAGGGAGTGGTGGGGAAGTGAGTGAAGACAGAGGTGGGGGCTTCATAGATCTGCACATTTTTTTTTTTTTCCAGTGTGTTAGCGTGCTCCTGTATTTTGTTTTCAAGAAGCTGAGCTTTCAAAAGCAGAACTGCGAACAGCAGCAAAATGAATGTTGAGACTTTAGTTTCAACAGCTTCAACAGCTGTTGCAAGTATATGATATTATGGGAACCTTGTGAAGATGTCAAATTGTACTTTTTGCACCTTTAAATACTAAATACATCCTTTAGGGCAGTGCTTCTCAACTGGTCCAGCCTCAGGACCCACTATATCTCTATTAATAACGGTCACGACCCAAATTTTTGAAGTTTGCTGTTCCTGTTAACAAAATAAGGTTTATTTGGGTGTGGTATCAACGCATTTTGATACGGCTTGGGAAAATTTTGGCTTATTTTTTTGGTTCATTTTGGTATATTTGGACACTTTGCCAAGTTTTGGGCATATCTTGGCCAATTTTGGTTCATTTTTGGCTCGTTTTAGCATAAATTTCTCCAATAAGTCAAAGTCAAGTCAAAGTCAAAGTCTTTTTATTGTCGATACTGTGATATGTACAGGACATAAAGAGCATTGAAATTGCTGTACTATTCAAACCCTCAGTGTGGACAGTAAACATCAGGAAAAAAGACATTATGTAAATAAAGTTCAACAGAACAAGCCAAAAGAGCATTAAAAATAAATAAAAAATACAATTAAATAAGTACACTGTAAGAGACTCTGGCAGAGCCAAATCTAGAGGTTAATAGTGGGCAACTACTGGTGTCACCACCACTAAATATCCTGCCATTGAAAGCAAACTGTGTCATAAGAAACACGTCCTTTAAAATAAAAGACTTTATACCACTACTTTTTGGAGGGGGGCATGCTTCTGCGACCCTCTAAAAATGGCTTCGCGACCCACTTTTGGGTCCCGACCCACTAGTTGAGAACCACTGCTTTAGGGTATATCTGTTGGGTTGTTTCTATGTTTGGTACACGGAGATTAGTTTACTGAGGAATAACTTCTAATCTTCCCTTCAGATGCAAAGGTGAGAAGGGGCTGTAAAGTTAAGTGTTTTTGTTTTCCCTATTAAATCACATGGTAATTGTAATATCCTTTACAAATCCACAGCTGGAGCGAACAACATAAAGATGTAGGAGAAATATTCAACCTGTATATTCCTTCAGAGCAAGTCAGATGCTTGTTTGCAGTTGTGCTATCTGGAGAATTGAAAGCTTGAATATTAGTTCGCCGACTGGCAGGCTGAGGTGAGAAATGTACGTGTGTGTGTGTGTGTGTGTGTTGCTAACTAATAACAAACGCAGAGACCTTTTTTTCATATTGAAATCCAAAATAAACAAAGCCCAAACAACATCCAACCGCTACATCCTAGGAGAGCAAGAATTACCATCTAATGTGTGAATCCGTTTCTATTCTCTGTGGCGTCCCCCCTTGTGTTCTGCGGTCCCCGTAGCAGATCCTGCCGTGGTGCAGGGATGAACTGCTTTACTCAGGGTGTACGCTGTGACAGCAGAACGGCGCTTTTGATAGAATAAAAGCCATCTCGTCCCGATGTAAGATGACACGGGGCTCATTTGCTTCAGAGGTGAGAAATACTCAGGGCCGTGGTGCTGCATGACCTTGGCAGTTGTGTCCTGAGGGAAAAGTGAATTAATAGCTGACCTTTAGATTATACCCACGACTTCTCTCTCTCTCTCTCTCTCTTTGCTTTTCCAGGCAAATATTTACTTTTCTGTACAGTTGTCTAATCTCTTGAGCTTTTCCAAGATCATTTATTCACTGACAAGACAGATTTTTTCTTGGCGCATGTAGCTGTTAATGCTTTAAGTGATTGTCTTTGCTTGTGCTTGTGTCAGAATAGCTCGAAGGGCCACTCTCCATGTGTTGTCTTGATCATCTGGAGGGTGTGTCTATTATGGGAGGACCAGATGAATGTAAAGTAGGTCTGAAGTGCCTTCAAATATAAAGCCAACAATGAAGAAACTATGGACAAAAGAAAGGGTCATCCTTCATAACAGGAAGGTTGTTCATGCAATAGGCCCATATGAAAACGAAGTGCTTTTATTGATACGCCAACATCTTAGACCACATGAAGGCAAAACGCTTATAGTTTCAAAAATGTTCTTCATAAAAATGGAGCTGTTTCAGTGAATGTGTCCGTCCACACAAATCCACTGTATACACCTGAAAACGATGTAAAACCCATGCTAGGCCAGTTGGTGGCGCTATGACGCCGTAACAGAACCAAGCGGAAACTGGCAGAAATCTGTATACGATGTAAACGTAGATAATGGAGAAGAAGTATATTTTGCTGTAATAGTGATAATAGGGTGACTAGCTTCAGCAGTACACGCGCAACGCTGTACGGCACCATTGTCACTTTCTGATTTTGGCACGTGCGCATTATTGAGAGGTGGAGCTATGACGCAAGCGTGTCAGAAAAAGAAGCGGACAGGGCGTAACAACGGAGCCACGTAAACGGCGTTTTCAGATCTTTGCACTCTGGGACCTAGATTCAGAAATGATCGTTTTCAGACCCCCAAAACGCCGACTTGGTGTGGACGATACACGGGTTTGATGAACTATTAGTCAGTTCCTCCAGGATTTTGCGGGCGTTTTTCAAGATTGTTGCTCCTAAAATGCCTGAATTCGCTGGAGCTTTTCTAAAAAATTTCGATGTAAGTTGTGATGTTTAAAGCGTATTTGTTGCGATAAAATTGCAGGATACAGTAAAAAAATGTCAAAAAGTTGCATGTTTTTTCTTTGTTTTGTATAATTCATTAAAAATTTTAAAAGTTTAAAAAGTTAATTTCACATCCTGGCACACACGTGTTCACACACACACGCTCACAGCTTGTCATGTCAATTAATGAATCTAACTGACCTTCATTGTTTCAGTGCTGCCACAGATCTGGATGCAACAGCTTCATCACGGTGGTTTGTCTGGTCTGTGGTCCGCTGGTTTCACCCATTCTCCTGATATGTTTATGGTAGAAAAATGTTTGTCAATCGTTGAATATCGTTTGTGTTCCACCTCAATATTCCACGGGGTGCGAAACAGTTTACCTCCGCTCTCGTGAAGAACATCAGGGAATTGTTTTGCAGTAGTTTTTGTTGCATACGTATCGGCATCTTCAAACCATAAACAAGGAAGTGAATTCGGTGACGTATGTGCCTTACGTTTGCACTGGGAACTGCTATGATTGGTGGAACTCACGGGAGGCGGGCCAAAATTGCAGAAAAGTCGCGGTGATTGGACAAAATTTCAAGGTCGCACAGAATTCACGGAGATTGGTTGAATTTGCGTTAATTTTTGCGATCGCAACATCGTGAATTCCTGGAGGGACTGATTAGCGTGTTTTAGGTCTGGGCTCATCTTTGTGTGGATGGGGCCTTAATTAGCTCTAAACAAAGTCCAGTTAAAGCTGAGGCTGGCAGAAATCTGGAAAAGGCAAGAAGATGAATTAAGAAATTTTAAGACATAAACAATAGTAATTAAAATCTTACACCAAGATGTGTAATAGCGACATCATGAAAATAATATATGTATTTTCTAGTGCTGTCAAAAATATCGCGTTATTAACGCGTTAACGCAAATCAATTTTAACGGCGTCAATTTTTTTATCGCGAGATTAACGCCGGCGGGGGTGGATGGGGCGGTGGCATGGTTGGCGAGGTCGAGGGAGAGGTGTTCGCCGTCAGAGTCAGATAGGATCTCCTGCTGGTGGTGGTACAGCAGTAATATTCTCGCTCGCGTTTCTGTCGGCTCCTTTTCCGGGTCCCGAACCGTGTGCCGCTGGTCCAGATGCTCCGCCAGGTGACGGCGGCCTGGGGTGCGCACATGACGACTGACAAGACCAAAGTTATCTGTGTGTGTTGTCAGAGTGAACTGAGTTTTCATCCTAGCACATCCAGTCTGTAATACCACTTGATGGCCAAACACAGCTGACGCGAATTCTCCGCCTCCTCCTAGTATAAAATGATAATTTAAGGGACATTTAGAATAGATAAAAAATGTGCGATTAATTTGCGATTAATCGCGAGTTAACTATGACATTCATGAGATTAATCGCGATTAAAAATTTTAATCGATTGACAGCACTAGTATTTTCATGATGCCTCTGTTTCTTAGTGGCTGTTCTTGTGGTTTTACTCAAAAATCTAGGAACCAAGAAAACAATTGGGGTTACCATTTGCACGGGTGTATTTTAACCTACACCATGAACCAAATAGTTTTGTAGCATAAACTAAACAACTGAAAACAATTAGTGAAAGTGCAACAGAGGCTAAAATTAACATGACAAACCACACAGGGATTATCCTCCAATCTCCTGGGTGAAAGTCCTGTGTTTGGTATATCGGGCCACTATTGTTACATTTTTTTTGGTGTGGGACTGTTGCCTTAGCTCCTGTTTGCAGAGTACTGATAGAAAGTACTTGTAATACTGTTGATACTGGGACAAAAAGTCAGAATTGTAGATATTTGCAATGTGAAATGGAATGATTTTTGGACATTTGTGCTCAGTGCATAACCACTGTAAGAATTCATGCAGATCACAGGAATCTGACTCTAAGATAAAATGGTATGGTGCAGAAATGATGTTTTCATACTCGTCTATATCTGCAGCTAGTGTGTACCGTAATGGTTCACAGCTCCAAAGCCCCTGTGCTCGCTCTTTTTCCTTCTTTGCCGCTGAGAGTTTGCCTCGTGACAGGCAACCCTGGACCATAATGCTTCTGTCACTCACAACGCTGATTCAATTTACTCTCATTTCCCGCTGTCTGGATGCCAAGGGCAATGAAAAGGATCAGATCCGTCCAGTGGCGAGTGTTTCAAGCATAAAAGGCGCACCGTTAACCAGCAGCGGGGAACAAAGGCCAGGTCGAAGCTGTCAACATTAAATGACAAGACATGGTAATGCGTGGCATGTAGTGACATTTATGTATGTTCACCATCATGTCACGAGTGATAAAAATCGTTCCGGAAACACATTTTCTGCCAGTAATACCAGGATGTCATGACATTCGCTGACTTCTCGGGTCCTTGTCAGTTCTCTATCACATAATGTTACCATCACACCATGTCCAAACGCTGCACCTGTTAATATTTAACCATGTAGTTTGCTCTTACTGTCAATATTTTATTGATGCCAAAGTGGCTAAAGATGTGAGTGCTTGACTTTAAAATGGGGCACCTAGTGACACTAAGGTGAAGTTCACTAACAGGGACCGATGCCAGTTTTTCTAGAAAACTGCATCCATTATTTATCAAGTTCACTGCCTTCACTGCTACAGCCATACCTTATTTTACCTTTCGTGTCCCACAGCCAGGGTTGATTCGACTTCTTTGTTTTTCACTTCCCCTTGATGCCCTGCTGGTATTTTTCTCTTTGGAAATTCATGCTCACTCTGCTAAAGATGTTTCATTGCCGCCTCATCTCGGAAATAGTTTGCCCTTTAAAAGAAAACTAGCGCAGGACTAGATGTGCTTCCCCTCCTCTCCACTTTTCACAGACCACGGGAGCATTTGCATAACATTTCTCTGGGCCGGTGCGGGGCTCTGATGAGTCGAAGGTCCTGCTTGGCGAACAGTAAGGCAAGTGAAGTGTGAAATAAAGCAGCAGATGAGACCTTGTTCTCTCGTGGTGGTGGTGGTGGTGGAGAAGGAGATAGCGAACGGCAGGGACAGAGATCTTGTGACTGTCATAAGCAAAGGAATATAAACAGCAAATATCTTGAAATTTCTCTCTTTGCAACTATTTATTGCACTCTGTTTAATCACACGTGTTTGAGCGTATGGAAGTATCATCATCTATGCTCTGTGACTGCATTTATTAGGTGATTGCATTTTCACTGTATGTGGTCTTTTTTAATAAATATAATAGCCAATTTGCACATTTCACATAAACATTAGCAGAGATGATTGTAGACAAATAGTAGCAGAACTATTTTTATCCAGCTTGGCTGAGATGAATCATTAGTGGAGTGGCACTGTATAGTGTCGTTTGAATGATTTACACCTAGACATCATGTTTGAGTAGCTCATTATTTACATCTGCAGCTACCTGCTAAACCCTTTAAAGCTGCTGGAAACCCCAGGCAAGTCAAAATATACAAAAAATATGGGCTTCTATCCAAGTATATATCCCTTGTTCTCATTAAAGGTTCTGCTAAACCTCAAAGGTTTCTCAGTTTTGAACTTGCGGCTTGCTTCTGTCTGCACCATGGCTCCACATGGAAAAGAATAGTCAGACAACTATAAATATCTGATTGGTTGTTGACTGATTACACCAAGATGGAAACGGAAAAAGGAAGATCCGCGGCCGACTGCAAATCAGTCAAAGCATATTTTCAGCAGTATTTAGGTGGTATAGAATGAGCCGTGGTATTAGCAATCAGAGCCACAGTGGCTATCCTCCTGAAATGATGCCAGTGACGGTGCACTACTTACACAATGGAGCACTGAAAAACAGATGGACAAGTGCTTCAGACTCGGGGGTTATCAGTGGAAATCAGAGTTTTTTTTTGACAGCACAGACACCATAATAGGTCAAACCTCAATGGAGAGTGATGGTCATTGGTGTGAACATGCCCAGGACGACCACAGTGAATGCATAGTCCTGACAGTGAAGCACGGAGGTTGGATTGTGATGATATGGGGCTGCATGAGACCACAAGGTGTTGGGTCAGTTGACGTTTATGAATAGCACCATGAATGGCTGTGGATTTACTAGAATACTGGCTTGCAAGATGACTCCCAATCTCCAGAAACTTAGCAGAAAAGCCTTTAGCAAAGAGCAACTAAAACAATCTGTCTCAGAAGAATGGCTGAGGACTCATTCTGTCATCCAAAATAAAAGCCAAGCACACAAGATACTGAAATATAGATTTTAATTTGACAGAAGAGCAAATGCACTACTGTTCTATTCAGAAGTAACACAATTACTGTGCTATCAGACAAATTCTGAGTCATTTGACATTAAGTGATATGAATTTACTGACTTCTGCTGTAACCATATATCAGCTTTGATGTTGTGCAGCGTGTAGCTAAAACACAACATAAACTACATCAGTTCAAACATGGCTCAGAAATGTAATGTTTTTGTCCTTGTCTAGGATAAATCATAATTGAATAACAGCAACTAAGACGTGCTTTATGCCAGATATATGCAGTGACACCACATACAGTCTACATCTAGACAACAGTACCTGTAGGACGTTGCAGACCTCGAGGCCTTACCCTTCTAGCTAGGAAGTTTTTAGTTTACGGGGTCCTTGTTGTCTCCAGTCTCTCCAGAATGTATCCAAAAGGTCAAACTGTGCCGGTAGCTTTTACTCTGTTCTGTCACACACAACATAGCATACATACAGTAACAATAAAGACCTTTACCATCAGTCAGGTACCAATGAGATGTACGCTGCCTGTGTTCAAATGTGTAGGAGGTTAAGCTGCCCCACTGTCAATTCATCAGGCGCTCTAATGCTGCCCTTTCTGTGAGTCCACATATCTATTTTCAGTCAAACTTCTGCATATGATTTGCAGAATTTTCTTGTCTTAACTTTTTGGAGTTTGTTGAAACTTGTAAATGCTGGAATGTCACACAGAGTGACCACCTGAGCAGCTAATCACACTGTGGAGGGAACAGAAGTCCATAAGGCGATGTGTTGTTTCTAAGCAACGTATGCTGTCATGATAGCATGCCCTGTCCCTCATTTACTTTCTATTTTGAGCCCTTACAAACTCACACTCACACAGCTGTGACATCAGTTAAGTCGGTGACAGTTTCTTGTTTAGAAATTAAGGTGGAGATCAGGAACTTTTTGGAACAGTTTGTTCTACCACCAGCAAAAGATACATGACTCCTGTGAAAACACAACACAAAAGCTTAAGGAGACTTTAGTTTTGTAGGCAGCAAACAAGTGAAAACAAGTGCACCTACCAACACTGGACGGGGCGTAGAGAAAATAGCTTTCACGTGGAAAGAAATTTTGTTTTTTTTCGACAGACGAAGTTCATGACCAGCGAACAACAAAATTCACACAACAATATTTACAACAGGGAATAATGTCATTAAAAATCTTCTATATTCTTTTGATCTGTGGACCTTAACTCCATGGCTACACTGAAAGAGGAACATATGCATCACTCTGCTTCCATTATAGTCAATGAAAGTGACTTCAGCAATGATAGCAGCATGTATGCTGTCACAGAGATACTCTTACACTAGAAAATACCATAAAGTGCCTGTATTTGTTATTCCAGTAATTGTTCAACTATTAACTATCCCTGTGTAAGAAAATTGCTACTTTGTGTCAAACAGGACTTTCACTTCCTGGTCACCCAGTTAGTATTTAATTTGCTAGTATCAGCCAACAGGTGCTGAATAACTTTACCCCTTACAGAGTCTCCTTGTGTTTATAGATGTTACTTACACTTTTTACACAAACGCAATGAAAAGCTTGAAGTTTCACAGCAGTGTACTTGGTCTAAAATCGAAAAAAAAAAACACAACAATCCCAAAAGAAGAGCTCCTCGTCTTGTTTTGCCGCAACCTACACACACTGCAGGGGCAGCCTAAACAGTCCATGAGACATGTTGGTGTAGTGGAAAGATCTACACCGCTGATGCAGGAGATCCCTGATTTTTTCGGGGGGCAGTTTGCTTCACAAACCTAGTGGTTTGTGAAGCAAACTTGTAACCGGTGACTTGCTGGTTCGAGTCTCCGGACTGGCAAGAGAGGTGGGAGAGTGAGTGCGACCACTTGTCTCAGTCACCACCACTGTGGGCCCTTGAGCAAGGCCCTTAACCCCTGGCTGCTCCCCGGGTGCTGCACCATGGCAGCCCACTGCTCCTAGTATGTGTAGTTCAGGTTAACTATGAATAGAATGGGGTCAAAAACAGAGAAGGAATTTCCCCAAGGGGACCAATAAAGGTTAGATTATTATATTACTGTGTTACTCGTTCAGTGTTACAAAATTAAAAACACATAATTCGATTTTACAACCACTTCAAGTTAATGGAGTCGTCACTGTATTTCTATCTGTTTTGTTTACCATGCCGGTAAATCTGTATAAATTATGCCTTGGTGCCCACGTTTTATGTAAAATGAATGATTGAACTGTGGAGAACTCATCAAACAACACATAGCACATCCATGCTGACAAAGTTTAAACTTTGCTATCTTCATGCACAACGTTAAGCTGCTTTGGACTAGCCTGAACAGGTCAAAGGTCTTGGTGGAGCTCAAGAAGGTGAAAGTTTGCTTCAGTAGTCAGATGACAAGGCTGGTGTTGAACTATCAGTGCTTTCAAGTGACTGAACGAAATACACCATCTTTGAAACCGCTCCGCTGAGCACATCAAATAAAACTGAATCAATAAAAATATCATAAATAGACAAAACTTTAACTCTAAAGTAAAGGAACAAATGCAGCATTTTACAAAGCTTTTGTACATAATTATATAACTGCTATTTATCTATTGAGTTATACATAATGATATATTATTCAGTTATTGGCAATATAATTGTGCTTGACGTTATTAAAGTCATTAGAAAACTGTATTGATAAGAACAGACTTCAGTCAGGTCTCTATAAGTGAAAAACACTTATAGCTAAAAAAGAACAATAAGACAATTTTCCGTATTTCTGACACAATTAGCCCAAATTAGCCCAAATAATAGTGTAGAGAGGAGGTGGGAAATCAAGGAAGCTAAAAGTCTTATGATGACTCAGGAGCCATTATGTGATTAGACCGCATACGTACACCGTTATGAAAATTATGGTCCCTTGTCATTTGTTCTTTGAGTCGAAAGAAAAGGGTTAGAGATTTTCCAGCATTGCAAAAGTGCGAGGGCCTCTCAGATAGGCGCTGCTCTGTAATTAGAAAGTCACTGGTATCAATCACCCTGCCGTGGCAGGCTAATTTTTTCATCATCAATTACCTTGAACATTCTGGACGCTGATCAGACGAGAGCCGTCTTAAACCCACTGCCTGGCTGTCATTGACACTAATGGAATTTTAAATCTTCTCTCACAGTGGAGTTCTACTTAAGTGCAAGTCCCAATTATGGGTAGGGTAATTTAGCTAATCTCCTCGAAAAGCGGCGATAGGCTGCAATCAATATCAAAATATGTCCCCTGCTTAGAAGCAAGCAATTTCCTTCCATTCTGACACACCAGGTTGCCACTTCAGAGCTCAATGCTGACTTAAAAAGGAAGCTTACGTCTACCTTGGGGGGAAAAAAATCATTTCTGTTCTGTTTTACACTGGTATTTCTTCGTGGTTGTTTTGCCCTGGCCTTTGGGGTATGTATGAAAACAGCCTTATGGTCTAATCACCAAATGCCATGTATGGCAGAGAGGTTCCACACTGGGGTGTACAGTCAACATCATGATAGTGGTTGTAACGATGGTCCATGGGAGATGATGGGTTTGGTGGCTGCCTGACCTTTTGCCACCATCAAGGTTTCCCCTTTACTTGACACAAAAGGTACTGATCTCACAGTTAGACGCCAACTGCTCTGCTATGAATATGTATTGTTGTAAGATGATTCTACTCTTCATGTGTCTCTATCAGACCACAGGTTTCTTATAATAATAGACTGATATTATGTGATTGGTTTCCACGGAGTATCCTAACAATCTTAATTTAACGAGTCCATAGCATATCTTCTAGTACCAGCTGCAGTAATTTAAAATCATTTAGTTAAGTACACAAAAATTGGCAAAATAAAAACAACAAAAAGGCCATTACTTGAAAACATACATTAGAAAATAATACAACACTCTCAAACAGCATAGAGGTTATTTTTTTTGCTCTCTCCCCTCTCACAGTACAAAATGGATTTATTGTGAAGCCATATGCATATGGAACATATGGAAGCCGCAAGTCCTGTGAAGTCATCCTTATTTAAATGGCATATTTAAAACAAGACAACCGAGGTGCTTTCAATTTTAGAAAAAAGAATATTTAAGACAAACATCTGGTGGGCTCCCGTCCCTGTTTTCACTGGAGTCACTTAAAAATATCACAACCAAGTTTTTAGGTGTTTTTTATGGTGTATCAATAAACACAAAATGTGACAAAGTTCAGAAACAGGCTTGTTAAAATAAATGATGGCCCATTCCTAATATTTTCATAATATCAGTGGATGGAACGGGGCACTACTTTGGATTTTCTTTTTCAGATTTCAAAAGAAAATAATAAAATTTGCTCAAAATTTGGGTGAAAACAAGGATGGCAACATAATGCTAGTTAGTTAGCATAATATTTGGTTCATAAGTGACTGTTTACAGTCAAAGCTGGGTTGAAAATGTTTCTCCATTTTCATCAAGTTGAACTTGAAGTCATTAGCTTGGTCCACAGAGTCCAAACCTCTGCTTTGATGCCACATATTGTTGCAGCGAACAGACAACAAACAGTGTACTTGTAGTAGTGGAGGTCCATCAAACTGATTTTGGAACAACAGTATCACTCTAAATTTTACAAAGCAGAACTGTTCTTTAAAAAGTAGACTAATTCTTGTTGGTTTTAAATGTCTCACCACCATTATTTACAATTCATTTAAATTTTCTAAGACTGTTAGGCTTTGCAATCAACAGAAAAACTACTTCAATTCAACATGCATGCTAACTTTTGATACTTCCGCAGTGCCAAGAGCCTTAGCCAGAGGCAGTGTACTTTCAGGTTGTCTAAATGTTCATCCAGCCCATTCTCATCTTTGAGGGATTTTCCTCAAATGTAGCACAAGTGTCTAATTGGACTCAAGGATAAATTGATAAGATCTGGGTATTTGAAGGGGTGGATTGGCCATCTGGCATACAGGGCACTGTCCCAGTGGGCTGGTGTCTAGTTGGGGCTGGTCAACTGGTGACATATGGTGTAAGTAAAGATGTTGATTTTTTACCTGACAGTTTCGGCGAGCAGCTCTCGCCTAAGTGAGTGAGATGCTCTGAAGAAGGTGAGAGCTGCTCGCCGAAACTGTCAGGTAAAAAATCAACATCTTTACTTACAACATATGTCTGAACAAAGAACCTACAACACCTACAACCGATAATGTTGTGGGCCGGTCTGGGCCAGGGTTGATTTCTTGCCCCAGTCCACCCCTGGGTGTCCTCAAAAAACACATTTTTGACATGGCACAAGAATTCACATGCTGATCAGGACAGAATTTAAAATGATGACATTTTATACCCAAAAGGTCAAAGGTCACCTTCACTGAGGCCATGATTCAATACCAGAACTCAGGGATCTTTGGGGAGACCGTTGACATTGGGTTGGATGCTGATTTGGTGACACCAATCGTAAGCGCTCACCTTGAAACTGCACTGATTGCCCAGTTTGCTCACTTTCTTGTCGAGCCTATTTCTTCTACACATAACTAAACTCAATTTAACATCAGTGCGATTTTGACGTCCTCTCAGTTCCCAATTTAATAAGTTAAACTGCTCTTTCCTCCATCACCAGTCTATTTCTCTGAAATGATCAGCTCCTGAGCTAACAGTGGCATCCAAAAAGCACTTGATTGGCTCGTAAATGAGCCTGCACAATATCAGAAAACTGTCTCAGTGATCAAATTCAAGCCTCCGTTCTTTGTTTTCTTTTTGTCCTGCCTGTCTTGTGTTTCTCCTGTTACTCTAAAGCTGGACAGGCTAATTTGTCTTGGATTGCTTTATTCTTCTGGGAAAAACCGGTCAGAATTCAGTCATCACCAAATAAGAAGATGATGTAATTCTGAGCTGCAAAACTTTCCTCTGGCTGAATAGATCTTCTGTGTGCGAAGCAGCCACATTTTAGAACTTCTAGCTTCTATTCAGCAACATCCACATCTGAAGCATTGTCCACTGCAAAAGCTACAACTATGTATTCTATCAGAACTGACTTTAGTGGTCAAACATACAAGGAAATTGAGTTTCATTTAATTTTTCCACTGTGAACACACTATAAACGTTTAAATTCAGTATGTAATTATGGGCCCAGACTCTATTTAAGAATAGCAAAATCATCTGTTTGTAATTCCTTCAGTTAAATACTTTCTCACTGTGTAATATTATGAACACTGCAGACTTAGTTTCTCAGTCCTGTTAAATTACCTTTTATATCATGATCAATAATTTACAACTTGTGAGGGTGAAATTTTATAGGCTTCTCAGTTTAGTAACTATTACATTCCTTATTTCTCAACATGACAAGCTACTTTGCAGCTTCCTTCTATGAATAGAAGGAGCCATATCATCCCTCGTCTCTATTTCTGCTCCCCCCTTAAATTTAGCATCAGGTTCTTTTGACATGAATATACGAGTGGCTCTGTCTCTGTCGGATTCTGACGCTTGTAATCAATAACCTCCAACTTAACTTATGCATGTTCCCAGCTGAGCTTCTAATTAGACATTCCAGTCTCATTCTGCTGCCCCATGACACATTTTAATCCGCTTTAAAGACTTTGAATATCTCCTCAAGTAGTTGAACACAAGTAAAAAATCCATAAGTGTGACCTGCTGTTGAAGGCGCACAGATACTGGCAAAGGTGGAAACAATAGGTCTGACTATTGTGGGGAGGAGATCGAAAGTAGAGAATAAATATGCATTTTTGAGAGATGTGGTTTACTACCAGAGGAATACCATCAGCCGTGTTCACATGCTCCAAGTAACTTCGCCACTGGCTTCACTCCAGTTCAGGTCTTCAAGGTTAAGCTGTTTATGTGAACTTTTGATACGCACAACTGAGTATCTTTGTTGCCATGAATAAACCAATAAACACAGTATTCCTCTCTCCCTGTCTGGCTGAGTAATAGCTTTGTCTTGATAGTGATTGTAGCCGCAACAATATGTACAGTGTAGCTCGCTGATGTGGTTTTGTCGGAATGAAAACGTGGCCTCAATGTTTCTGCCTGAGCACACAAACACACTGGATGGATGTTGATGTATTTCACAAGCCAATTTATTTATGTGGACAAAATAAACTCACCACAAGGTCTGCATAGTAGCTGTCCTTGAGCTTTCCAGCTTATCAATTAAACTGCAGTTTCCCAGTCTAAAGACCAAGCTCTGAAGCTCTACTTTTAAACCACGAACATAGAGGAGAAGATCTTACACCATTCACAAAAAAGAAGAAACTTGAACCTCTAAAATTCCACATAGATCCAGCTGCTGATGTGATTTATGTATGACTGCTGTTTCCAAGGTGACGAATGAATTTGAAGCTCGAGTTTAATTCATCCAACCATCCATTATCTATACACCGCTTAATCCTCTCCGCCTTTGGATTCCCTATGAGCAAGCAGCCAGCGAAGGTGGGAAGGAAACAAAACCCCCTAAAATAGGGACGGGGCAAAAGAAAACTCAAGACAGAACCAGGCTCAGGGAAGGCAGCCATCTGCCTCGACCAGTTGGGTTGGGAGTGGGGATGGATGAGTGGGGATGGCAGGATAGCAACAGTTTAAGTTGGGTTTTGGTCAGCAGGGGTCAGGATGACAAGTGGAAAACAAGCAGAAACCTCTGAGGCTGGGGAATGAAACTGACCCAGAGGTGGACACTTTAGGATGGTTCCAAAAGCGAATCAATCCCTATAGCCCCTTATGCGAAAATGTCCAACTTTACAGGAGGAATAAATATGTTTACAGCCTTGTATAAGAACGCTTTTGGTCTCAAGAGCTCATTTCCCCCGCAAGATGGTGAGTTTTCATGGAGGTCAAGTGTTACATACATTAAGGCTTAAAGTTATGCATAATTAAGGTTGGGTACAGGTGGATACCATTACAGAACAGTTCATGGCCCAGAAACATTTGCATGATCCCCTTCAGATACACTTACACTCCACTTCTTTCCTCATTTTTGGATTAGCCTATAGTTTGGAGGAGTCGGGCATTGCCAAGATGATGATAGCCGTAGCCACCACACTGAGCCTCAAAACAGCTGTTTGGGAAACCTATTGATGACGTCACGGAGGGTTAGTCTGTCTTGGTGGTAAACAACACTAGAAATGTGTTTCTGGGCACTCGATGAATCCCGCATTGATTGCCCTTTTAGCTCTGTTTTTGGTCTCCACCAACCGCATCAGAAAAATATGTCACTTTAAAGGCTGCTCAATGCTCTGTTATGCTCACTAGTTAACTGCGAATGTGGTCTGTCTGATGTTGGTCCTGGGTTGGTCACATATAGTGGCTTAATCGGAGGTTTTTTGGGAACGAAATAAGAAGAAGACCTTAGACGTCAGCACATGGTGACAAAAAAACAGAATGTAGATGCAGGTAATGAAACCAAAGCAATGAGCTGACACTCGCTCAAATGCTGTATAAAGCTGAGGCAACCTGCTTACATGGTTGGTAATCGTCTGTGTGTTTGTAAATGTTTGTAAGTCCAATTTCAGTTTGTCAATCAGACTTTATTTGTCCAGAATTTTTGGTAAAATATGATGTAGCAGAAACGGTCTTACAGAACAGAAAAAGATACAAATAAAACACATCTGCTGATTATTACATACAGATCAGTCCCACTGGCCTCATCTCTTCCTGTGAGCTGCATGATTTTTCCATTACAGTCCTCCCAGTTGGATGCGAAAGTTTCCACAGATATGTCAAAGTGTGATCTGAAATTTTGTTGCGAAGTTGCAAAACAGTATCATTTAAAAATATCTCTGATTATTCAGGAGTTCGGTACAAAACTGACAACCCATTATTTGTCTTCGCCCTCTGCTGACGGAACATACTCCTTAAACTGTAGAACACATTGACTCAGCACAACCTAATAAAACTGAACGTCTCCAGTCGTGTCTGACCCTCACCTGTCTGTACTGCATTTAAATTCTTGTGGGAGGCTTTCATGTGTTTCCGTTTAAACTAAATAGTGAACTTTGCTATACTGTAATAATCACAGGAGTTTGTGTGCGTCAGGAATGTTAGTTCTTGCTTATTTATCCATATATTATGAAAGCTCTGTTGCTTTGGCTGCCATACGCACATTTACATTTTAAAGGCCAACATAAGTTCAAATTTAATTGCAAAGTTCTTCATCATCTTTAAAATAAATGTGTATAATTTTAAAGGTTAAATGAGGAAACAGCAGTGTAGTATAGATTAACGCTATACCAGTGTAGCATAGAGTTAATCTGGGACAGTTTATGAGTAAAGTATCTTTCAGTCCAACTTAACCCATCAGCTCCATCCTCCTCCTTTCAGAGTTACGTAGTAGTTGAGCAATAGTTCATTCATTTTTTGACAGGTCCTGATTTCTTCTTCACTTATTCTTATTTTTGGTAGCACACTTTAAAGTGTAAATTGCAATAAGAAATATGTTTTGTGAAGACTTGGCCAAATTACATTTGTAACCATCACGAGGAAACCTTTACGGCGACACAGCCACCATAATCCCTTTCTAGCTAAAAATTACTTCGATGTAACTCTGTAGAGTGTGTCGATCTATGACGTCCGTCTCTCTTTACTCACCTATCTCTACTCGCTGCAGCTCAAGCACACCAGCTCACCTACAACTTTGTTCCTTGGGTTTGTATGAAACCCCGAAAGTGTGAATCGGTGTTTCTGGGACTGCCATCGGTACACTGCAGTTTCAAGGTGGAACTGTTTGGCCATGGTGTTGACTTTTGCTCACGTCTCCCAGCATTTAAAAACATATTTAAAAGTCAAGTATTATCATGGGAAGGAGTCTTTCTGCATAAATTGAAGCACAAGTTTGGTCAAGAAGCGCGTTCTGTGGTGTTATTGCCAACTCCACTGTAGTTCAACACAGTGTTTCATTCATTGGGTTATAAAAAAACATAGATGAGGGAGTCATAGGAAAAGCCTGATGCTTTGACAGTTAGCGGATCTGATGGCTCTGTTGTGCTGTGGGGGCATTTTGCTGGCATGGTGCAGGTCCACTTGTCCTCTTAGAGAAGAATCACTGCAAATCAATAGAAAGATCTTCTGAGTGATCACCTTTATCCTATGATGAAACATTTCTATCATGATGGGAGTGATCTCTTCCATGACAAGACCTCCATTCATAGGACACAAGAGGTCACTGAATGGTTTGATGAAAATGATGTGAATCATATGTTATGACCTTTCCCATCTCTACCTATCAACCTACCTGAATTTTTGAATTGGGTTACACATCCATCTCCACTACAATGATCAAAAAAATCAAATATCTTTTGGAAGACTGGTTTGGATCCATCTTGTAGAGTTCCAGAGAATCTATGTCAAGCTGTACTGAAGCTGTTCTGGAATTACATGGTGCCCCCACACCACACTAAGACACTTCATGTTGGTTTGTCCTTTAATTTATCACCTGTGTAAGATTTCTAGGAGACAGCGTAGTCATGCAATGATGCATATTCAATGTAGGACACTGCAGGATCTTAACATTCTCAGTACCTTCTTAATGGCATCTTGAAAGCAAGACAATGGAAGATAGATCACTACATTAGAATCAATGTGACACAAAGGTGATTTACACTGGAAACAAATAAAATGATCCCGCATTGGGAGGATTTCAGAACAAGCCTAAGAGGCTGAACTGACAGTGGAGATAAATATTCTCGGTCAGAGGGGTTGAATGGTGATTGGGCACAGTGCTATGGGGGTCCAGGAGAAAACATATACCCCCAGGACTCCTGCTGGGATAATCCATCCTCGATAACAGGAATGAATTTTATTCTAATCTCCTCCTTATCTGTGCCGACTTCATTTGGATGTATGCAAGACACATTTTCTCCTTTATGCACACAAGGTTCAATTCACAAAGTCAACACCAATGTGTTTAAAGTTGTTAATTAAAAACACACAAGTGAGTACACCCACCAACACTCCAAAATGCATGTATTAGAAAGTCATCTTTCACAGTTTGCCCTCCATGAGGCAGAACTTCACCTGATTCTTATTGATTTTTCAGCTGTGGCGAAGATTATTTATGTATTTAAGTATTGATCCAGCTGTAACAGATCTTTGAAACAACACTAAGAATTTCCTAGTTTATTAGTATTCATATTTCAGTTGCACTAACACACTGCTCAGATGTGTTCCCATCAACGCAGGTTGCTGCTGTCATTATCCAGGCCTTGATAATTAGCTTTGAAAGTGTGAAATTAATCATGGATTGAAGTTGCCACAAATTAATTCCTCAAGCTCACTAAAGACTTCACATCCCTCTCATACACTGTGTTGCAGCACATGATATCAACAACCATTATGTTCGCAGTGAGAGGAGCTCCATGGAAGTGGAATGCTAAGTGCTCTCCTGTAAAACACACACACACACACACACACACAGTGCGAGATTGAAATAAAAATGCAGGCCATAAAGCCTCTTGTATCTGTGAATGCTGGATTATCGACTCTCTGGGCCTGTCTATGCAACACACCTCCTTTACAACTCGGTGTGTAAGCGTGTCATTTAGTGGGACCTCAGGCTATAAATTATAGTAGTACTCTAAGGCAGGTATATCTCGAGCTGGGACAGGCAGAATACAGAGAAATATATCTTCTTAGCCATCAGTGTTGGAGTATCTCACACAGGTGGATTCAAGAGAGAACAGAAAGAGTGAAAACCTCACTCCAGGTGAGGAAAAGTATTACTGCACAATGCCTCCTATCACAATCTCCATTATTCTATTAATGGAGACTTGGGCGGACTTCGGATTAAAATGTCAGTGCCACGAAAGCAAAACCTCACCGTGACCTCCCTGAATTTGAATTAATGAGATATTTAGACTGTGATTTTCTTTCCCCACTGCCCTGAGGGCTACGTGATTATCCTAAGCTGTGGAGTACATCTGTGTCTATTAATTTTCATCTGACACTAAGTAGGCAGCCACATATTCAGCAGACATCCTGGTCGCACGTACTGCAGCTTTCAACCCTCTCGCTGTGGGTCAACAGTCAGCCTGGTAAAGCTGAGGAGCTCCTGAACTGATGGCCACTCTGACTTCGCTGCACCTCCGGAACTGTAGCTTCTAACTGACTTAATTAGGAAAATGTCTTGTCCCCTTTTGAGGATTGTATTGCCCGGCTGTCATGCTGTTCTTACTTATGTTCTTATTTCACACCACTGTGCTAAATTCATGCATAAAGAGAGGCTTCACATCACAGAAAATCCCTTTCACACTCGGAAGCTCGTACAGTACAGAAAGAAATCAGGGCCGAGCTTAAAAATTGAGGCCGTGATGTGAATCCACAAGATTTCCATTGGAAAGTCAAGTGTGCATCATCACGAGCATGCAAAAGTCCAACCAAAATCACAAATCACTCGAAGGAGGAATGCCAGGAGAAACTGATCACAAAATGAAATCAGAGATTGTTCTCCTGCAGTGCTCTTCCTGCATAATGAGTCGATAAAGCAGCTCTACACTGGGACAAAGCCTGTGATCAGTATAGAGTCCCACTATTAAGTCCCTGAGCTTCTACATGTGATTTTCTGTACTAAAAATAATTCAACAACTATTGGAATGATTTCCATGGAATCTGGTTTAGATACAAATATGTGCTGCAGGATTGTGGCCAAAATGCTAATCACAGTTACTTTGATCACATATTTAATTATTTATCCCAAATGATTGGTTTTAGGGACATTTTTTGTTATTGCTGCAGACTTTGCTCTAAATATTCATCGTGCATGTCCTAGAAACCCAAACTTGTACCAAAACTGTACACACAAAATAAAATCGACCCAGCGGAGCTTTCACTTTGTCACCATGCAGTATGGTTGTGAACTGTATAGCGTTGATGTTCTGGATATCTGGAGGTGGTGTTGCACAAGAATGTGGGTTCAGTGCTGCAGCAGTAGTGGAACTGCTCTTCTTGCCCTTCATGTGTTCATTGCACTGCAGTCTGAGGTGTTTTTTCAGGTGGTTGAACAAGTTAAATGTGTTGCTTCGCGGCACAGATTATAAGCACAGCATGCATTTAAACAACTCTACTGCAGGTGGTTACTTTCATTTAATACTAGCTTTAATATCAATGGTCCACATAGGGTGCATCCTTGTGTTTTAAGATAAGGGGAATATGTTGAACTTGAGGTGAGTCGAAACAGTGACATAAGGCTGACAAAGACCATGCTTTCATATAAATGACTCATGCAAACAGCTTATTACAAGCCATGGTTTCAGCATGAGAGCTCCATCTGCCAGCCATAGAAAATATCATTGCAGCAAAGGAGGAGAATCAAAAATACCTGCTTTGGGAGGAGGTCAGGGTGGATGAATGGGCCGACAAAACAATGGACTTGAGAAAGTTTGCCTGTGTCAGCCTTACCCCAACCAAGATGTGTCTGTGCCCATCAAACCAACCTTCATATCATACCTGGTGTTAAGAGGTAGTTCTGTGGATGCAGCCAATGGACCAAACAGTTTTCAATCAGTATTTTTTTTTATTAATGTTAACAAGTGTAACATGAAAGGGATCACTTACTGTGAAGATATTGCAGAGAATTAGGCTACTTTCAGACTACTGTTCGTTAATTGGAAAGCATCTGAGCATGTTGGCTTCATGTCTGAAGGAGCCCCCTGCTCACATTTCTGTATGAGTCACAATGGAAATCTTACTAGTGAAAGACCCCGGCATCTCCGTAATCAAACAAAGCGCTTCAGGTCAGTAGAAACTCAAAAGCATGTGCGTTTTCTTGACATCAGTGGGGTTGTGGACCTTGAATTCGTCCCCCCAGATTAGACTGTCAACACTGAGTTCTACTGTAACATCCTGAAGCATCTTAATTGGGAGATAGGTGCTCCCGTATGCCAGCTCACAGCACATTGATCATGCTGTTTTGTAGCCACAACACAGTTATCACTGCCACCCACCCTACTCGCCAAGATCTGACGTCCTGCAACTTCTTCCTCCACAAGTTGAAGTGTCGCCGTTTTGATGGTTTAAAAGATTCCGCATCAACAGCAGATGGTGCTTTACATGCTTACATAAGAGGACTTGATGAGCGGTGCAATGACAGACAATGTGACAGCAGCACAGAGAGCACTGTACTGCTAGCAAGGAGATTACTTTAAAGCAGATGGTGGCCAAATTTAAATAGGTATGACTTTTGATTTTACAGGCACTGTCTTACATCTCATCGCCTTTCAGGTTGGAGCCTCCTCACTTTACTGTTCTTATATTGTATCTTACGCTATAGTGGACTACTTTTCTAAAGCCATTAAACTCATCTAAAATGCAAAGCAATGCAGTGAATTGGCCGAAACATGAGCATTATGGTCATTTAGATATGAAGACTACTGCAGATCAAATGGTAGGTGAGCAGCACTACACTGTGATTGCAAAGATTCCTTCTCTGCTGATTTCAGTGTAAAATTCTAGTTTATTCAATTGCTCGAATGTAAAGTTGCAGAGTTCTTGCACTGACTTTGCCTGCACTAATCACATGACCCTGTAACCTAGAGCGACCCTGCATTTTCAATTATTTTAAGTTTAAGTTGCTCAAGATTTGAGCACCAACTAACTTTGTGGAATGTCAGTGTGTGTCCTTTTGATCATTCTTGTCTCACTTCCTCTTGTTTATCACCTACACGCACTCAGTTTCTGAACTCAGCTTGTTTAATTTGATCTAAAAAGAGAAAGAGAAATATTGAAAGGTAGAAAATCCATTCAAGCATTGTTACTTTGCCTTGTTCATTCAATCAAAAAAATATATATCTACGGAACAGTGAAGTTATACAGTCATGGCCCCTTTGTCTATTGATTTCCCTGTGGATGCCAACACAGTTAATTTAATGCAGTTCATTTTCTGAAGTGGGAGTCAAAGGAAGAGCGATAAAGAGCAGCAACAAGATGGAGGGAGTGAGCAGGAAAAGAAGAAAACAAGCTACATAGTGCAGGAGTTGGATGTTATTGGTTTTAAAGTAACATACTGTGAATTTGATGGCAGCTGCTGCTAGTTTGATATGAGATAGACTTCTTTTCAAACACATTGTTTTATTTTATCGAATGTGTCACAATGGCATTGTGCCGCAGCCCTGAGTCAAATAGCTGCACAGCAATGGGGCAGGAATTTTTCTTTTCAGTTGAACTGAAGCTGCAAAGGTGGGAATATTCATAAAATAAAAGCTTAATTTATATAGAAGTACAGACAGAGGTTCTCTGACTAATGCAAGCAGGCAAAGAGCTTGAATTGAAGCATGAAATCAAGAGGCTCCAAACAAGCAGTTCGATCCATTTTCCTGACGCTCCAGCCCGCAGAAGGAGGCAACAAATAACAGCTGAGTTTTAAATGAGTAATGAGGAGAATGAAATTAATCTTACGTTGCTATATTCAGAAACATACTGCAAATTCTCACTGGCACTGATAACATATGTGGATATCTCTGCTATAAAAGGAATGGACAACATTTGAATGTAATCACAGATTTAATGCATAACATTCATACTGTACATGAAAGCATTAAAGCTGCACTAATCAGTATTTTTTTTTTATTAATGTTAACAAGCGTAATGTGAAAGGGATCACTTACTGTGAAGATATTGCAGAGAATTAAGCTACTTTCAGACTTCTGTTCGTTAATCGGAAAGCATCCGAGCATGCTGGCTTCATGTCTGAAGGAGCCCCCTGCTCACATTTCTGCACAAGCCACAACGGAAATCTTACTAGTCTGACAAAGTAACATTTACAGATCACTTCCAATGCGGTACGAGTCTGATCTGCGCGGAGTCACATTAATGTTTAGGCACGAAGATTCCGTGAGCAATGTGATCCCATGGAAGTTTGCCCAGGTGAGTTCTGCAGGATAGCAAGCTTACAGCCACTACCTGCAGTGAGAATTGGGAAAGGTGGAGGAGGAGGAGTGGGCTGTGTGCACAAAAACTTCTGTCCATATGATAACTGGTCTAATTTCAGCCACTTATATTACCATTAAATATGTTTTCATTGCTGCTTGTTGACATATTTGGGTAGTTAATTAGCAAACACACATTACTGGAAAGCATTCATTTGCACAATAGACTGTGAAACTGAAAAATCTCAGTAATGAATAAAAATAATAATGATGATAAAAAATATTAAGACTCTAGTAAACAGATCCAACTCTTACAAACAGTAAAAAAAAATGTCCAGGCAGCTGTGGTGAAGCTCAGGATTCTACCTGTGGACAGCCGCTATGTAACAAATGCTTTAACTCCAGCTTATAGACTGTTACAGTTACTCAGTATGAGGTAAAAAATAATAAGAATAATAATTACATGGTATGACTTACTGTTAGATTCTGATCGATCCTGTCTTCATGTCAGGGATGATTAGTCATTATAAATGATTAGAGAAGTTAACATGGTTGTTAGACATGCGCAAAGGCACACATGTCACTCACTTTAGAGATGCTCTTATAAAAAGACTACTGCAACAAACAAAACAACTAAACTAAGGGACTACCTGTTAACATTTTCTCAAAAACCCTGGTTAGGCTGCATCATTGGTTAGTCTCATTAATCTGAACTTTTACATACTGACTGTACTTTTTATGTACACCGATCAGCCACAACATTCTGACCACTTGCAGGTGAAGTGAATAACATTGATCATATTGGTTCTATGTGCTGTTCTGCTAGAAAACCTTGGATTTTAACATCCATGTTGATCAGACTTAGACATCCAAATAAACATTGCCCCACAACAAACACACTCCCTCATGCAAATGGAAATCCCAAATGTCACTGGTCTACCCCCACAGGAAAATGCACCCCACCACATGGAAACAACATCAAACAATCAGGAACATGTTGAGGAACATGACAATGACCCAACATGTTGATCTGACCTCCAAACTTCCTACAGCTCATTCTGATCAAGCATCAACAGGATGCAGTGGAACAAGTTTGATTGACAGAGGCCCCACTGCTCAAGCCAGAGTAGCCAAAGGATCCAGTACCAACGTCCTGGTTCCAGACCCCATAGGACACCCTGAGAGGTCCTCTGGTCCATGTCCAATGGTTCAGAGCATTTTAGACCACATAAGGGGACCAACACAATATTAGGCAGGTGGTCATGATGTTTTGCCTGATCGATGTATATTAAGTTGTAATAGATGCAAAATTGTAGCTCAATGAATGAGGCAAAATTCAACATACATGAAAGGTGTTTTGTGATTTTGGCAAGTAGGCTATGTATCTTTTGTTGGCTCTGGGGTGTTCATGGACCAATGTTGGTGCTGAAATGTAAAAAAGGTCTGATGTTCTGACTTCTGTATTAAGAGTGTTACGTTTTCTGTTTTCACACAACAACAAATACGATCAAAATTCCAGCATGACAATGTTTAGCAAGTTGCGTTTCCTGGTCTCACCAGATCAGTCATTGTATTAGCATGTTAGCATGTTAGCAATGTACCACTGATTAGCATGCCAGAGTCTAATGTGAATGTCAGTTTGTCATGAATTTCACTTTCGAGGAAGTGACATTTTAATTGCACAGTCTTGCAAGGAATCACCAAAGTTGTTAGCAGGTATGTGAATGTCGGTACTGGATCTGATGACAATTCATTTAGCATTTTGGACCAAACTAGTGGTCGAAGTGAGCAAAGGACCAAGCTGGTGACCCACATTGCAGTTTCTTATGTTCATCAACATCAATTAAAAATACAAACCAATATAATTATAATTTATTTACTGCAAGAAATTAGTTTTTGTTTGTTTGTTTCTGTGAGTCTCTAAAACATACATATTTAAAATCTTGTATTTCTTTACTTACATCGACATACAATCCTGGTGCTTGTCTTTTAGAGAACCACATTCACAGGTAACTGCTTAGTGCATTAAGTCTAAATACCTACTAAATTAAATGCTTTTAGACAGTAGTCACCGTAAAGTGAAAACTAACTGTGTAACTTCAGCTCAACTGTAATTTATTCAGATGAATAATTCCTCTCACCGTGCCAGGCAACCATAGAGTTCTGATTTGTCAGTCTGGTTGGCCAACATCACAGGAAGATGGACCTCTACTGTCATATGTCATTAAAGTTGGAAAGGAGAAAACAAACATCCGTACAGAAAGCAGATAATTTGATTAAGTGCCCATGGTTTAACCGCTGCCATTTACTGTGGACGGGATGAGGAAGAGGACACAGAGGGTACAACCAATCTGATCACTAAACAGAGCTGTGACAAATAGCTCTGACAGTCCTGTCGCTGGTGCAAACGTTGAGCCAGAGTGTCTGAAACTGAATGGAGACCCGCCAGGCCTTGCGTGACAAATCGTCTCAGACTGACAATCTGTCTGCCTTCCCACAAACTTTCAGCTGTCAAATAATGTGGAGTCAGAGCTCAGAGATTATAGAATAAATACCACATTCCTGTTTTTTTTTCTCAGTTTTCCCCTCTTTTCCTTTTTGCTTTGAAGGAAAACGCGAGCAAGCAGGCTGACTCAAATATTCTTAGTGACAGTAATACAGAACCACATGTATGCACAAAAGAACTAAATAAGTATGAAACTGGCCTCTTGGTCTTTTAACACTTATATTTGAAGTTGTAAATTGAGATTTTTGTTTTTAAGGGATACACAATAGATGATTTGTAGAAGTGTTCAAACCCCCACCCCCCGCAAAATTGTACATTTAAAGAAGAGTAATGGTGTAAAAAAAAACTGACCATGAGATTACAATATACACCGTTCAGCCACAACATTCTGACCACTGACAGGTGAAGTGAATATCATTGATCATATTGGTACTATGTGGTGTTCTGCTGGAAAACCTTGGATTTTAACATCCATGTTGATGAGACTTAGACACCCAAATAAACATTGTCCCACAACAAACACACTCCCTCATGTAAATGAAAATCCTAAATGTCACTGGTCTACCCCTGCAGGAAAATACACCCCACCACATGGAAACAACATTAACCAATCAGGAACATGTTGAGGAACATGACAGTGGCCCAACATGTTGATTTTACCTCCAAACTTCCTACACCCCATTGTGATCAAGCATCAACAGGATGCAGTGGAACAAGTTTGATTGACAGAGGCTCCACTGCACAATCCAGAGTACCCAAAGGATCCAGTGCCAATGTCCTGGTTCCAGACCCCATAGGACACCCTGAGAGGTCCTCTTGTCCATGTCCAATGGTTCAGAGCATTTTAGACCACATAAGGGGACCAAAACAATATTAGGCAGGTGGTCATAATGTTATGCCTGATCGGTGTGCGTTATATATATATAACCTTTATCAGCCAACACTGATATCATACAGATATACACTGCATTCTCTGGTATAGTTTTACTGCTAATATTGGCTTCTCTTTCTCTCTCTTTCTTTCTTTCTTTTTTTAACATGAAATCTACTTGCATGTGCTTCTTTTCTTATTTTTTATGTGCTTTGTTTTTTACCCAAATTACCACTTTTTTTCTTTCTTCCTTTTAAACCAGCACTTTCCAAATTAGTCAAAATTGAATTAGGACCTTGTTTACTGCAAAATGCTCTGACCCATAGTGCAGAGACAGAGTCTAAAAATTGGCTTTAATTTATGTTCAGGTTCTCTTTAAAATCTGCTTTTTTTCTAATGGAAAATATGTAAATGCTAAAACCAATCTGCAGCTGCCAAAGGGTAAAGAAAGGCTGTTCATTCTCATGGGTAATACATAAAATGACCATGGTTATATACAGCAGGATGAAAACATACATCACATGTATTTGACCTGCAGAAATACTGATTGCTGCCTTTATTAGTTACGTTTACCATAAATACATCAGCACCTGGATGAAAAAGCAAAATCGGATTCTCATTCCTGCACCCAACTGACATTGTAAATAGCATGGAAGCAGTAACCTTCCAGCACCAGTCACCCACTCTGCTCTGCACAGTTACAGCCAGTTTAATTCCTGGTAAATATAAGAAAAGTGCACCCAGCATTATGCAAATAGTCACCTTTCTGTAGCAGAATTATGTAAAAGTTACCCCTTTATATTGTTACACTGAGACATTGTTACTTTATAATGCTGCAATTTAGCTGGAAATGCCAAGTGCATTAAGTGTATCCAGCTTTTTAAAGACCACATAAAAGGTAATAGTGTTTTGACATATTTTACAATATGAAAGCATCAGAGTTTATGAGAAATAGAGGGAAACTACAACCAATAATTAATTAAACTTAATAAGATGTAGTATGACGAAGCACAGGGAGACTTGTTAGACATATTTAGAGGCCATAACCTGTTGGTCTGCCTGTACCAAGAAAAGTTCACCCATTTAGATTAGAAATACCACCATACCCAATACAATTAACATTCAGTTAAGGGATGGAATTTAAAGATTTATTTTCACATCAAAAATCAAAAGTTAATGTTTAAATTAGGTGATGCAGCTTGTACTTGTAAGTTCGGTCAATTCAAATCAAAGAAGAATCTACTTCTCTTTAGGTTCTGAGACATCAGCCTCTGAGAATTCAGGTAAACAAGTCTTTGGTTGTGCTGATGGTATTGAAGAAGCAACATTTCTTTTCAGAAATAATGCTTGGTTACTCTGGAATATCCCCTCTGGGCTGCTGCTGTTGGAGCTCCACTACTATTACCAAAGAAATAGTTTCACTGAAAACTGTTGGCAGCAGACTCTGCTTCTTAATACAGTAACACCATTAAGGTGTTTCTGTGCTGCAGTACTTGGTGATACTTCTGAAAGATATGTAATGGAGGAGATGAAGGTCTCAGCTCACAGCCATTACAAAGCCTATATATTTAGTGTTGCACGACCAGAGGCTATTGAAAGAAAGTAGTCATTCACTTATAGTTTTCTCTTATCTGGACCACATCATACACTTGGTACGTGTGGGAAAAAGCCTGAAAAATATGTAAACCAGAGTGAAATGGATGATCAATGCAGGCAGTTTTATGTTAAATGAATCAGAAAAGTGTAAAACATAAGATGAATGTATTTAAAACACAAACTGAACTTTGTGACGTGTCCTGCAACATAAAAAAGGGTTTTTTGAAGTAGCAACTGCTATTATGGATACAGTACACAGCAACAAAATTAACAATGCTGTCTCCCAAAATTTATGTCCCTACACAACTAAACTGCATTTTCACTTAAGTTTAAAAAAAAAATGTATTTCCTCTAGTAAGACAACAGCATGATGTAACTGGTAAATGGTCTGCACTTGTATAGCGCCTTCCTCTACCTTAGTGGTACCTCAAGGCGCTTTAGAACGTGCTCTGCATTCACACATTTTAACACACCAATGGTGACAGAGCTGCCATGCAAGGCACTAATCTGCCAATGGGAGCAACTTCAGGTTCAGTGTCTTGCCCAAGGACACTTCGGCATGTGGAGGGCCCAGGGATCGAACTTGCGATCAGTGGACAACCCGCTCTACCACCTGAGCCACAGTTTCCCAGTAATGCTGTTGAAGAAAATGCTTCCAAAGACGCACAGCGCATTAGTAAAATGACAGGAGTTTGACACAGGAGACTGGGATTTGTGCCCATTATTGTAGACTGTGTTTTCACTCTCAATGTGTTTAGGTTTGGAAACCAAAACTGCCTGGTTAGCTTTGGTTTTGGGTTAAAATACAGCTCTTTCACTACATATTTAAAGCTTTTGCTGCATTTTCTGGCCTACCAGGTGACAAGTCTCAACACAACTAATATGTAATTGTTGCCTAAAAAAGGAGCAACAGTGGGAAACACTGACTGTGTGAAAAAGATGGCCGTAACCTCTGTGTCTATAAAGTGAAGCCAATGCTGCATTGCTTTAAACCTGCATTCTTTCTAATAGCCAGCAGGGGGCGACTCCTCTGGTTGCAAAAGAAGTCAGATTGTGTAGAAGTCTACGAGAAAATGATCCTTCTTCTACTTTATGTGGTACCTTAGTAAACATTTTGCTAGTGAGATTATAGTTCTGATCCCTAGTTTCAAGTCTCCTTCAATACAGCATGATGTTCATTGTCTAAATTATTGTCCCATTTAAAATCAAACAGACAATAAAGCAGGGTATGTTTTAGGGTTTGTGATGTAATGTATCACTGTGCACAGCGTCTTTGAGTTTTCAGTCAGACCCATCCCTCACTTATTATATCAGGTTTCAAAGTACTGACGTTTCAATGGCCAAATTCCAAACTTCAGGTTTTACTAAAGTAGTCTACCAGCAGTACCGATGACCAGCAGAAGGTCAGTGGTACCTTTGTCCATCTTCTACATGCCGTCTATGGTTGAAAAACAATACATAAATGGCAAAGATAAGATGATTAGAAATGCATTTCTTATACACCACAGACAAGCATAACCCAAGAGAAAATAAATCCCTCAAATATAATAGCAAATAGCAGTCTCATTGTATAGAAATGGATTATTTTAAAGGCATGGCCCAAACTAAAGGCTGGTACACACTCCAGGATAATCAGGTCGATTTTTGTCCCGGTCTCATCCTTACAATCAGAGCCAGCAAAGCCCCGATTGTCTGATGTTTGCAAACACATGGTGTCTGGTTTTCCTGTGGTGTGGGGTGTCGTAAGAGTGATTTTGTCCGTTCCGATCCGCTCGAAAGGCCTCGGAAGGAGAGATTGTAGCTAATGAACATGTTTAAAATTTTGCGACTAGAAATCCTGCAGCGTGTGGGGGTTTCCTCCGGGAGCAGCCGAGCGCGTGAAGTTTGTGATGTCACGTGTACCAGATTTAAGCCAATCAAAACGCGAGCTGGCTCAGCTGACTGACGGAAGAGGAAGTAAAAACAAACAAATAGAGTTACCGTCGCTAAAAAATTAATCAGATTAATCATGATGATGGATTAATCCGCATTAATGCATCAATTTTGACAGCCCTAAAAAATCTCTGCCCTTCGGCTCAGAGATCTGATGGTCAGATGAAAAAACAGCGTCAATTCTAGTAACGCGCCGTATTTTTGGCAGCAACAGTAACGGCGTTATAATGATGGGAAAAGTAATCAATTAGATTACTCGTTACTGAAAAAAGGAATGCCGTTAGTAACACCATTACTTATAGTGCCACTACTCCCATCGTTTGTTTACACTGAAGTCCCGTTTGGCTACGCGAGATTTGGAATATTGAGCGTGAAGAACCTGATAGTCTGCTGAAGAATCAGTTAGTGTGTGGTGTGCTCCGTAGTGCACACCACACACTATAAGATCAGAAGAGAGAGATCTTGTGTGATATGTCTTTGGTTATCATCAAGAGTGTGGTCTCTAAATCTGTGAAGGTTTGAAGAATCCTGTAATGTGTGCCAGCCTTGAAGGGTTAATGGTAATGGTCAAATATTCAACAGTGCCAAAGACCACTTTGCATTAGCAATGCAGAAAAATGTGAAAGGAGAGCTTGAGAGAATGAAAGCCTTAGGAGTGAAAGAGTCAACAGAATTGGTTTCCAATTGATACACATAAATGAGCCACTGATGTCTGGATTTGCATAGACAGATAAGGTCTGAATAAAGCTTTAAGGGATCCTCACCACCCTCAGTGTACAGCAGAAGAACTGCAGTAGTAGCACGCATGTCAGGTTCTGCTTTTTCTCAAATCAAATTAGGGGATGCTTCATCACTCTGCTCCCCATTTGAAACACTCTTTTGCAGATTCAGGTTCCTGAGAATACCTTTTGGCATTAACACCACTTCTGAAGTTTGGCAAAGAGCTACGGAACAAATATTGGCAGGGCCCCCTGTGGATGATACAGTTTGAGGTAAAGGAGCTGTAGAACATGACGAAAAGAGAGTGGGGTTGTTTCAGGCAGTTAAAAGCAGCTTCCACACACTAAAATGGTGTATTTGCACAGCACTTTCCACTTTTACTATTTTATTTTTTGCAGTTGGTGCAGTATTTATTAATTTAATGTATATTTATATAGAAACAAGTAGCCTAAGCTGTTATTCAATGGGCCTTGCATACAAAACTCAGCAATAAAACACATGCAGGACTTTGGTAAACTATGGTGACTAGCACCACATGATTTACATTAATAAATTACCCAGTTTTAACTCAAGTCTAATGCAATCACAGCTATGATTCATTCAGACCTCGTGGTCCTCATGTTGATGCCTCAAACAGAACAGCTGTCTGTTCAAAGGAGGACCTACAAAAGGGCATCTTCCAGCTCCCAGCAGATGCAACCCTTGTTACTGAGCCACAAGAGGGACCACCAGGTCACTCAGGAGTCTAGTTATTTAGGCATTGATGGATGAGCTTAATATTATCAGAACTTAATATATTGAGTTTGCCAGAAATATGACACCAGAGAGATCTTATCAGCTTCATGTGAGAGATTTTAATTGCACAGTTATATCTCAACACAAGAGGGTGGATTTCTTTAGAAGCTGCTTGTTACAGAGGAGTTTTTTTTCCTGGGAGGTTCAAGTGTTGTTTTCCCTCCGTATAAACTGACACTAGACCCCTAAATGTGTGAAGTGTTTCTGCAGGCGGCTAGAATGAGGACCAATATCCACAGGCTAACAAGCCCTGAGTCTACTGTGACTCTGGGATAAGAATGAATCAGGTGAACCTCAATGATCCTGAGCAAACTGTTGGGTATTCTTCAGCACAGGGGCTATGGGAAGTGTACATACCAGAGCTCAGCCACGCTGAGTCAAGTATATTGGTTTGTAGGCCTGAGCTGTCTCAGCAAAACATGCATCTGTCAGTCAACTCTCACACTGCTTGAAGCTAAACTTGGTCACGCAGTCCTCAAGTGAGTTTGTTACACTATTCATCTGGCAGTTAGTGTAGTAATATAGAAAAGCTGAATAGGCAGGAGAAGCTCTTCACAGTTTTGGACTTGAGCATATGGTTATTTCCTGGTGGCAGTATGCACCACTGCAGATTTGATTTGTGCCAAACTCTCGAAATACCAGGAGAAAAGATTTGGCCCTTCATTTTTGGCCAGTACTACTCATAAAGCTGATATTTTCCCTCTGAATCCCCTTCAGTAAATTGCCCATTAATGAAAGATAAGCTTACTGACCACAGACTGTGTAGAAAAGATAGATGTAGCCACCATAACGTCATCCTTTGGTTAGTGTACTACCATTTTGAAGCCTCCAGTTTGGCAGTTCACTGTCACCATCTTGGAAACCAGACATGATGAGCCAGGAGTGACAACATATGGCTGCAGTCCATCAATCACAGTTTACTCTAAATGGGACCATAAACTTCATGCTGTGTTGAGTGAGACTTGAAACTAATGGCAGAGACCATTCTGAGGTAACCTGAGGTAACAGATACAGTGAGAAGTACAGTCATTTTCTCACAGACTTCTATACAGTTAGACTTCTTTTTGCAACAGAGGAGTTAGAAATAATGCAGGTTTCCTCCCGCGGTGGCTTCACATGTAGAGACTACATCCATCTTTTACATACAGTCTAGCTATCCTTTTTACAGTTATAGGGGACAGCTGTGGTTCAGGTGGTGAAGCAATTTGTCCACTGATCAAAAGGTTTAATTCCTGGTCCCTCAATGTGTTGCACTGTCCTCAGTCAAGACACTGAATCCCAAGCTGCTCCCAATGGCAGGCGAGTACCTTGCATGGCAGCTCTGCCGCCATTGGTCTGAGTGTGTGTGTGTATATAGGTGAATGAGAAACATATTCTAAAGCACTTTGTGACGTCAGAGCGATGGTTAAAAGGCGCTATATGTGTGGCCCAATTACCAGCTGTATCGTCTGTAGAAATCTGAGGCCCTGCTCCAATACATGATTTAAATTTAAGCTGAAGAAGTAGGACAAGAGCAGAACCTTGTGGGATTCCCCTTTTGTTCTAAGAAAAAAAAAGATCTCTTTTTTGTGGCCTTATTTGCAAACTGGACATGACTGATTCTTTGGTGATGGTCCATCAGATTACGTCCGTGGATAGTTTGGCACACGGCTATGAGTCGACCACTGGATGCTCACTGAGGTAACTCCGTCCTCTCCTTCTGCTAAGTGTGTGTTAGCATTTTCTTCGCTATTGGAAACAACAACATCAATCACCAAGCAGTAACCTGAAATTTCAAGTTTCGCAGAGGATTTGAATTGTGCAGTAAAGCAACCCGGCTAACTTTTCAGTGGATTGCCCATTTTAATCAGTGCTTGTCTTCCTGCATGCAAATTTTCTGCCAAAACAAGTCCACCTGTGACTATTCTGAGGCAACACCTAAGCTACTTCCTTTGCTTAGCCCTGCCCACGAGGGCTGTGATTGGTTTAAAGAAATACAGACAAGCCAGAGAGGTTTATTCCCCTTCAGCAGAATGACGGTGTCATGCATCCAGACCTAAGTTAACAAGAAAGGTAAACACCTAACACTTTCAGTTTACTGCTGTGTGAGACAGAATTTCAGCCCCCAGAAGGAGGAGTATGTAGAGTTTGAGGTGATGGTTGTCCAGATGATAATCCCACTTTGGCCTGGAGGACGTCTGCACAAGCGCAGCTGCAGAGAAGCACTCACAAGCTCTTACCTGCACTATTCAGAAGGACAGCCAACATGTGCACGCAGCATCCCACACGAGGCCATTCTTTGCTTTCCCTGATGAGTTCACTGTTAAAATTATCAATAAACTGAAAGGAAACAGAGCAGTTAAACAGAAATCACTGCACTCACAGTACTTGATGGTGCTGCACACAGGACAGGGAGGAGTGGAGGCAACAAAGGAAGGGCAGGAGAAAGTCTTCTGGCCATCAATAAGTGATGACATTATCCAGAGTTTGCAACTGCCAGAAGCTCCATCAACAACAGTAACAACTACAAGTTTGCCCAGCTCCTGACCCTGTGTTTCCTGATTCAGACCTCACAGTCCAAAGTTGTACTGTCATAATAGCATTCAGTACATAAGACAATATAGGACTTTGCCCAGAGAAGTCCTCTACAGACTGGCCTTTATTCACCCAACGCGTGGCCTTCAGCCTGTTTACCCCAACATGTCTGGCTCTTTGGTTGTCATCCAATGATGTGACAGTGATCCTCTGAGGATGCTACACCTCCAACACAGAAGCGTCCAAAAAAGAAGCATGAAGAAAAATGCTGTAGATTCAATATATGCAGCTAGAAACTCAAAACCTCAAATTAATTATTAGGGAAGAAATTAATAAATCACAACTGTCTTGTATAAGATGTTAATTAGTATTTCTGTTGTGCATTCTCATAATATTATGTTTTTATCTTGATATTACAGTTTCATTTTCTGGGCATTGGGATCTTTTTCTCCAAATACTGCAGCAAAAAAATGTTTGAAGCTACAACTGATTCTTGTTATTTATTTATGTTTGTGTGAGTCAACTTTTTTGTTATTATAAATTTATTGTCTTAAATTGAAAGTTTTCCCTACCAAATTCTCTTTCAGATAAAAAAAAAAAAAAAGCTTAAATTAAACACAGATGTCTGCAGGTCATGCAAAGTCTTTAATCTGTATCCTGGAAAAGACCTCATTTACGATATTGGCATATTAAATGGTGTCTTTAGCATGGAGGCAGAAATTTCAGAGCTTAATTGCAAAATTATGATAATTTTCCCCACAGAGTAAATGGCAGTGGGCCTAATATTGATCCCTGTGGGACACCTTTATCAATCGTCTCATGGCTTGATTTGAGATGAAGATTTCCTTAGAGAACAACTGGATATATTTGATATACTGTAAGTTCTAAAACAAAAGGGAAGGATCTAGAGGGACTCTTGTTTTGAAAGATTGGTTTGAATATTAGTTGTAGGATGCCATAATTTGTTGCTTTTAAAAAAAATGATGAAGAAGAAAGAAGAATACTCTTAAAATAGATAATATTACAAGACCTTTATTTACAGTATGGCCATCTGTCTATCTTGCATTTTGGTATCTAGTAAGAGTGATGATGTTCTTTCAAATAGTAATTTTAAAGAATAGGGTGATAATACTGTTTATCATACATGGTATCTATGGCAATTTGCCTGTCACATGTCCATGAATAATGGAAAAAATGGATTCATGGAAACACTCTCCTGTTCTGAAGGCAAGAAAAGGGTGACTAAAACATGGAATAATGAGAAAGAGATGTGCACGCATTTTAGTTTTGATGGGCTTAAACCTTTTTTAGTTTATCCATATTATTTTCGCACTATGATCAAAGACAGTAAAGGTGATCTTTCAAGTGATATGATTTAAACTTCTGGCGTGAGAGCTGGGAAACAACTTGTTTAACATAGTATCAGCTGTTCTTAAAGCAAATACCAACATGTAAAATGTTATTTCTTCTACTTGTGTAATTTTTCTTTTTTATCGTGGTGTTATTTATGAATGCGTGGGCTTCGGTGACTCTGCCCCAGTCCATGAAGTCAAGCAATTATTGAGTTACTTCGATAAAAATTGGACAAACTGTCCTAAATTGCAGGGAGATGGGCAACTTAACTGAAGGTCACATTTGCATACAATTTTCCTCTATTGACTTGTAACCTGAACAAGCGGAGGCTCTGTGAGGTGAGTATTGCCACTGACAGCGGCAACATGCTTGAGTGCTGCCGAGGAAGCCCGGGGCTGTGGCACGCGCCGAGTCTGGTTTTTCCCAGGCAACAAGCTTCTTCAGAGCGCCACAGGCACGCACGGCAGCAATGACAAAAAGTGCCTCTGGTGCAGAAACGTCATGCAAATTGACTCGTTACTGAGTCTGGAGTTGCTCAGGTAGAGTTTAAAAAGGAGAAGAAAGGCAAACACGTTTTCAGTCTGTACAGATGAGAAATGGGGCATTGATGGCCAGCGCCCTCCATTTCTTCTTGACACAGTTAAACCTGAAGTAACACTCCTCAAGCACCTTGACTCTTCGATGGCATAATGATTCAAATTGGCTGAAATTCTCCATGATGGCTAGGGGTAGTGCTGGTTTTTCTTCGCATCGCTCTGTATTTTGGGCTTCTCGCCCCCCGCGAGGAACATGTGACTGGCTCGCATTAATTTAATCGCGCACTCCACCCATGGTAGTTATCAGTGGGTCATGGCCCATTATAAATACAGTTTTCTCTATTCATGCACACAGTGATTCCCAGTAGGGTTGAAGAGTAAGTGATTAATTTGATTGGCTTCCCCCTCTGGCAGTACAGCCGCAGACTTGGCGAGAGTTGTTTCATTGTGCTGAGCAGATGGGAACTGCTCCTGATGAAATTTTATGCAAGTAGGCTACAATCTCACCTCTGTGCAGCACTTTGACAAACACCCTGTCGAAACATCTTTTTTTTCTAGTGATGGAACTCAGAGTTGTTATATTCCCAGAAGCCAAATACTTTAATTGCTTTGCATCATGTTTACCTTTTAGAATTACCATTTAGCATCAATAACAGGCTTGAGTATACCATGATCATAGGCATACACTTAATAAACATTCATTTCATTGGTATTTAATACATATATAAACTATTTCAAACTGAGCTTTACATGCGTATAAACAGTTAATGCATGTGTTATAACACACTGTCAAATTATTATTAAACTATAATGATTATTCAGTGATTTATTTACACATCTTTACTACATGTCACATGTATAATGCAAGTGATGAATATATTCATGATATACAACACATGAAAATACATATTCTTTTCCTTTTGATGAACTAGATATCAATTTTCAGTCTCTACAGGGTTCGCTCTCTGAAAACCTTCCGTCATGCTAGCATCCCTTCATCTTCCCACTCTTAGCATGTGCTAAAACTTGTACTTTCTTTTTAAGGTTTTTGTCCCTCGTGCATTTTATACTGCTGATTTTATGTTTTCATGACATGGTTGGAAGGAGGGTTAGAAATAAAAAACCTACTTTGAAAAAAAGAATCATGTAGATTTGAGTCCTTTAGATTTTAATGATATGCTATTCACTTTTGAACACTATTTATAATCAGTGTTTTTTCAGCAATAGCCCTTTTCTGCCTGTAATGATCTTTTTTCTTTGTCTGCAGTCAAACAATGATTTCTGAGTCACAATCTTTCACTGAAAGATGCACACCTGTAAATCCCATGTCACACCGATGTATTAAAGAGAAGCTCTACAGATTTTACACATCAAAGTGTGTTTGTAGAAGCTGGGCAGTGCTGCTGCATGTGTGGAAAAAAGGTGTAGAAAGCCTTTTTGTGTCTCCTGAGGAAGCTGTGTGGAGTTTGAAGCCCTCAAATGCTATCACTGGTGGTGTCAGCGTTGCTTAGAGGGTGAGGAAAAATAATCTGGGGGTGTGGCGTTACAAAGAAGAGAGCCCTCCAATCATCTCTGCTTGAGGCTGAAGGCTCCGGAACACATTAGCAACGAGTGAAGCAACACACCAGACTCTTCACATGAACTGCTGGAGGTTGATTGGGATTGTGGGTAATGTGAGTTGTGATGGGGGGGAAGACAAATGCGTTCTAAAATCTGAATATCTGCGGTTGTTCTGCATCAGTTTTTGAGACAGCCCAGTATGACTTTGCTATGAGACTGCAGTTCTAAATACAAACTGCACATTTCTTACTGTGTCACATTAAAACATTCAGATGGCCAAATAAAATGTTTAATAAGTACGTTAGAACATGAATAAGTTGGAGTTGTTGAATGATGGGACGAGTTTTGTCGTTCATGCCAAGCGAAAAACTACAGCGTCCAGTCACACGTCTTTCTCATTTTAGGTGCAGTTAACACTTAACAACTGCATTAACTCAGCATGAGTGCCACGTGCTCATCAGTGCACGGAAAAGGTTTCAGATGTTATTCAGTAAACCTGCTTTTTTGGAACAGTTTTAAATATACAGTCCAGGTTGTGCTCAGCAGAAAATGCACACTGACTTTGGTGTATAAATAATCAATGTCCAGCAGCATGCTCCTGGAATACATTTCCTGTTTCTAGGAATTCATCAAGCAACTTTGGCCCTTTGAAAACAGGGAGGGTGAATGGACTGGATCAGTTTGATGAGGGTTTTAATCTAATCATATCACAAGGTCTAGAGTTTTGTAGTGCATACTAAGCATTTATTGAGTCACTAATCCTTTAGAGGTTATGAAGCACAATGAAAAGATATTAATATACTGACATCTAACATTTTTACTGTGTTATAGTGAGACTTCTCCTCTCTAGTGTGAATGGCTTTGTTGTACTGTACAATATACCGTTTATCCAACAAGGTTTACAGGTAACAACAAAGCATTAATTAACTCATTTCTTAATAGTGCATTATAATGCGTTGTAAGCTCATAATTAAATGCTCAAATGTAGTTTACACATGCAAAATAAATGCAGGTTTAACTAAACATTTCCCTTAAGACGGAAGATTTGATCTCTGTCTGTCCACTTGTTTGCCTCATGGCCGGTTTTCTTAACCCTTAAAAAATCCCTGAATTAAAAATGCAAATGGCTGCCCCATGTAACACGACAAGTTCAGCATTAACCCGAGGAGAGAGAGAGACACCTGCGTCTATGCATATCCCATTAATCTTGTTATAGTCCCGTCCTCTTTCTTACTGTTAAATATGCATTAAAAAGAATGGAGTCATTGAGTATATTTGGCATATAAAAGATACGGGCTCATCATTAAAAATCCATGTAAGCCCTTTAAAGCTGAAGAGAGGTGATTTCATGCTTGGCTGCATCATTTCGTAGGTGCTACACTCCACCGCCACAATACAAAACACACACACATACGCGAGAACACACACAGCATCAGACGGTGACGTCCTTGGTTCTGCCTCCCCCGTGCGAGGCTCGGCGGGATGGATGTGGTGTCTGAACTAATGGAGCAGGGAGAACACAGGCTGCCTGTGAATAGAAGGAGGTGGAGGAGAGATCAGGGTGCTCTTGAAGCACCTCTTTGCATTCGCACAACAGCAGGTTACTGTCATCACGGTTTTTTGGAGAGCAGAGTAATATTTAGTGGCGAGAGCTGCCGGATCTTCCCTAGGAGTAAGAGCCGGAGATGCTCCCTCTGGACTGTTCCGGCGGCAATTTAAAGGTCCTTTCCTTTTGTTTACATCCGACTCAACGATCATGCATCAACTCTGTACCAGCAATATGCTGCTAAATCAAAATTGTGCGCTAATGATACAAATGTGCCAAAAAGTCCCCTCAAGAACATCTGCGGTTCCATAACCATAAAAACATTTTGCCTCTGATTAATGTGGTATTCTTAGGCTCATGGCTCTCCTTAGCAGACCACCAGACGAGATGTTCAATCAACTATGCATGACTTGACCTTAATGGATTTTTCACTGGGAGGCTTGGGTTGGTTATTAGGGAACCAGCTCATGTGGAACAACCTTGTCCCCCTGGGAGGGGAATTACACCAGTTCAGAGGAAACCCACATTATGGCTTGAGGAGAACAGAGGAAAGCACCATTTCCTCCAGACTCTCCTTTCATACATCTTTCAGTTTAAAATGTGCCAACTGTGTGATCTCTAAAGAAAATTTTCCATCTGCTTCTTCGTTATGAATTCTCTGTCCTCTCTTTACTTTATAGATAGTGCTGTCAGCCTCTGGACTGTGCCACTGTTTGTCTTTAGCGTTTAAAGTCGTGACTTACTTGTGCACTTCACATCCGAACTGGGTGCGTGTGACAATAAAATCAACTTCCCCTTTAATGCAGTTAAACAAATGGGCTCATGATTGCGCTAATTGACCCACATGTGTTTGAATGGGGAGTGTTCATTAGATCTCAAGCGTTTTTGAAGTTGCTGTGGAAATTAAATGGATGCATTGTGCGTCTGGTTAAAACAATGACCGTCACTGCCGGCGCCAAGCAAGAGCCTTGATCATCAAGCTCTGTTTACCCCATTCCAATTCGCACACATCGGTAAATAAACAAACAAAATGGCCCGGTGTTGAATTAATTTTCTCCTCCAGCTGTGTACTCTAATTGGGATAATAAGCTGAAAGGTTATCAACACTCCATGAGCCATTATTCAAGCACCTAGCTCCAGCTCCCCTCTCCCTCCCCTTGCTTCCTTTCAGCAGCATTAAAGTGCGTCGGTGCTCCAAGCTGGGAAATGCACAGTACACTTATAATTAATACAATGCAACCCAACAATGAAAATTTAAGACAAATATGTATTGATTCAAGACTGCAGAGCCAACTGCAAGGTGTGAGCCAATTAAAAATGCATGAAGCTGTCCCTTTCTCTTTAACACTACCGGTGGTTACAAAGGTAGGACACATTTTAGAAGCCAGGTTTTGGCATGTTATACTTATACAGTAATAATCAAAGTTTGGACACATCTATTCATTTAAAGGGTTCCATTTTTGATTTCTTTTTACCATTTTCTACATTGTAGAACAATATGGAACAATTAAAACTTCCACAACACATATAGTAAGAATTATATAGTAAGCAAAAAAGTGTAAAGCACAATCTGTTTGAAATTTTAGACTCTTCTTAGTAGCTACCTTTAGCTCTGGTAACAGATCAACATACGCAGGATATTTTTTGGCTATGGGGCTTTGCTAAGGCCAGGCTCAGACTGCAGACGTTTTCACACCTCCTGAAAATCAGAGAAGAAATTTGGTGCGGTAACTTCATTTGATGAGATTATCTGGTACCTGCTTGCAGACTCATCAGGGCCCTCGATTAATATCAAACTTGATATTTGCGAGTTAATCTAGATCTGGATGCGACTGTCATAGAAGCACCCAGAACGGCGGACGCTGTTGCCAAGCAACGCCGAACATTCAAGCCCTCGAGGCTAATGTTAGCTACAGATATTAAAACTGATTAAAATCTCCCCTCCAGTCCTTGCTGAAGAATAAACAAATCATGCTGACCACATCTTTCCAACCGTTTTCTCATCCACATGCATTTAGCCTCTGCTTTTGTGGGGTTTTTTTTTTCTCACTGTAAAGTCTCATGGCATCGCAGCAGGTTGCACCAGTCTCCATTTACAGTCCTGAACAAAAGTTTGCACAAAAACACACACAGCTTTATCACAAAAAACAAATCAAGCATTTTGGTTCTTTCATCTTATAGAAATATACAGTAATTCTAATATTTGGTTAAATGTCCCTCGTTACCTCTTTTGATGTGTGTTTGGGGTCATTGTCTTGTTGCAGCACCCAACTGTGTCCAAGTCCCAACCTTCTGATTGACGATTTTAGGTTTTCTTGAAGAATGTGGGGGTAATCCTCCTTCTTCATTATTTAATTTACTTTGTGTAAAGCACCAGTTCCACTGGCAGCACAACAGCCCCAGAGCATAATACTACCACCACCATGCTTGAAAGTAGGTTTGGTGTTCATGAGGTTAAAGGCCTCACTTTCTATCCTACAAACATATTTCTCACCATTGTGGCCAAACAGCTCAGCTTTTTTTGTTTCATTTGACCACAGAACTTTTCTCCAGAAAGCATTATCTTTGTCCATGTGATCAGCAGCAAACTTCAGTCGAGCCTTAAGGTGCTGCTTCTAGAGGAAAGGCTTCTTTCTTGCACGGCAGCCTCTCAGATCCTGGTGCTATAAAACACACTTGACTGTGGACACTGACACCAGTGTTCCAGCAGCTTCTAATTCATTGCAGACCTAATTTTTGGTGATTCTTGATTGACTCTTCACCATCCTGACCAACTGTCTCTTAGCAGCAGGTGATAGCTTGTGTTCTTCCTCTTGGCAGTGAGACAACTGTGTAATGCACTCAAAACTCAAACCTGTCATATTATTCATGGTCTTTACAAGTGTATGTAAACTTTTGTTCACGACTGTAATTTCCTTCTGCTTCCCCCTGAAATCATGTGAGTTGGTGCTTTGCTCTCTGACTGTTTCGTCTGTCACCATAATCTTATCAGTGTATTTTGTAATGTGTGCACTTTTGGAGAGTAGAGAAAACATTTTCTATAGAATTTGCCCTTACATGTGATGCAAACCGATTTCAAATCTATTAGCATTTAAAAACTCCTGTAGTGTGAGCCTGGCATCAGCCTGACAACTGCCTGTAACATGAAGCAGGTTATCAATTCGTGAACGTCTCTGAAGCAACCTCTGACTGAGTTCACATGAAAAGGTTGGCGTTGGCATCAGACAATCAATCACAAACACAGACACTACTAGAGCTGCACATTTTTGATTAATTGTGCTTCACGAGCCTGAGAGGTTTAAAAATATAATACAGCTTAAAAAAAAACACAGCTTTTCAGTCAGGACGAAAAGCTGGCAAAAAAGCTGACTGTGTGAATGCATAATAGGCTTATCAATATCACTGCCTAATCATTAAGGCGCGGGCAGCTGTGATTACAATTACAATTGTGTATTCCATTAAACGTACTGCTTAGATGTTGACTATTCTTATGGTGTGTAAGACAACTTTAGCCTTATTCTTTCAGCTAGCTTTCTGGTGGGGTTAAACGGTCAAATAAAGAACAAATATTAAAACATAATTCAAACCGGACTGCAAATCTTCTAAGGTCAACAAGTAGAAGACTTTAATGCTTTTATCAGTCTTTGTTTTAGGATTATATCACTATACAAAGGCCTATATAAAAATAAAATGGCTTCGACATATGAACAGAAAAAAAAGAAAAAGTGAAGAAGACCGGATTTTCCTCCACTGAGAATCTATATCTCTCATTGTTTCCATGGGGATATAAGAAGTGAATGATCTTCGTAACCCTGAATACCCAGGGTTAACCTGATGTTACCTTGCTAACCTCAGATTCTGCTAGTAAAGGCCTCCGGAGCTTTTTCAGCGGTCTTGAAGGAGTTCCACATAATCTCTGAGCACTTGTTGGCCTGTTGGCTGCTTTTCCTTCACTCTGTAGCCCATCTGATCCCAAACCACCTCTGTTGGGTTTAAGTGGGTGATTGTGGAGGTCATCTGATGCAGCACTCTATCACTTCTTGATTAAACAGCAGTGACACAGCCTAGAGGTTTGTAATGGCTTGTTGGGCTGGTGTGTCACTGCAGGATGCTGTGGTAGCCACACTGGTGAAGTGTTGCCTTGAAATATGACTAAATCTCTAACAGCGTCACAATCAAACCCAGTAACTTATATCTCTTAGCCCAGACTCTTCCTATGAGTCTCCCTCTGTAGTGTGTTCTTTGCAGGAATTCAACTATAAAGGTCTGATTCACACATTTGACAAGGCACACAAATTAATTAAAAACCATTCGGGGCTATGGTCTCATGAAGCTGTTTAAGATATTGTCAACAGTATGCGCAGCTGTTCTGAAGGCAAATGGTGAGGTCTAAAATAGAAATCATGGTGCATCTTATACACATTCATAGTGGATTTCATTGCCTAAGGCTTAAGTTTGCACTTGATATAAGGATAAAAGAAGCAAAGAAGCTGTTCCACATGGTCCTCATCAACTCCACTGACTGGTAAAGATCATGATATGTGATGAAACACTTCAAACAAAGCTAGAAGAAAAATCTGATTTTGGGGGGCGTGAACTACCACGACAAAGGTCAAAAATAAAAGCTGAAACTCAGTTAAATGAAATGAACTATAATCTGTGTGCTAATCCCAATTTAAAAATCTAAATCAAGGCAGAGATATCCTGACTTTAAGTTTGTAGAATTACTCAAGCTCTAGAAACCCTGAGTCCTACATTTCCCATAATGCAGCACTAATGATAGATTCATTCAAACTTTCCTGTCTGACAAGCACCTTTCAGATTTCAACCCCCAGTTTCTAATTCAGGCTTTCTTTAAAATAAAAACTGAGATAACCCTGACTATATGATCAAATAGCAATGATTACATTATAAAGATTAATAATCTGGTGAAGCACAAGCATCTGTTGATTGAACCACTCGACGGGTCAGCCCCTGTCAACTTAGCCAGCAGATAAGGAGTGTTTATAGGTGGGGATTTTCTTGCTGTCCAGGTTTACAGGAGAAAACAGGTTGCTAATGTGACCATTACAGGGCAGCTAATTAGGCCATGAGGTAAATTATTACTCCAGACTCAAACAAGACCAAAACTCTTCAGCCATGCTGGCAGCAGTGAGGCTGTAATGATAATTACAGTGCTTAAACTATCCACTACCATTAGTCGGGCACAAAATGTAAGTCTTGACCTGAGGGAAGTGCTGGGACTGTTGTCTAAATCAGAATACATTATCCTCCATTTGTCAGACTCTGTTCATGGCTCTCAGTTCTGCATTGTAGGATTTTCATTCTTCTCAGCTTTGATTGCTCTAACCTGTATTTTGCTTTACTTACCTGTACGTAGGTTCAGATATGCTCTGGATAAAGTGGTTCAAGAAAAGACTAAAATAGACACATTAGCAGAACTGTGAGATGGTAATGCTCATTAAGTAGCAGATAAAGAAATCATTGATTGGATGAGAAGCGCCTCAAGTAGTTCCACTAATGGGGCCACAAAATGTCAAGCTGGTCTTAAGGATGGCCCCGACGAAAAGTTATCTGAATCAGAATGATTTACCCTCAGTAGGTCAGACTGTCATCAATCTAACTTGTGTTTTGTGAGCCTCAGCTCTCTTTTTGGACATCATTTTAATCATCATTTAAAATGCTTACATTTGCATTTTAATACGTGCCAATACTTCGCATGTAGCATTAATATTCAGTGTGCCGTGTGCTTTGAGCTGAATGCCAATCATAAGGCCATCTTCCACTGCAGGAATTCGCAGGTCAGCCTGAACCTTTGCGCACGTCCTGTCTGCAAGAACCGCCCCTGTAGAACATCTTTCAGGGCCATTATCAGGAGAGTAAAAGTACCTCCTCCGGGGTAGATACCTCTGAGCTGCACTGATTAACTGGTCTGCAGGTCTTGACGGAGGTTGGGTAAACTTACAGAGGATAACAAGAGTCATTTGTCTGTCCTGACATTCTCCTTGTGGATGGTGACCTCCTCTCAAACATTGTCATTTTTCATGTAAAATTTCCCATATATGTCAGAATTGGAGTTACATCTAGTAATTACTATTTTTTTTTTCAAGTGAAGCTGTAGGGTCTCATAATACACCACAGTATAAACAGAAATGGCAAATTAGGGGGTCCTTCTTGTAAATGCTTGCACCACATTGTGCCTACCCCAAGTTCCTGCAGTTGTAGACCACATATTGTGATATTTTAGCATGCTAACATTAACATGCTTTAATGTTAAGTTTAACATGAACAATTCATAGAAAAAGTTCAAATCTAGAGGAACTTAGTCATGTTAGCAACACTGTAAGGTTATAAAGCTATAGGTGCCATAAGAAACTCTACAGATTGTTTTATTTGTGTGATTTAAAATTTAAAAATCTCCCACTTACTTTCTTACTCTCTGTGCTATGGTGAGCCATTTTACCTTTTAACTGCTGAATTACACCGTCTGCAACTGAAATGACAGATACTGATGAAGTCGTTCTGATGAGTCAAACCAACAGTTAGAGATACAGAGTGTGTAATTCAGTATGAGTCTAATCATGATAGTTGCAGATATCTTCAACATCATTATGACTAGTTGTGCGTGATGCTGCTCATTTGGGGCTTCTCAGTGGATTTTGGCTTAGCAAAGCATTTAAACAGTTTCAGCAGAAGCAATGGTGGCTACTGTGGCAGATACAATTGTTAGATGCTGTGAAATAGAAAGATCAGTGTCGTCAGCAAATTGTTTGTGAAGAGTGCAGGCTCATTCATTGAAGACTTGTAATCTTGCAGTGCCATAGTATGTTTGAAATGAATGTGGGCTTCTGACATATGCATACAGAAATATGTAACATCATTTCAAGTAGTCAAAACTCTAATTAAAACTATCTACAATTACTCTTTGATTAGGAAAAACTCCAGTTTGAGATATCTACAATATCATCCTGACTAGTTTAAACTTAGTGGAAGGTATCTAAAAAGGACAACTAGACAGTGGCAAGAAAAAGTATGTGAACCCTTGGGAATTAGCTGGATTTCTGCATAAATTGGTCATAAAATATCTTCTGATCTTCATCTAAGTCACAGCAATAGACAGACACAGTCAGCTTAAACTAATACCACACAGACAATTATATGTTTTCGTGTTTTTATTGAACACACCATGTAAACATTCACAATGCAGGGTGGAAATAGTATGTGAACCCATAGGCTAATGACTTCTCCAAGAGCTAATTGGAGTCGGGAGTCAGCCAACCTGGAGTTCAATCAATGAGACGAGGTTGGAGGTGTTGGTTAAAGCTGCCATGCCCTATAAAAAACACTCCCCAGTTCTGAGTTTCCTATTCTCAAGAAGCACTGCCTGATGTGAACCATGCCTCACACAAAAGAGCTCTCAGAAGACCTATGGTTAAGAATTGTTGACTTGCATAAAGCTGGAGAGGATTACAAAAGTATCTCTAAAAGCCTTGATGTTCATCAATCCATGGTAAGACAAATTGTCTATAAATGTAGAAAGTTCAGCACTGCTGCTTGTCTCCCTCGGAGTGGCCATCCTATAAGATGACTGCCAGAGCACAGTGCAGAATGCTCAGTGAGGTGAAGAAGAATCCTAGAGTGTCAGCTAAAGACTTACACAAATCTCTGTTGACGAATCTACGATACGTAAAACACTAAACAATAATGCAGTCCATGGGAGGACACCACGGAGGAAACCACTGCTGTCCAAAAAAACATCTCTGTGCATCTGGAGTTTGTGGAAGAGTACCTGGATGTTCCACAGCACTACTGGCAAAATATTCTGTGGACAGATGAAATCAAAGTTGAGTTGTTTGGAAGGAACACACAACACTATGTGTGGAGAAAAAAAGCACAGCACACTAACATCAAAACCTTATCCCAACTGTGAAGTATGGTGGAGGGGAATCATGGTTTGGGGCTGCTTTGCTGCCTCAGGGCCTGGAAAGAATGCTATCATCCATGGAAAAATGAATTCCCAAGGTTATCAAGACGTTTCGCAGGAGAACTGAAGGCCATCTGACCACCAATTGAACTTCAACAGAAGATGGGTGATGCAACAGGACAATGACCCAAAGCGCACAAGTAAATCAACAACAGAATGGCTTCAACAGAAGAGAATACACCTTCTGGAGTGGCCCAGTCAGAGTCCTGACCTCAACCCAATTGAGATGCTGTGGCATGACCTCAAGAGAGCGATTCACATCAGACATCCCAAGAATGCTGCTGAACTGAAACAGTTTTGTAGAGACGAATGGTCCAAAATTCCTCCTGACCGTTGTGCAGGTCTGATCTGCAACTACAGGAAACATTTAGTTGAGGTTATTGCTGCTAAAGGAGGGTCAACCAGTTATTAAATCCAAGGGTTCACACACCTTTTCCACCCTGCACTGTGAATGTTTACATGGTGTGTTCAATAAAAACATGAAAACATATTATTGTTTGTGTGGTATTAGTTTAAGCAGACTGTGTTTGTCTATTATTGTGACGTAGATGAAGATAAGAAGACATTTTATGACCAATTTATGCAGAAATCCAGATAATTTCAAAGGGTTCACATACTTTTTCTTGCAACTGTACATCGCCACACCCCAATGCAGAGAAACTGTAATTACCCACTGGAAAGTAAATTTTTAAGTTAAGACTTGATGTGATTTTTTTTTCCTCTGGTGGGAAATCAATTTATCTTATCTTATCTAATTAGTATTAACAGAGGAAAAGGTATGAAGACTCATAGCAGTAGTTGTTTCCAAATGCATTGAGACTATCCTTTGCTCCACTGTAAGACATTTTCGACTCAGCTCATCAGGCTCCCCTATGCATTGTCAGATTTTACAGTCAGAGTTCTAAGCTCTAGCATGTATTGCCCTCAGGCTCCGCAATGCTTTAAACTTAATGCTAATGGCCTATCTGCACAACGGTGGGATTAATTGTGGCGTTTCTCTCCGAGCAGCCTCCTCAGTTCAGCCAGCATTGTGCTCACTGTGTCTTGTGAATAGCTATCGACAGCACATCTGTTTGTTGAAGAGTCACTAATGTGATAACGGACCACCCAAAATGAGGTACATCATTTATGAAAAGACTTTGAGCTCAGTTGCATTACATGATACAGATCAGAGCCATGGCATCCCCCTGTTGCAGTAATTATGCACCGTAATGGTGCCAATGCATTTAAAGCAGCCACATTATTACAACTGACAGTAGACTCATCTCTTCATCACTTATTCAGTGCAAGGCAATTTTCCAAGGCTTCCCCAGATGGTTGTCAATTTTATTCAAAATGGAAAAGAGATTCAGTCCAGCCAGGCTCAAATTGATATCTTCCAGTCATGAGTTGGATAGTTATTTGGAAGCCTTGAAATAAAGTATGGGGTCTTGGTCTCATATCTGTGTGACAAAAGTGACAGAGAAAAATACATGTTTCTCATAGATATTTTTCAAGAAGGATGACAAAACATCCTGGATGGCTTTTATGGAGCCATTTATTCCACTTTAACATCTCCCACACTTTTAAGGGTCACTTAGGTTGCGTTAAAAGTGGCCATTAGCACAGCTTTCAGAGACAGGGACCTCTTGTACGAGGAGCACTGCGAGATACAAAGAGCTTTCTTCGTCTGATCTTTCTGTCTAAATGCAGCGCTTCAACCCCAAAACAAACATATCACGCAGGGTTAAATTAGAACGTGTCCAGATAACAGATCTCAACCTGCTGGAAATGCATTAACACCACAAACATCAAGAGTATTCAGCAGCCTGTAATTATGATTGTGACACGCACAATGTGATGCTTCATTATTTGTATAAAACTTGATAGAGAGTCTTGCTGCTCCATTCATGCACATCCTCTAATTCTAGGTACAACTGTGATTTATTTTCCCCGTCTTTGTTTTTGTTTTTTCTTTGAAGGGTTGTTTCTTTTAGACCTCTTTGCTTAAAAGCTCGTGATGACCTGAGTGAACTACTGCTTTAGTGTCATCCAGAGCTGTGAACTAAAATGTGCTGCAGTAATATAATTGCTCTTCTCAGAAAGGTTTGTTGAACCAAATCCCTTTTGTTATCATCCACGTAAAATTAAAGATGAGGAAAAACTAATCCAACTGTTCAGCATCCTCATTTCCCTAATTCATACTGCACACATGGCCATATTTGAAAAATAACAGCGAATGTGGGTAACATTGTAAAAACCTCAGTGTCAGTAGGTACACAAACTTGTTGTCATCACTGATTGTGTTTACATGGACTTAAGAATTCTGGTTAAAGTATTTTTTTGAATGCAAATGTCAGCATCATATCCCAATTTCAGAAACCAGAGGGCTGTACGACGAAGCAAGATTAGTGGGTTAGCGAGGTATGTTGAGCTGAAAGTCACAGTTTTCTGCATCACGAACCTGGCTGGATCACCATGATGCTGTGGAGCTACCCTGGTCGGGAGCAGGTTATGCTCAGTGTTTCGGATTTAAATTGGCTGGAAGAAGCATCTCCCTTTACCCAAACAGCTTCCTGGCAATTATTTAAGAGCTATACGGATTCTCAGCTGAGGGAATGTGTTTTATCTGTAAGCCTGTTAAGCTGTATGTTACTAGAACCACTGAATGACACTGTGTAGTTGCAGTATTGCACCCTGTATGGATTGTGTTGCCATGGGAGCCCATCATGCATTTAATTGGTGATGCTGAACTCGTATGAATATGGTTTGGTCATATGTTTGATTCTTTTTGCTGTCAAGCGTATTTACACTGCCGGTACTGCAGCTGATAAACACAGATTAGATAATTGATTAGTTAATTAGTAGTTTCTACAGACAATATTCACTCAGTAACATTAATTTCACTTTGATTTGGCCCAAAATTAAAGTGATATCCTGCATTATGGGACAATGTCAGACTGAAATTCACTTCAATACAGTATCGTGTTTAAATACATGAAGTTTAATAGCTTTATTGTGCAGCTGTCAGAAATAAGCGGCTCCACTGATCGATAAAATAAACACATTCTACATGTTTATCAGTTTCCTATCAGCATTCCTGTCTTGCTTCATTCGCAGCACCAACGCTTTTTTCAACACTTTTTTCCATCATACATTTTTATATTCCTCATTGTTCTCCATTAAAACAACCTGTAGACTGAAGCAGCTGCACATGGTCATTTCATTTTGTGCAGAAGAAGAGTCACATGACGCGTTAAGGGCCCCCTTTTTGTGTGAACAAAGCAGAAAGCCGGAATTAACAAAGAGATTTGATAACTACCTTTGTGATTCTCATTTACTCTGACTGTGGCTTTAGTTTTTGGCTACGTTCAGACTGCGGGGCTTAACGCTCAATTCGGATTTTTTTTGTGAAATCCAAATTTTTTGCGAGTTCATTCACATTTCCAATTAAATACACCTTGTATGTGATCTCCTGTGTGAACTTCATACAACCCTGAAGTGTCCCACATGCGCAGAAGAGGACACGACGACGTCACGCAGCGAGCGTGCTCAGTGTTTGCAGAAGTAAACATGGATGGCAACAGTGGAGCGTATACCACCCGGTTCCGATAAGACTCCTCGAGTTTGGCCTGAATAAAGCTGTCCCCCCAAATATTAAATAACTCCGAAACCTCGCTTTCCCTCCACTGACTGGACTCCACGTTATCATCCACCATGGCTGTTGCTTTTGTTCCTGCTCCTGCATACTTGAACGCAGAATAGAGACGTTTGTCGTGTATCAGTGACGTGTAGGTCGGGTAAATGCGGCCTGGTTGTTCTGACAGAAGTCGAATGGCAAAAGATCAGATACGGACCACATATCCAAGTGGCCTGGGTCGCATTTGAAAAAATCGGATCTGTGCTGTTTAGACTGTCATGAAAAGATCAGATACAGGTCGCATAGGGGCAAAAAAAATCAGATTTGGGTCACTTTAGCCTGCAGTCTGAACGTGGGTTTTGTCGAGCCGGCTGACACAAAGAAAGCCTGGCTTCTGTATGTCAAACTGGTTTCATAGTACGGCCCTCAGGTGTCAGTAGGTACACAAACTTGTTGTCGTCATTGACTGTGTTTACATGGACTTAGTTTTGGTCAGGTTTTTAAAGTATTTTTGTGAATGCAAATGTCAACATCATATCCCAATTTCAGAAACCTGGATAAGCCCCAATGTTGCTGATGCTAGGTGGAGTACTCAAAACACTGGGATACTGTTGCTTGTGTACATCGTATCCAGGTTTTAGCCAAGTGCAATAACAGAGACACAAACCAAGCAATATTCCCCCAAACTAGATAGCTTATACAACAATATAACCACTCTCATCTGAAATGGAACTAGTGCTTGTACTGTTGTTTTCCATGGTCTAAGGAACAGGTCAGCAGTGCCACACAGCTGGTAAAAGGATGCTCCTCACAACGACATTTTCTCTCCACTTGGGGTCACTTAACTCCATCATGGTGGCCCAAACCCACCACTTACGGCTGCATATCTTCATCCACCGCTCCCTTGTCCTATGCTGTGGCAGTCACAGTGACAGCCTGTCAACGGTCATATTGGAGGACATGTTTACAATTGGCTGTAGCTCTCCTGTCCCTTCGCTGTAAGTAAAGTGAATGAGGTAACACAATGCTGGCGTTTAAAAGTGCATTTCATATGTGGCTTCTAAAAACCAGCGATAAGCCAAATTAACAGTTACAGAAACATCACATTGAGTTTCCGTCTTGTCACAGGCACCTGCACAAACAGAACACATTAACCAGGAGACTCATTTACGGGTTAAACAGGGATATGACAAACCTGATTTTTCTGTGCTGTGCATAAATTCTGTTTCCTAAATGTGATCGAAATTGTGATGAAGCCTTATTTTCATGGGACTCTCTGGGGGACTCACATGATTTAGAAATGACCCCCCATGTCTTTGTTTTATGCAGCACACTGGCAGAGGACAAGCAAATTCTGTGTTTTACCAGCATTTACTACCTAGACTATTCCTGGATATGATATTAACTGACAGCCACATAATAGCTGTTGAGCCTGCTGACAGTGTGATGGCCCAGTAGGACGGTTCAGGCATATTGTGTGAATTTCAGCTTGTTTTCAGGTCGTCTCGCTCTGTAGAGACTCTGTAGAAGAGAATGGTCTGGCTCTAATCTGTGATGGGGGAAAAAACACACAGTGGCTTGTTTGCATTTCTTTAAACCAATCACAGCAGTCGTGGGCAGGGCTAAGCAAAGGATGCTGCTTCAGTGTTGCCTCAAAACACCGATGGGTGGAATTGTTGTGGTGAAGCATTTGCATGCAGGAATGTGATTAGAATGGGTAATCCACCACAAAAAAACAAGCAAACTAACAATTCAAATCCTTGGCCAAGCTTTACTTTCATTTTCAGTGTGGTAGTGTGCTGCCCAGAGGTTGTCGTGTCCCATTGTAAACGAAACTGTAACACACTGATAGAAGAATTCCCACTGAGACAGAACAGGCCTATAACTGTAACCTACATCTGGTAAGTCAGACTAGTGTTCAGGTGACTGAGGTGACCTAAGTGTGCGGTCCTGCCTGTCTGGAGCACTTGGGTGAAGTGTCCCTAGGCTATAAAAAGCCCTCAACATGCCCCTGATGTCTCCACTCTGCTCTTGGCTACCTTCATTCATAGGTCACACCGCTGATGCCCCCATATGACACACTCCATAATCTTTACTAGTTAATAAATACATGTTTAACCCGTTTTTGTCACAGCTTGTTTGCTGAGGTTTGACAAATATCAGCACATACTGCTGTCATGCAGGCCATCCATCTCTTAATCCTTCAAGCTTTCATTATCCTGATGACCTTGCTCTTTTTGTTCATGGATCCTTATGCTGTGTTGCAACGTGAGCCTTCTGAATTTTCACTCATAAGCTTCAAACTTTAATTTACAAGCGCAAGCCGGTGGAGCCTCTATAATTCGCAGAAAGAGGCAGAAGAAAGATCCAGAGAAAACTAAATCCAAAAAAAAAGTGAAAGCTAGGGAACTTAGATAAATTATGGGCATGGCAGGTTCTCATGGGACTAACACTATCACAGGACATGATAGGTCATGTATGGTGGAATTTTTACTTTCCAGATGTCTACACTACACAGCATAAAGACCCACTTACAGACAGATGAAGCTCAAATACATCAGTAGAACGAAATTTCAAAGACTGATGAGATGGATGGCATGTCAGTGAGTAATGTCAGTAGCTTCAAGTAAAACACAGACTTTGCTAAAGTGTGAGTGTTTCACGTCAAACACAGACGTGGGGCCACAGTTTCTAAATCACATGAGCTGCCCTGGTAATAGTCATCCTGTGCAAATTGTAAAGTACCGAGCCGTGCTGAGGGAAGAGTGTTGGCAACTTGAGTTGACTGGAAGTACCAGCACTTGAATGGTTAAGAAGCTCTCCTGGATGAATCACAGTATAACAGATGAATGACTGGTGGAACATATGTTTTCTAATAAAAAGGTAAAGTGAAAAATACAAGCTTTGTGCTGGTAAAGTGGAGCTGAGGCTCCGGGCTACAGATTGTGGATTCTGCAACCCCTGATAAGGCCAAATTCAGCAGCTCAAATCAATTACTTTGTTGGACTGAGGGTCAGATTTGGATAATGTTGCTGTAGCTCTGATTCATCCCTTTGAGTGCCTCATACCAATGTCAACAAAGACCTGTGGGTGTTGCATTATTTAGAGTTACTGGCCTTTCCAAACTGGTGTTAAACAAAAGACATTATTCTGACCTTCCATCACTGCATGGCCACATGCCATGTGTGTTGGCGGACATGGCTACCTCCTGATGACGCAGAAACCATTCTGCAATAACACAACCGATAAAATTGAAATATTTATTGATTTTCAGGCCACTAATGGCAACACTGTGAGTGTAGAAACCCTGCACATGGACTCCCTGTGTGGCTTCCTTGAGGGTGAGATCCTTCAACCTTGATAAAGTTTTTGAAGTTTTTTGGAAATACAGAAAGTCCTACGAAGTGAAGCTTCTTTTACCTCATAAACATTCATTGGCTGGCCGACAGCAGCTTGCAGAGAGCATTTAAATCTAACAACAGCATTTATTTTGACTCCGATATGGAATAAAACACAGACAAGCACAATAAAGAGAGGATCTGTGCTTCATCAGCAGCCGATACATACCCGTTACTGTCAGATACATCAGGATATACAGCATGAGGCTGTACATAATGTCTGAGACGTAGCACATGACCTCTCACTATTTGTCTGGATCACATTTTATTAAGCATTAACCGGAGACTAAAGCCATGCCAGAGGTTTGGAAGACTGTTCCTGCCTTGTTTATGTCGTATTATATAAACCATCAGGAGCAGCTGAGTGGGAGAAAAATGTACATCAACCTCAGACTAACTGGGAATTTCTGACAGTAAAGATATCTCCCACTGGCTGCAAATGCACCTCCAGTAGGATTAGCTCATTTTGCAGGAGCTGTTTTCTGGTTTGACTAGTTAGCACTAGCACTAAGTAACTCAAAAAATGTGCAAATGCTCCGAAGTTGGCATAAGAAGTGTTTGTGTCTCTGTTTTTGTTTAAAAAGAAACACCATGTTAAGACCTCAGCTTACCATGGAAGCTTGCCAACATATGACAATTAGAACAAAACCCAAGACACAGCTGAGGCAGATTGGGATGCCACTAATGTTGCAGGTATAGTCACAAACTGAAGCATTAGGAAGTTTAAATCTTGATCTGTTGATGGTGCTAGATGTAAATTCAGAGTATCACCAGCTCTGTTACAATTCATCCTGTGGGGAACTTGAATAGCTGGGCAAAAGTTACATTTACAGACATTGTTTTAAAAAAAATAAAACGTGACAGAAACAAATTGTTAGGGTCTCAGTATTTTTCCACCAGGTACAAATGTCAGCAGCATCAGTAAAGCTTGACTTTGAATGGAAGTCCAGTCTTGTAACTTCTGACCCCATAAGACAGAAGGTCACACTTTGTATTTTGTTCAAAAGCAACATTAAAATATAAACTTGCATTAGCTGTATTATTCTGTTTTTATTTTAAAAATGCAGGACTGTAGTGTTGCTAATATGTATTCACAAATCTATTATATAATTATTTAATTGTATGAACTCTCTAGCATTGAAAAGAAGTGAGTAACCTGAACATCTCAGCAGTCCCTCTACAGCTTCATGTTCTTTCTGAAGCTCAAGGATACTTGCATCCTCCTTTTTTGTCAAACAGCACATTTAAATTTAGCCTCCAAAGACTGCTTGTGGACAAACTGTTCAATTTACCTAACCTATATCCCAAAGCAAATCAATGCATTACAGCGTGCACCTGAAGCTGGCAGTTCTGAACCAAATTCTTGTCCGTCCTGCAGACCCTTTTCTCTCTCCTTTTTTTAAAGAGTCCATGACCTCCTGCCCTCCTAACCAGGCTGGTTGAGGAGCTCATTCTTCTGGGTTTACAGGTGCTCTTTAGTCACATCCATCCTTTCAGGTTGGAGTCTGGTGATCCTCTTATCCTTCTTCTTGAGCACTAGTTCCAGCTCCTCACACTTTTTAACTAGGTGGCTTTCTAGCTTCCAAAGTCAGCCTTCTGCACCCTTTAACCTTTAAACCACCCTCTAACCTCAGCTTTTGGCCCTCCTCCTTCCAGGCTGCTTTGGCTCCTCCTGCCACTGAGCTCGGAGTCTTTCAGTCTTCCCTGCCTGGATGGGGAGATTTTCACAAAGGGAGCTCACTTCTCTCTCTCTGATCACCTCCTTGTACCTCCTGAGCTGATCATTATCCTCCCGCTGCTTAAATCCAGAGCTCTCCAAAGCTCTCCAACAGCTGATGTCCTGCTCAGAGCAGAAGTCCCTTCTGCCTGGAGTCCTCTACGAGCTCTTCATTTCCTTGATTAGTTCCTTCCTTTTGTTGTCCCTGCTGATTCTGATGCAGTTGAGCCTTTTAAGCTTCAACTTCAGGGATACTTCTTCTGAGAGAATGATCTTGTTCCGCTCCTCAGTTGATATAAAGCAGTCTTCATAGCCTTCATCACTGGGAGCCGCTGGTGCTGTCCTCTCCTGAACGTCTCACTCAGATATACACGACTTGTTTAGCTTCAGATACAATTCACATACAGACAGATGCCACAATTAAAAAGATATCTTTATTTTATGTCACACCAAGAGGAGAGATAGTGGTCCTCAAGGGGAGCAGGTTCTCACCAAACATTTGAATTTCAAATTTTACACAAGGAAACATGGGAAATGCAGTACAAAAGTGCAATCTGAAATACACAGGACTCTCAACCAGTACATCATTTCACAAGAACATCAATCAAAAATAATCAAAGTATGATCTGGAATGAAATATAATGCCATGATAGAACAAAATAAGGCACAAAAGAAGACACCATAATGTGCAGCAACTACACCCCCCAGTAAATTCCATCCATTTTATAGCACAAAATTTAAAGTACATTTGAACCTACCGAAAGCAGAGAGCCTCGCATCCCTTCTATTTCACAGTTCAATATTTTTGGAACATTTTCATCTCAGCACAGTGCAGTTAACCAGGGAATCTTTTTGAAACTCTCCATTTTGCACCGTAATCCATTGTAAAGAGACGGCAGCTGAATGTGTGCTGAAGGTTACGTTTATGTGACATGGTTTGGGAGTTTTTGATTGTCAGAATATCCACAGGTTTAGTCTGTGGTTCCCTACTTTTTACATTTCTGATGAAAAAAAAACCATCTCCATCCAGTAAAGCACAGATTTCCACAGAGCTCAGACTGCAGCCTCTATGAAAGCAGTCTCAGCTGGTTATGTTATGCTGTTATGCTGAGTTTTGTCAGAGCAATCACTTTAGGATCCTGAGATAAAGCAGATTTCTCTTTAATGTCCCTGTCTGAGTAAAGACTGCACTGAAGACAGTCCTCTTTATGACAGCACGCTGTATCTGCACACTGTTTCCCTCTATTTGCTTTAAGCTGTCTGAACTGGAGCTGCTGCTTACAGCGGCCGACTCCCAGGATGCTAAATTCGTTTGCGTTCTATGAAATTGATTTAATTGTTTTTGTGGAAGTTTTGGACTGAATACAAAGAAAGTCGGCTGCTGTGTTAAATAAAAAGTCTTTCCTAGATTAGGAAATCTTACCCTGTTGTTGTTGTTGTTTCTCTTCTTGTTGACTGATACTGAAGAAAGCAAACAAGAAAATGCAGTAGACTGTTGAGAGTATTTCACTGTAGACAGAAATGTCTCAGTCCTGGTTATGAATGAAGGTGGATGTGTCGTCAGGATGGTCTATAGAGACATGTAGTCTGTATATACCAAGAGACTATACCATTTAAACATGTACATTTTATATAACCCCTGATCTAGGTGTTTTAATCAACAAGCCTACATCCAACACCTGATGAATTTCTAAAACACCTGACAAATGTTGTGGTCTCTGGTGGCCGTGTGGTTGGTGGTCTCTGTGTGGGGAGATGGATTGTGGACATTACAGCTGTCCAAAGACCACGCCTCAGATCCCACCTGGCAGACGTCAGAGATGACTGGCCTGGAGCTCCAGACCTGCTCTCAGCCCTGGTTCTCCCCACCTCAAAAACCCATTGTATTGGTCCACAACCCGGAATCCTTCTCAAACAAGACCCCAGCAATCACCACACCAATCCTCGACCAAACTCTCAGTCAGGGTGGCTGAGGTTTAATGCGAACAGTTCGCCCTGGTGCTTCTAGTGTCTAACTTCGGTTAGCTCCTGTCACCTTTGTGAAGAAGTTACTTGTCTGTGTGATTTGTAACTTCTGTTGACAGCTGTTGACTTTGTGAAGAAGTTACTCGTGTACTGTGTATTCAGTAGCCACTGAGGGGTGGTGATTTGCATCTTGTGTGTTTTTGTAATGTGCATTTGAGGCACCGGTTTTGTTTAGTTCTTTGCACTCGGCACTCATTCACTTAGTTTCTTTTGTTGGTTATGGCTGTTGTTGGCTAAGGAGTAAGTTGTTTTGTTCAGTTAGCCTTTGTTTGGTTTTATTTGGTTCTTTAATTTAGGAGCATCCACTCTGTTTTCTTTGTATTATCACTGTTCTTTTGTGTTAATTTCATCACTAAGTAACAAATTGCTATACTCAACCAGTAACATCTGTTCTGGTTTCTTTGTTGCACTCAGCTAACCCTAGAGGCTGGGTTGTAACTCAAAGCTTTCGCGATCAGTTATGTGACTATTAGCAATGGTATTTACAAAGATTTTCACTCAGGTTTTATAGAACATCATAGCACAGTAACCGCCCTACTGAAAGTCACCAAAAACCTTCTAACAGCCTCAGACAATGGATTCATCTCCATACTTGTCATGTTAGGTCTCAGTGCTGCAGCTGACACCACTGATCACAACACTTTATTACAGAGGCTAAACATGACATTGAGGTCAAAGGAACCACCCTTGACTGATTTAAATCACATTTATCGGACAGATTCCAGTTTGTTCACGTCAGCGATGATTCTTCCACATACACAGAAGTTAGTCACCAGAGCTTTAGGCAATACTATAGTCAAACACTGTATACATGTCCACTGCTATGATGATGACACTCTGCTATATTTATCTGTGAAGACAGATTGAACAAATGAGTTAAACCTCAAGCAGGCCTTAAAGACATAAACCCTTCCTCCCAAAAATTACATCCCTAAACACTAAACAGCATTTACAATTACGTTTTGAAAGAAATACATTTTCTTTCAAAACGTAATTGGGAAGTGCTTCCAATGTGAAGATTCACAAAGTCATCCTTAGGGAGGTTGGAGGGGTGGTGGTGGGATTAGTAAAACACAGGACTTCCACCGAGGACACTGGGGTTTGTGTGAAAGGTGTGCCAATTATCATTTTTGTCTTTGCTCTATGTTTACTTTTCATTGTCACTGTTGGCTTAGATTTAGACACAAACTATTTAGTTAAGAAAACATCTTGCTTTTGGGTTAAAATAAGACCCTTTGACGACATGTTTGAACCTTCACCTCTATTTTCTGGCGTACCAGGGGGACGAGCCCCACGCAATCCAACATACAATTGCTTTGCCGAGAAGCAGCAACAGTTGGAAACAAATATAGTAAATGACAAAGATAAGTAGATTTTTGAAGAGTTCCTCAAATCAAGAATGGGAATGTAATTTCCGGGAGACAGGGCTGTGCCTGGTTGACCTGTAATTTTCTTCTTCTAACTTTAAAAACTGAAGTTATTGCATTTGGACCTAAACACCTCAGAAACACACTCTCTGCACCAGATAGCTACTCTGGCTGGGATTCAGCACTACTCTGAGGAACCTTAGATTTATTTTGGACCAGGATATGTCCTTTATTTTACTCATAAAACAAATGTCTAGGTCGGCCTTCTTTCACCTGTGTAATATTATCAGAATCACAGAGTGGTTTGTTATTTCTAGGATGGATTATTATAATTCTTCACAATGAGGATCTTCCATTAACTCTCTGAAAAACCTCCAGCTGATCCTCATACATCAGACAGTATATATAACATTGAGACAGGCGGCTTTTCTTTAATGTAGGAATTCTTTTAGTCCTTTACAGGATACAAGTCCTTGGACAAGCTCATGGTCCACCAGCAGCATGCTTCGACTGATCAAACAGATGCCATGTTCTTGAATGATGACTATACATACAGGCTAAATTACATTACGAGAGACAATTCTGTGCCCATGCAGCTGGCGAGGACAGGGCCCTATTTTTTTTTCCTTGTGTTTTGTTTCGGCAGCGCTGCCTGATGAAAGACTCTGCCGGAGACACTGCTGAGAGCCACAGAGGTTTATATTGATGCAATGACTGCAAAAGATGCGGTACCCTTTTGCTTTGATTTATTAGCTCGTGTTCAATGTAACTGTACCCACATTTGAAAGGTACATATTGGTCACAGCCCGCTATCGATTTTTCTACAGTTAAATGGATGGCTTTGTTTAGCAGTGAAAAAGTGAGCAATTTTACCCGCGCTAGCAAGCTGTTTAATAGTCCCAAATCTATATTTCATTAAAATGATGACACATTGCACCCCTAGCCCCTCTCCTAACTCCTGTTCTATTGATCTCCAACAGTTTGGGCCTTGTAGAGAATAATAAATCGTCCCGGCACCGGTGGCACTCTTTTTTAAACACTCACCTTCCATTTCACATGTAATGAAGCACAGGAATTACACAGTGACAAGAGGGAATTTGAGGTCACCCTGCTATTAATCTTTATCACTCAGAATGTGTTACAGAGCAATTTCATCCTCATGATTGCCATGCACGGCAGATGGACAGTAAACACCGTCTAGGAATGTTCTCCCATGACATACTGCATGTTCTCCAGCAGAGGAAAGAAACAGGAGAATTCATCTCACTCAGCCGCTCACAGTTTCACAATTCTTTTTCGCGGATAACAGCAAGGACTGCAGCAATCAATAGCACTTTCTCTATTTTTCGCTACTCTCGCACACTCAGGCTCACACTTCGCCTTGAACGATCACAGATTAAATCCTAATAAGCTCACAATGTGTCATCATTCATGAGACGATGACCTTTACTGTCCCTAAACACCCATGTAGCGCTGAGCCGGAAAATACGGCGCCACACTTGCCCCGCATCTCCTTTCTTTTTGTTTTATTTTCACACAATTAAACAGGAGTAAAGAGCCAGTGCAGCTCGAAATAGGATGAGGGAATGTTCCAGTAATGGGAACCTGTTGTGTTTATGATGGATACTGGCCAATCTGTCTGCCTCTGGAGGGTAAACACGGTTGACATTTGGTGATGACCTTATCCCTTCTATTAGGCTGCTTGTTTTTCTGACAGAGATGGATAAGCAAGCTTTTTCTCATTTCATCATATAGAATGACGCTGGTTAACAAGGTGTCCTTGTTAGGTCAAAGCATATTCACATTTACATGTTTCACGGGGACTGTCATATTTGAGGTGAGCTACTGGACTGCTACAGTACAGAGGCGGTGAGTGCCATCCGTTAAAAAATGTAAATACACTGTATATGTAGGTATATGTGACATCTTCAGATATATCTATTCTATGCTCATTATTGACCACCAGCATAGTAGTGAATCAATGTCTAACAGTTTCATGTTGCATTATTATTGGCCTGTACGTTAAAGAATCCTCAGCTGAACAGAAAAAAAAATAGTTCGCTTGAGCGACTGGAGTAAAAGACAACAGCTCTCTGCTCCTCACACAAAGTCTAACAGTAAATCAAAGAGACGTCACAGCGCAGAACACACCGCTTGATTGACAGGTGACCTCTGGGAGGTGCTGGACTGAAATGCCGCAGCAAGATGCTAATCAGGATTAGCACGTATGCTCTGTGGCAAGCAGGTGATAAAATAGTGGATGTGAAAACGTGACCTGGTCTTATCTGGACACACTCCACAAACCGCTGCACAGCCTTTATACAATGTAGATATTAAATGGAAAATATTGTAAAAGCTTGTTTTGATTCTCTTATCAGAAAAATATAAATTACATTCAGGAAATTAAGTCATTTCCAATTGTGCCTAGATTTATTGCTTTCATGCTGTCACTGTTATTACAGTGTAGAAGTGTATAAAAAAGTGTGGAATGTACCAAAATACATTTGGAGGGGAGGATATTTGACGTGTAACGTGTGTTATGGCACTTAGGACTCAGCTAACCAGCCTACCAGTCTAAATGCACCATGATCCATCACTGTCAAACAGCCTGAGGCTTGTTTTTGTACCTGTGTAGTTGGGCTCATTGCTGGATCACAGGTCAACCGGTGCAGTTGTGAATCTCCAGCTGCTCCATATGGCCGCATGCTCTAAAGTTTACCCTTAGCAGAGTGGATCAGCTCAGGTTTTCTTAGGTTTTGTTCACTGGAGTGCTTTTGACCAAATGTGTAGATCTGCTTTTATATGAAAGGCTGGACTGGAGGTCTGAGACCAAGTATGAGACACATTTATGTCTCAATTTGCTGCTGTGAGAATGAATGCGAAAATCACGTACAGTTAAGTATCCATTTTTATTGTTGTGATTTTATTACCTTAAAAATTTGGTGGTATGAAATAAAACCTGTGGATATAAGGAAACACTTACTGCTGCCATTCCTCTGGCCCCCTTCAACCAGACGGTCCCCAGCTTCACAGGCCAGTCAGAATTGCCCTGCTCCCTCACTGCCCCGTCATTCTGTCTACCTCACAGTATATTCATTTCAAAAAATAAATATCTAGGGCACTAAGTGCAAAAATACAAGCAGCCATGAGAGCATGGTGAGCTTCTGCAACAGGAGTGTGATGACGACATCAGAATCCACAGACATGTCTTTATCCACACCTTCTTAAGTGTGGTCAATTCGAACGAAAAAACCCATAAACCACTGAAAAATACTGCCACTGCAAGGACAGAGGGTAATAAGGTAGTAGGATTTACCTTAAAATTGCAAGAAAACATATTTAGTTGATAGTATATTTATCAATTGAATGTAATTTATTGCGATCCTATCCAACTTTGTATGTAATTTAAGATATAGAAAATATGTTCTATATAATAAAATAAATCTATTTTAAAATTTGGCATTATTAGCTGAATGTTTAAAATAACTGCTGGGTTGTTAATTTACAGATAATGTCTGTAATTTTACAGTCTTGCTTATACAATTTTACAAAGTAGAAAACCAGCATAAAATTATGCATTCTGTGTATTTAATAGTTTTAACTATTCATCCATACTAATAACTAACAATGTGAGCGATTAGCCCTACTTTTAGGTAGCTTTTTTCACCATTTATCCCCCTTTTCAATGTATTCTCTTCTATTTTATTCATTTATGCATTCATTTGAACTGCGGATTTCTACTGCTTAGCAATTAAGTGTAGTTAGCTGTTAACCTTTCTGCTCAGACCTGTTCAGGTCCACTCAGTTCTTTAATGATGTCATAATTTCTGAGTTTTTTTTCCCAGCTGAGTTGAGCTAATGCCTCCACACAACAGGCCTGTATTTTTCTGTTGACATGTAGCCAGTAATGCAGGTATTTTAAAGCTTTTTACTGCAGCAGAATGAAGCAATCTAATTATTCAGGAAATATAGACTACCGTATTTTTCGCACCTTAAGGCGCACCGGATTATAAGGCGCAGTCTCAATTACGGGGTCTATTTCTGGATTTATGCCATATATAAGGCGCACCGGGTTAAAAGGCGCATGCTAAAATAAGGAAACGGAAGTAAAACAGTGAATTTTCTGAACTTTATTTTACAACGTACCGTATTTACAAATACACTCACATTATTTTTTGATTAATCTTCTGTCTCAAACCTTTCAAAGTCTTCATCCTCTGTATCTGAATTGAACAGCTCGGCAATTTCGCCGTCTAGCATGACAGGTTCCCTCTCGTCATTGTCGGAGTCGGTCTCGTTGCCGGGTGGCTGTTCAGCAATGATGCCGGCTTTCGCGAAAGCTCGTACAACAGTCAAAGCAGATACCTTAGCCCAGGCATGTTTTCAGCATACAGGTAGTACAGTATATACCTACCTACCGGAGGCGTAGCAGAGGTCAGCGTACCGTACGTACTTTACGTACCTTTACGTAATGTTCTCCAATTGGTTCAACGCTGCCGGCGTACTTAGTGTACGTACTTTACGTACCTTTACGTAATGTTCTCCAATTGGTTCAACGCTGCCGGCGTACTTAGTGTACGTACTTTACGTAGCTTTACGTAATGTTCTCCAATTGGTTCAATGCTGCCGGCGTACTTAGTGTACGTACTTTACGTACCTTTACGTAATGTTCTCCAATTGGTTCAATGCTGCCGGCGTACTTAGTGTAGCCTACGTACTTTACGTAACGATGTCAGCGGAAAATGGTCCGACAGTCAATGAAGCGGAGCGCTTGGAACTCAGCGCACACATAAGGCGCACCGGATTAAAGGGCGCACCGTCAATTTCTGAGAAAATTAAAGGCTTTTAAGTGCGCCTTATAGTGCGGAAAATACGGTAATCAAAATAACAAAGTTTAAAAGAATCAGAACCAAAGCAAATGTAGTCCTCCACAGAGGGGCACCAGCAGCAGTGAAGAGCCGAGGATGCAATGCAGCCTGGAAACACAGCTACACTTTACTCATCCTCCACTATCCAGCATATTCATGGTCACCAGATGATGAACCTTGATGACTTTGGGGATCCCCTAACTAGTTCTGGATGGCAGACTTTTGGAGCAGCCAGGTTGCCAACTAATTTATTGGATATCCAAACCTGCAAACCATTCCCATCAGCCTCAGCTGTGGTTTGTTTTATGCAAATCATACTAGTTAGCATGCTAACAACTAGTACGTTTGCTTAGCATGAGCATAATCCTAATACAGCTTAACGTCAGAATTACAGAACTGTTGTTGTGAGGATGTTAGTAGACCTACATTAACATTAGCTAAAAGCACCATAGTGCCTTTTGGTGCAGCCTCACATAATCCTTTTCCACTGAGCTGCTTCCAGTGCTAGTTCTGAGACAGTGCCTGACTTAGCACCAGTTCTTTGTGTTTCCACCACCTAAGCACCGGCTCCAGGTGCTAAAAAGTTGTGTTTAGCAAGCACCAACTCTTTGCTGGGCCAGAACTAAGCACAAGGTACGTCAGGGGCTGGGGGTGGAGTTATAGTGACCAACGATCAACGGTGGAAAGGGACACACAAGTAGTATGTTGTGTCCTTTCTCGCCAGGACGTCCCTGGTCCGACCGCAGATGTATTGGAATGACTCCCTGGACACACGGAAGTTTTGACCAAACTGTTGCACGCTGCTATCCAAATAAAAACTGTGTCCCACCAGTAGCGGGATCATGGATTATGGCCTCCGCCTCGCAAAAGCCTTAAGACCATCTATAAAAATAAACATAGATATTATCATCAGCTTATTACATTTGTTTAATTGCTATGTAATCAATACAAGCAGAGTGGTTTTACAGTGACGCAGTGGCGTGGCTCCAACTGGACTCCTTGCCAATGGAAAAGCAAACAGGTTCTTAAGAAGAACCAGATTGGAACCAACTAAGCACCAGCACTGAACTAGCACCTGGTTCTTCTTGGTGGAAAAGGGGTAACACAGCTTCGAGCCCAGCTGCTGTTTGCAGCAGAAAACTAGTACTGTCAGGTTTAACATGGATTTACTGTCTATGGAGCAGAGAACAAGCTCAAGACAAAACAGATGCAGCGTAACCTTCGAGTTTGCCTCTTTACACATTCAGTAGACATGGGGCAACAGTAGCCTTCATTGGGATTTATGTACAACATTCCCCCTTATTTTATCTCTTTATCTGCTAAAGGCTTCACTGTCTTTACCTGCTAGTCAATACTTTTGCCCATCGGTCGTATAGTACGTTTGTTTTATTCTTCTAAAGTTACAGTCAGCTGATACATGTAAAATGCTGAGGGCGGTTGCAGAGTTATATATATGTGTGTGTGTGTATGTATATATATATATATATATATATATATATATATATATATATATATACATATATTGTGGGTTTGTTACTACAAGCAGCTTAAGTAATTTGATCCACTGACAAAACAAAAAATATCGATTAGGGCAGCTTTAAGCAGCAACACTTTAAGGCATCCGTGCCATTTAAATTTGATTTTAGCCAACTGCCTGCATTGATTTGCAGTTACAAAATGAATAATAAATAAATAAATGGAATCTGTAGTGTGCCGGTGGGGATGAACTGGTGGTAATTTGTACATTCTTGCCCAGCCTTCTGTCACATTTCATACATTTATCATGTACGAAGTCGAAGAACAAATTGATAATCCCTACCTGGATGTGTACACATTGTGTAGGCCAAGGTTAACACTGCTGAATCTCTTGTACTTTTGGAGCTCGTGAGGCTCACGGAATCACAAACATCTTCCTTTTGTCAGTTCATAGACTCCGGGCCCTATGAGAACACATTACAGGGCCTGTGCTTCCACCTGAACCCTGGCTTTGATTACAGAAAAGAGCAGGTGTGAATTAAGCGAGTGCAACAGGACAACTTCCTGTGAATAAATGCATTTTGATTATGAGCAAACATTGCCCTCCTTTGGCCCTCATTATGCAAATTAGGGATTGTATTTTAGGGGAAGGGAAGGGATGGAGGGCGAGGGTGATTTGTTTGCAGGAGGATTTTGTGCAGCCTGGCAGTCATATGCTGTTGATTAACGGACTAATGGACAGGCAGCAGAGTGGGGTGAAGTAATTTCATACCAATCACTATTCATTACTTAATGAGAGATGATGACTCGGGGCACTCTCCCGCTCAAACGGCAGCAAAAGGCAAAGTTGATGAATCGTAATAAAAAAATCATATCATTATTTACCTCTTTAAATTCACCGGGGCCAAGGAACATAATTAAGAGGCGCACGGGAGAAAGATGGAACAGTTTTTTCACAGAAAGACAATCATTTATCATAAGCTAATAGGATTTTTGTTTACAGCCCGGCCCATCCCAACAGCTGTAGTCTTTACCTGTTGAACCAAAGCGTAATCAAATCAAATAAACCAATACATAGATTTTGCTTTTGTGATGCAGCTCAGTAATGCATGGCTTCCCATTGACTTTGTAAATGAATGAACCAGAAAGAGTCATCTCATATAATGATTTTGCTTAATTACATTTTGCTGAATTTTTTTTGTTTTAATGACATGTTATTTCTGGGGTTTGTGCAGCGGATAATGAAGTGGCTTTAATTTAAAAACAACGATACATGAGAACATATTTACTGGAGCAACTGAAATGGGCAATTTGGTCTTAAGTGAACGGATTGACAAATGGAGCGCAGCTAAACTTGAGGTAACACAGTGCTATGTTGGTCTAATGAAAATGCTGTTTGTCATGCAGAGGAACTTGTTAAAGTTAAGTATATACAGAACATTATAAAATGTAAACTACATGCTTTGTCTGCCGTGTCTCTTTACTTTTTGCATCCTACAAGGCCATAGAGTCTTCCAAGCTCACTGTGTATTTGATGAACTGTGAGTTTGTTTGAGGATATGGATCAACAACGGTAACGCCTACTGAAATGTAAGGGACTTGAAGTGTGTCTTACATTATTCCCTGATGTTAGAATCTGGTCTGCTTTGGGCCCATGTGCCAAAATATATTTTGCACATATCTAAAGCTGCAACATACAAATGTTTTCATTATCAACTGACTTTTTACTTTGTCCATTAATGGCTATTTACATAATGGCATATTCACATTATCATAGACACTACCTTTTGTGCCTTCTCATTATTTTGTAGACTGTGTGCAAAAGATAGACGCAGCCTTCAGGTCTGAAAAATTGAGCCAGCATTGTGGTGTCTTCAACCTGCATTCTATCTAACAGCCAGCAGGGGGCGACTGTTCTGGTCGCAAAAAGAAGTTAGATGGTATAGAAGGCTAGGGGGAAAAGATTCAGCCTCTCACTTGATTTGGTACCTCAGGTAATGTTTTCCTAATGACTATATGAGCTTAATCGCTGCTTTCAAGTCACCTTCAATCCAGGATGATAGCCGTTTTGTAAATTATCTCTCCCATTTAGCGTTAAATAGACAATAAGCGGAGTGTACTTTAACCGGGGCTACCTTGCCATTGACAGGTCGCCACAATCAGATTCACAGCTTGCTCGTCCCATCCGCCTACAGACCAGCGGGTGACGTCACAGCAGCTACATCCGTCTTTTATATACAGTCTGTGTGCTGACCTTTGTGGGTGCAGCACATCATTTCGTGTTGAGCATCCTTGAACTTAAATATAGAAGAAAAACTGTGTCTTTCCTGATCACAGTAGTGAAATAGGTGTTATTTATTACAGCGCAAACAGGAGTTCTAAGGCAGGAAATATTACGCAGGCAATTGTCAGAAAAGTGAAACTGAAAATAAAAAAAATAGATTTATTTATAATCTGGTGCCCCAAGTAGCTAGACATCATAGTTATTTTGTACCAGGGGTGTAACAGTCCTGTCCCAGTTTGCTATGTGAATTCTATGACAGTACTTGTTTTCCTGTTCAGCACAGGGTGATTGGTTCAGAATTACCCTTCTTTAAGGTGTCTCCTGTCATCCTAACAGTCATTGTCACTGGTTAGTTTGTGCTGACATACAGCTGCCCTAGACTGTCCACACACATGTTTCTGGAATGGAAAATTTATAGTGTGAGTTCTACCTGGAACATTTTGTATCATCAATGTTTCACCTAGAGCATGCTAGTAGAGCTAGCCTTTAAGGCTTAGGGTTACCTCATGGTACACTTTTTAATTGGACGTCCGGCATAAAAACACAGTAACATCCGCTAACAGGCAGGTTAGTGTGTTATTCGGTTTTTGTTTTTGACAGTATGCTGCATTTGAGTGTAAAAGCAAGAGCTATCGCAAATGAGACGCCTTTGAATGTCTTCATTTTTAAAAAATATGCCTTTCTTTTTTCTGCTGTTCCAAAAATGTACCAGACTGTTAGTCCAAAACCAAGGAACATACACACTGTGTTTTTGTGCACCATTACATTCCTAATTGGCACCTTCCAAAACCTTTAACAAATTTAGAAAAAAATTTCTGAATTTTAAGGGTTTTATTTTTGTTGCTCTGTCTGTCATTTTTATTGGTTACTCTTGGTTACATGGAGCACTCTCGCTCAACAATTAAGCTGTAATCACACCCTTGGGTAAGTTGGGCTTATTTAAAAGGAGAAAATGAAGCAAACCATAAAAATGTTACCCAGAGTTATTTGTTTTACAACATGTCTGACTGTCTGGGTGCTCTAGCTTCGAGCCCTGATTCATCCTCCAGGTCGCTATAAATGTTTGAGCAGTGTTAATGGCATTTTTGCGTGATAAATGACCTAACAATTAAGCAATGATTATCAAAACTGCTGTGAATTAATTTTCTGTCAGTAGACTAATTAGCAAAACATTACAGAAATGTATCCTGTCACCTAATAAATGTCTGTTAAGGTTTCAGAAGGGGCCCTGTTAGAGCCCGATATGTAACAACGACCCAGAATGTAATAACGACCCGAATTGTTATAAAACAAAATGCAATAAAACCCAAAATGTAATAACTGGTCAATAATGTAACAAAAGTTACATTTCAGGTCATTGTTACATATCGGCAGAGTTTGCGGAGGCTAGTTTAATGGATAAATGATTGGTGCCAAGAACTTGCGGCCACATATGGCGGGTGGCCATTCATGAGGGGGCCACTTAAGAAGCAGACCAGTGAGTGTACATATATACATATAGTAGAAATCATGATCCAGGATCATCACTAATTGTCCTAGGTCAGATTGTGATCGGGATCTATCCTAGGACAACCAGCAATTATCCTGGATCGCGATTTCTACTGTGACATATATATTTATATACATGATAGGGGCATTTGTGTGTGATACTGAACTCTACATTGAAGCAATAAGCCCTTTAATCCATAAATTATTGACTCATTCTATGATGTAATGAAATTATTACACTTTTACAGGAAAAATATTTTGCCGGTCCCAGAATGTAAAACGTTTTTATGTTTTAGGCTCAGCATCTTGTTACATTATTGACCAGTTATTACATTTCGGGTTTTATTACATTTTTTTTTTTTATAACATTTCGGGTCGTTGTTACACATCGGATTCTAAAAGGCCTTTTTGTCCAGAGTTAATCCAGCCATGGCTAATTTCTTTCAGATCCATCATTCACACTAATGCAGCACATATCCTCTGTGCAGAGACGATAACTACCTCTAACAGAGATGCATTAAGAAAAGTGCTCTTGACACGCTAAAGAAAAAGTATTAATGTGCTTGTTAAAGGTCTTCAGGCAACTATTTGGCAGGGTTTTTAACAATATGTGTTTTATGTCCACTTTTTTTTTTCTTGTTTTTGAAGTGAGCTGAGTTATTCGGTGGTCTTCATGGGATTTGAAGCAGCTTTTATTTCTTCTCTGCAGGTTTTTATGAGTTTTTTTCAGAGAGCTTACGCGCTCCTTCAGCAACTGAGGTGCGCAGATGAAGAGTCGAAGTACATATGGTCCAATAATCTAATCCATATGGCTGAAGTTATTCCTCATGTAAACATCCAATTAAATATGCTCTCTCGTTCTCCTCGCAGTGTTGATCTATCATTACTGAACAGGTGCTGTTTGAATAGTGAAATGTGTAAATTTTGGAGCTTGCCCGAGCCTCTCCTCTCCCACGATAGTTGGTGTGCATGTGAGTGCACGGAAAGAGAAGGAAGGAGAGGGGAACTAAGTCATATTTCAGATGGCAATATTCTGGTTTGCCTGCAGCGGACTGGTCCTGGTCATCACAGTAGATCATGTTGCAGGTTCAGTAAATCTGAATTCTAAATGCTGCCACGCAAGAAACCCAACTATGTAGCTGCGAGCTTTCTCTGTACCTGTACTGTGACTGTAAAGCATTCGGTATATGAATAGCCTGACCGTTATTCATCACTCACTAATAATGTCTGTTTCACCACCAGCTTTCTCCTGCTGCAGTAAAATGACTCTTTGGAGACATTACCATCAATGACCATCTTCATTAGTCCAAGACATAAAACAAGGAAGCTCTTATTCCACAATCACACCAACATATTAAAACTAATTAGAACACATAACACTTGTTTGTCTGTCTGAAGGTATGCAAGTCTGAACTAAAGTTGGAAGCCTTTAGTTGACATTGAACCAGCCTGACCAGTATGCGGTCAGCTATAGAGATAATTCAAAAGACGACTTGCTGTCTCAAAAGTGTCAACAAACCATTGCAGGTCTTGGTCTTATGGTTAATAAAAGTCAATACAGCAAATCAGGTGATGAGATTCCTTCATTGTGCACTTTAGAGCTCACCAGTCCCTCAAAGTCAGCATGGTTAAGACGCTTTATTGATAACAGCACAGTACATACAATGTCCATAGTCACCATGGGAGTATAAAGCCCCTAAAGTTGGGGTAGGAAGCTTTCTACTTCTTTTTTGGCATCACTAATTCCATGATAACCCTTCAGGATATTGTAAATTGATGCGTGTGCAGCTCATCTTTGCTCCATTTTCGGCCTTTAGAAAATTTAACCCATGATGGGAAACTTCAGCCAATCACAGGGCTTTTTACTAGATCAGGTGACGGAGTCTTTCCTACCAGTTGATACATGGTGGTGGCAAGTGATCACTTTCTCAACCATTAAGTACAATTTCTGAGTTACCTGTACTTTTTACTCCCCTACATTTATTCCATACCTTTAGCCATGCTGTTGCTTTGTAGTTTTACTTTATCAGTAAATAACTTATGATGTAGTTTCAGATAAAACTTTATTGATCCCTGAGTGGAAATTCGTACACAACCCAACAGATGTAAAGAAGTTAAATCGTCTTACACACATTAATGCATATGCCATTCTACATGATGAGTACTTTCATTTGGTACTTTAAGTGCCTTTTGATGCCAATACTGTTGTACTTTTACTTATGTATCATTTTAAACGCATGACTTTTACTTAAAAGGGTAATTCTGCACCATTGTTTTGGTCATTTTACTTAACTACAATGTCTGAGCACTTCCTCCACCTATGTAAAAGTGTCACCTACACTCTATGTACATACTGACTCTGCATTTTCTGAGCTGTCATATAACATGTTGCTACCATCATCCAGTTCAATACTACAAAAAACATGACATCCACTTTAAAAAACTAAGCAGTACTTTTAATTTAAGTCCGGCTCCACAGTAGTACAAGTTTCCAACATCTTCCAGCTGTTAGATAATGAAAAATACATCACCATTGATCCCCACTCTGTTGCAAATCTTGCACAACGTTGACTCTGCTCAACAAACCCTCGGCTTTCATTTCTGTTATTCATTCGTTGTCCTACCTGGTCGCCATTAAAATATAATCTTGACAGTTAGATCGCCCGACATCAAAGCCGCCGGCGCCGCTTCCGCCCAAATGAAATGAGGCCTCCTTTCAATTAAAACCGACTCCTGGCTGGTCTTTGTCGGAATTCCTGTGTTTGTGAAATCCCTGTAACCCTTTCATCACCTGCTCCTCATTAATTCACGTCACAGGGCTTCACTGTAATTCTTCTCCTCTTGCTCTCCTGTTTCCTGACTCTGCGTTACCTCACGTCGGCACCAAATGATAATGAAACTGAGAGTGGTCACAGCAGGCTGTTGTCCACATCCTATGCAAGAGTGCATAATGTGGGCTCATACAATATGCACAGACCTCCCCGCACACACACACACACACACTGACTTCCACCTGCAATTTCAGCAGGTCGCTCTGCTCTGCGAGGGTTAGCATGAAGGTACAATGAGGCCTGGGCTTAACAGGCCAACACAGCTTTACTTTAGCATAAATTTTTCCCTCCTTTCAAATTCATGAAGCAGCCTCTCCCTCCCTCTTTGCCAGAATCCCTGCTGGATGTTTCCGCTGAGGCGGACTGAGACTTCATGTTTAAAAATCATCTGCATTTGACCCAATATCTGTGTTTGATTCCTCTCGCAGGCGTTCCTGCCAACGTAAACGGCCGCGTTCCAGAGCAGCATCTTCCAGCAGAGCTGCTGGAGATGACATTTTAAAAGTAATCCCCACTAAAATCTTTTGTCTTCACTATCTTTACCCAGAATCCACATCTGCTAGTGATTAAACGGCTCAGCAGCTCTAAAAATTAGCTCGGAATCATATTACTTTTTATTAATAGACTTCTCCCTCATAGTCTGGAGAGAGAAAACTATATCTCTGTAAAATGAAAAGAGTGAATAGCCAACTTCTCGATTCAATTCTGAAATTTAATCAAATTGCCAATTAACTGTATTAGCAGGGGAGGCTACATGTTTAGAATTGATGGATCCCAGTTGCTCCTCTTCCTCGCTCTTTGTGAAACTGTAAAGCAAGCGAAGTCTCCTGAGGATGACCTTCATCTACTAATCTGCTAATTAAATTTGAATTAGACGTTGATGCTTAATTATTTACCTGCGTATGAACGGCTAAATATTCGCGGATTACGGGGGGGACGCATAAATAAAGATGAGCGGGTTTGTGTAGCGTGTCTTATTGTGGGGTCCAACTGAAGCCCAGGTGGCTCTTCCGCCCATCCTCCCCCATCTGTCCCTCCATCCATCTCAGTCTACCCCTTCCCCCCCCCCACTTATTCCCATCGACGCCCGTGTCAGGAGGAGGAGGGAAAGTAGCATTTAGGGAGGAAGAAAATGAAATAATACGGCTAGAGTTTGCTTTCCCAAGGAGGACCGTGATGCTGTGAGGCTGCACGATGCTTAGTTTTTATGTAGCCTACAGATACACATTTATTGAGGCCAAATTAGAAGATGGAACAGAGAAGAGCACCTGCAGTCTAAAATATCTGGTAATATTACGATTTCTCAGCATCATCTTTTACATTTAGTTTTATATCTAATAGCAGGCAGTTTTTCTGTGAGTAATTACTGAGTTACTTTCCTATCTTTGTTCAAGAGCGTCGTCTTTCTGTCCCTCCACACCTCGCCCTCTCTCTCAAACAGCCCTAGCTCCAGACGAGTTTCAGTTTAAGTGGATCTCATGGCACTCTGCGTCTCTGCGCTCGCAAAACTTCTGCTCTCAGATTTGTGCTCCTGCTCCTGGATCTTTGTGGAAAACTTGTCACAAGTCCCCAAACAATTAAATTCCAACTGTGATGTGGACCAGTGCAGTCATCTCTGCCTGGTTGCAGGTGTGCTCCCTTTACTCTCTGCAGCATCCGTTATGGGTGCTACGAAACCAGGCTCATCTGCTCCAGGGCTTATGATACGTGCTTCACTTGCTTTCTTGTAGGTCATTTGGAGTTCATACATATACCAGTGCTTGTATTATTTTTTTCAAATAGCATCACATTGGCTTTGCGTCACTTAAAGACAATATCTGTTCAATTCATTTTAATGACTTTTCAGCAAACACTGCAGCTGAGATCACCCAAATCAAAGACCTCAAGTAAATATTTACTGTTACTGATGCCGTCACTTTTTTACGGAAGCCCTAAGTGGCCATGGTCCAACTTAATTTTTTTCACTCCGTTTTCTCGAGAAAAGGAGATAATTCTCCTTCATTTTCTCGTTATAATGACATAATTTTGTCGTTTTCCCGAGAAAACAAAATCGTTTTCTCGTTATAACGACTTAAATTTCCAGTGAGGTACAAAGCGAAACCAACCCTCCAGACCAGAAGGAGCTCTGTCACCGCTGCACACTACCGACTGAGAGTTCGTTAAAGTTGGAAAGATGTTCACAGATTGGGACTTCCAGCATCAATAACTCATCAGTGATACATTGTCAAATCATAAACAACTGTAGTTGCAGTTGATGGCTGCAGTGATTCTGGTGCCACTACAGTACAGTAGAGTGAAGTTATTGGATATTTGTGTCGTGTTTCTCTTCGCTGTTGCAGCGGTTTTGAAATTTGCAGACAGTCCCTGGACACTCGTTGTACAGCCGGCTGCACATATACACCAGTGTTATTTGTGCAGCTTGAAAGACAGCTACTGTTGATAAAGCTGGGCTTGTAGCACATTGTCTACCTGACAACGATGGGAAAGAGGCATCGTTTATGATTTGACAACGTGTCACTAATGAGTTATTGACACTGGAAGTCCGAATCTGTGAACATCTTTCCAACTTTAATGAACTCTCAGTCTGTAGTGTGCAGCGGTGGCAGAGCTCCTTCTGGTCTGGAGGGTTGGTTTCGCTTCGTACCTCACCGGAAAATGAAGTCGTAATAACGAGAAAACGATTTTGTTTTCTCGGGAAAACCAAAAAATTTTGTCGTTATCACAAGATAACGGATTTTGTTTTCTCGTTATAATGGCAAAATTATGTCGTCATAACGAGAAAACAGAGCAAAAAAATTAAGTTGGACCATGGCCTCTTAGGGCTTCCATACTTTCTTCATATGAAGTTCCTAAACACATATTGGTAGCATGTGAACACATCTATGATTATACGCTTGGCGCCGCATTAATTATGCTTAGTAATGCCAGCACAGTTACTAGGCAACAAAAAAGGACACCAACATGTTTCTGTTTCCCTGTCCAGGGTTAAAGATCACATGTTACATAATCTGTGTAAAGACGGCAAAGTAACTCCATCATAAACAAGTTGATTTAGCAATGAGCCGTGTTAAAACCAGCTCCTGGCCCTGGACTGTACCACATGCCTGCCACAGAAAAGGGGGATGGGGTGGGGAGAGATCACTGTAGACTGTGAATATTTCAATTTGATTTTATAAGTTTATATTTTCTTCTTTTTTCATAAAATTAATATTGAGTTGGCTAAAAACTGTCTGTTAGGTGTTCATTTGCATTTACGTTCATTAATTAGTGTTTTTACCACTTCTAATGACCAAAATGGTTTGGTCTAATGAGCATATATATGTATATGTTTCTGATATGCGGTTTAATTTGCCGTGTTTTGCCTTTAGTTCCATCTTGCTGATCTCTTTCAAGGCTCACTTTCAATAATATCCTCTTTTGTCCTTGTGATGGTGAATAAATGCCAGCCCGCCGTTTTGAAATCTTTAGTGCTTCGGTCCCTTTAACCGTCCCGCATCCACACTGACTGCAGATTTGTCATTTCATGTGTCAAGTATAGTTCCTTCTCTAATCTCAGGCTCTGTCAAATGAAACCTCAGCAAAAAAACATTATGCGGCAGAGAGCAACAACTCCACCCAGAAAAAACCCAGTCTCATCAACACTAGATCTGTGGTGTCTTTCAACCCTTTGTCCTTCTTTTCTTATGGAACGTAAAACTTAAAGGAAACAAGACGAGCCTGGGTTCTGCTTCGATGTGCTTTTGAAGTTTGAACCTCCCTGTCACCTCTCAGCTTTCTTTGCATGGATAACTCCCTTAAACGGCCCATTATACACAGCTTCCTCATGTTGTTATGTAGCTACCAATTACTCATCTTGAAGCTTCTTATCAGTCTGCATCTCGTCAGCGTCTGCAGCCCGAGGCGGGCCTACAGGGCTCCAGCTCTCAGGACCAGCGGCACCTTTTTGCAGCTTCCACATCGCAGGAGAGGAAGCAGGTTGAAACTGTAAGCTGGAAGCACAAGTAAACAAGAATGCGCCTTGAGGACAAATGCTGTGCGAAAAAAGCATCTGATTGTGCCCCGGAGGAGCTGTGTGATGTTCAGACGAGGATCACAGCGGCCCCTGACATCTGAAGATGGCGTTGTCGATTCCCGACAGTCCCACGCTGCTCCAGATCAGGAGGCAGATCCTGATGGGGGGGGGAGGCTGAATGTGTATGAATATATGCAGCTGTGATGGCAGATTTGGATGCATTTCGGAAAAGCGCACCATATGCACTTGTCACTGAGTGGATAATCCCGAGATACGCGGGATCAAGGTTAATCTGTCGTTAAAAATGAAATGGATTCAGAACATATCAAGACGCGATATCTCTCGCTCAGCATGTTTGCAGTTTCGCCAACGCAGCACATTTAGTTGAAGGGCGAAAGTCATGATGACTTACTTGAGAGTCCAGACATAAAGCCTGCATGGGTTTCTCTCCAGCTCGGTGCATCCTCCTCCACCTTTCTCTCCCAGCCTTTCTTTTTGCACGATAGAGAGTGGACCTTTGTAAGGATCATCTATCATTACATGGGATTACCGTTTCTTTGCATGCAGGGATCTCTTAGGATTACAGGGAGATTACTTCATATTTTTAAACCCCCCCGTGCCAGATCTGCCTTTATCTTTTCCATCCAGCAGTTTTTTGGTAAGACGCTGAATCTCCGCCATGCTGAACACCTCTCAGGGAATTCATTTCCACATCCGCTCCATTGGTAAAACTTGTAATTTATGTGCGTCCTTCTTCTTTCCAAGCTACTTTTGTAAGAACAAATGAATATTATATGCTTCAGTCTTTACATTTTTCATACCAATTAACCAAACAAGCTTTAAATTTCCCCCAAGACTCGCTTGTTCCACATCCCCAAGGCTTTGAAGGAGACGCAGGAGCGGCGCTGTGGAGGAAACAACACTTCATTAACAATGCAGGGCGCCATAATGGGTGAACGTGAAGGTCATGTTCTGATGATATTGTCATTACAGGACTGACGTATTACATGGATGATGCAGAGGATAAAAATGATGCATGGAAATCTTGTCGTTAAACAGACAAGCAGGCTTTAAAAAATGAGAATGCATTACATGCCACTTAGAAGGGGATTGTGAGATTAGAATATTCATACACAAGTACAAAGCGGAAGTTGGAATTTGTTGAGACTAGCTTAGCATAAATACCTGTAACAAAGGGGAACATCTAACCTAGCTCTGTACAACACTAAGAAACAACATCCACTGACACACCATGGAAAACACCTGTATTGTTGAGCTCATGAACTCATGAACTTCATTGTGGAACGTTGTGAAATTTGAACTCTGGCAAAATGTCTGTCAGGGTGAGAATACAGTCCTGTGGAAAAATATTAACCCCCCTACAGAAATCTTCAGTTTTTACATATTTGTCACACTTAAATGTTTCAGATCATCAAACTAATTTTAATATAAGACAAAGATAACCCAAGAAAACACAATATGGTGTTTTTAGATGATGATTGTATTTGTCTTGAAGGAAAAATGCTGTCATCTTGCCCTATGTGAAAAAGTAATTGTGTAGACCATTTACCATGTAGGTTTTCAATGGGTCATCTCTGTAAAATATTCAATGAATATAGATATCAGTTTGATGATCTGGAATGTTTAAGTGTGACAAATGTGCAAAAATAGAAGATTTTTGTGATCTTTTCACAGTGTAGTGAACAAGTATATAGCACCCATATTACCAGCACATGTACATCATAGACTCTATATAAAGATGGAAGAAGGTCACTGCAGTTTTGGTCCTCAGTGTGGTGGCTTTACCTGTCACCGTCTTGGCAGTTCCTGACTCTTTCTAACTCCTGGCTCACCCAAAAATGAGAAGCTAGGTAGAATGTGAGTGGAGCTGAGGTGGGTCATGTGAACGTTGCTAACCCATGAACTGTCCTATGATGACAATCACCTGTCACTTAAAGCAGCCATTCTTAATACAGTTTAAATGGGTGAGTTATTACATAAACATACATACATGCTATCCCCTCCCCCCTCATCCCCACTCCCAACCCAACCGGTCGAGGCAGATGGCTGCCTTCACAGAGCCTGGTTCTGTCGGAGGTTTTTTCCCCTCCCTATCTTAGGGTTTTTCTTTTGGTTCCTTTCCACTGTTGCTGACTGCTTGCTCATAGGGAATCCAAAAGCAACTTTGGATTGTTAGGTTTTCTGTTCTCTGTGTATAATTCATAAGGTCTGTACCTTATTATGTTAGGCGCTGTGAGATGATGTGTTGTAAATTTGTTCTATATAAAAAAAATTTCATTGAATTTAATTGAATAAAAGTTATATAAAATCCACTTCCACTGTTCCTTTCTAACAGTTCTCAATAACAGGGATATAAGCTATACAGACCATACAGACCCAAACATTTTTCCAAAAGAGGTAAAGAAATTTAGCAACCCTATGGTCCTGTGTGGAACGATGAAGTTACAAGCTATAATTCTGAGAACAAAACCTAGTTAAAGAAGTACAAGAAATCTCTTTTTAACCCATAAACTGACATGTAAAACAGCAGTTAGTGATTTTAGAGGATGTTGCATGTCGGATGGGGATTTATGCATGGATGTAAACTGTATGGTACAGCTACGGACATAGGTTTGGTGTTTGCACAAGTATGATAGTACCAAATCATGATGCTTGGTCTCTCCGTAGATGTCTCTGATCTGCAGCCACTGGCCTCACCACCTGCTGTCCTGCCATCCCCACCCCAACCCCTCCTGCTAGCCCCTCACCCCTCATCCCCACTCCAAACACAACCAGTCGAGGCAGATGGCCGCCTTCCCTGAGCCTGGTTCTGTCGGAGGTTTTTTTTCCCCCTTCCCTAGTCTAGGGTTTTTTTATTCCTTCCCAACATCACTGACTGCTTGCTCATAGGGAATCCAAAAGCAACTTTGGATTGTTGGGATTTCTGTTTTCTGTTCTCTGTGTATAATTCGTAAAGTCCTGTACCTTACTCTGTAAGCGCCGTGAGATGACATAGCTTGTAAATTGTGCTATATAAATAAATTTGAATTGAATTGAATGCCACATTATGAAGAGACATTAACATTAAAATTCAGGTCTCTGTATGGTTTACTGGAAAACTTAAAGGAACCGAGCCAGTGTTAACAAAATTTGCTTCATGTGTGCATTTCTTGACCATATCTTGAGCTGGAGTCCATCACTATGCTAAATAATCTCACAGCGTCCAGACTCCAGCTCTATCTGATGCACAAAAATGACACCTATATCAAACTTCTCATGTCACTCGGGGAAAAAAGAAGGTAAAATAAGAATGTTGAACTCTTTCTTTAACCGTGTCTTTCCCCCTCTTTCTTCCACTTAGCATCCTTCCTGCTCTTTCTTGACAGCCTGCCTTCCCCCACAGATGTATCTGGTTTCAGGATTCACTGACCTCTGCAGTTACAGCCCACCCCAGCGTAGAAATGATATAGCTGTGACTGGTGAAGTGTGTTCACCAGCAATGCCACAAAATTGGCGGGTATTGTCGGAATCACTTTTCGAAGTTGACTTGTTATTATCCAGCGCCAGAGAGGGTTGGTCACCTTGAGGACAGGAGGGAGGAGGGAAAGGGCTCCGGCTGAGACCGAGATGAAGAGATTTTGTGTATTTTTTTCATTAATCACAAGTTTTTAGCTGTTCTTACCACTTATTGGAGAGTTGAGGAGGCAGCTTGACACTTTGTTGCCTGTACAGATGCTACAGTCAGAGTCTCCGGATCGATATTGTAGCCTATAGTTCTGCACAGTAGAGAGTCTCTCGCTGCTCTGCTCATTAGAGATCTGTCTGACCTATAGGTTTACATCAGTGTAGTCCAGCTCCAAACCTGCAGCAACCTAAACATAATGCAATAAGACAGTCTATCACAATGTAAAGGGCACTGTGTAGATTTTTTTCGTCTCATATTACTGACAAAATGGCTTCATTGCTGAGCCTTTTAATAACTGCTGCCTGTGTCACATAACAGGGAAGAATGGAGAGCAGTAGCACCATCTGCTGGTCACACCTGTCATGACAGAAAGAAACCAGACAATATTTGCATCTCCCCTTACATACTGTGTACATATGTGGATTTGCATATGTAAGAAATGTCACCATCCATGGCTGCTTTTCTTACTCTGACAGACAGAGGACTGAGAGACTATAAATGACTAAAAGAAGACAGGCCTCCTCCTGGATTCACAGAAATGTCTCTAGCAATTAGGGAACTTCTTGAAATTTTACTTCTCAGGGAAACTGTCTTTGATGGATTTCCTAGACACTAATTGTGAAGTAAACATGGACTCCTCAGTGACAGATGAAATGATCAGTTTAAGGAGACGGGCGTCCTCAACTCTGTAAGTGCCGCATACACAGCAGCAGCCCCCGGTGGTTCTGTGGTGCCTGGAGAACTTTAATTTATGCTCCAAAAACTTTGTACAAAGTGGTCCATCCAGCAAAGGATACACACTCTGAGCTAGAAACAGTGACATGCAACACTGTCTTTGCATATTTAGTTCACCCAAAAATGTGTTCTTAAGTATTTAAACATTTAACTTTTGCTGCTTCACTTCAGGGAGTATGAATAAGTGTCAAAACATCAGGCACACAGGAGGTGGAGATCTCGCGGTCGCTACTGGCAAACTGAATACAGGCCGAGGCATTTTGAGTGAATTATTCCTTCTTCCTTTCTTGAAAACTGGACAACTCTCACCTTAAAAGTCTATGGGCAAGTGGTCTCTTTTGTAAACTGTCTCTTTTAACAACTGGTGCCACCATTGCAACATTAACATTGTTTGTAAAGGATTAGTTTGAGAATATTACTGGTCCTACACAGGTCTAATGCAAGATTATAGAGGATAGTCAAAATGAGACAAGCATGAAGTTTCAGTCATTGATGAGCTTATTTAGCCACGTCATCGTCAAGCTACACTGTCTCTTCTTCTAGAAAATGCAGATCTATGTAGTCCCTGCCTTTCTCTCCAACTTCCCCTCCCCATTCACTGCAGATCCAGCACACCAGCTCACCCTACGCCCAAACACAGTAAAACTACTCTACACTGCACAATAGCAAGCTGTCATATTGGAGTCATTCAGCCAAAGATGTTCAATAACGAAAGTGATTCTGAAGAAGAAGAATGACACAGAAAGTCACCGTGCAAGTTGGCAGGATTGGTTCTTCAGGTGTGTTACTTGTTTGAGGCTGTCATGGTTACGCTGCAGTTTCATGGTGGAAAAGCTCAGTCACTGTGTCTTCCAGGATGTAATCAACACCATATGGACATGCTTGATTTTCATTGGAGGGGGTCCTTAGGCCCAAAACATTTCAAGAGATGGGTGCCCTCATGTCTAAGTCTTGCCAATCAGACTGAAAAATACTCCACCACTGGCAGCATCTAAATGTCAGCTAAACTAAGGATGAGCAAAGTTCAGACATCAGCATGGCATCCGATCCTTACAACAAAATACAGTGATCTGTTTGTTAAATAATTAAATGACAGCATGTTTTAGGCAAAAGTAGAAGAAATGTTTAATTCTGACTCAGTTTTTGCAATATTTTGTGTTAAAAGTGATAAAAACTCTGTATTCTCTGATTTCAGGTGTCAGCTGTAGTAACCAGAGAAATCTCTGGTTGGGTTTTATAACAGGCAGGAACATTTACCACTTTACTGGGATGCATTATGGGAAGTGTAGGAGTCAGTGTCTGTGCTGCACTGATTTTGACAATTCTCACTGGGAACATGCTCCAGACTGCTCCAAGGGTTGTCATTAAAGCTCTTCTTTGCTGCAAAAACCTGCGAAACTAAAGTTTTTGTGCAAATGTTAACATGTTAACACACACAAGCAGAGATAGTTAACAATGTGACTGACTATTACAAGCTACAATGTGTTAGCCATGCCAGTTTGAGCAGGCTAGCATCCTTATGCATGCATTCAGACACACTCACAGAGCTGCTGGTATGGTAAAAATAGGACATAATAAATGGGGCACAGGCGCTCCAGAAACATTCAGCCACTTACAAACCAACTTCACCCTCCATTAAAACCACTAATTTGTCATTCAGGAAGCACACAGGTTGCTGTGGTGAACCAATGGATCTTGGACACAGTAGGAATTGATGCATCTGACAAAATGCAAGTATAACTGCTCCACGAGGTGGACAAAAATGTTTCTAAAGAGCATTTTTATGTGGATTTGGACTGATGTTAGGCTTGAGTCTCGGTAAATTTTGGTTGATGTCATGTAAATTAAGAATGCCACTGACAGTGCACCAGTTTAAGTCGGCCTTCCTGCAGCCAGAATCTGCGACATCTCTGCTCACACTGTACGGGTCAATCAACCGGCCACCAAGCCCTCACTCTGTCTGTCCACTCCCAGTTCAATAAAAAACATTTCAAACACAATGGCTGTGGCCTTTGTGTTGACAAAAGAGAGGTAGGCAATGCCAGTTTGTGCAATTTTTTCAAGGTGGAGTTGCACTGTTGGTTTTTGTGGTTGATTTAAGTCAGTTTTTACTATGCCGCACCTGCAGTCGATTCAATTCTATTTAAATAGTGTATATTTACGGCACATATCATCACATAGCAGGAAGGACAGAAAATAGACAGTTGCTTTTGGATTCCCTATGAGCAAGCAGTCAGAGAGAGTGGGAAGGAACCAAAAAGCCCCTTTGGATGATGGGGGGGACAACCTCTGACAGAACCAGGCTCAGGGAAGGCGGCCATCTTCCTTAAACCAGTTGGGTTGGGAGTGGGGATGAGGAGGAAGGGGATAGCAGGAGAGGTTGGGATGGGCATGAGCAGACATTTTTTATTTGATTACTTGAGAGTCAGCATCAGAGTGTTCTTATTGAGAGTACTACAGTGGCCAAATTAGACTATTTAGAATATTTAAATTCTTCAAAATAAAAGACAAAGTGTTATTTTGGCAATCTCTCCGAAAACTGTGCCTCCAAAACCGAAGTTCATACCAAACAGAGAATATTCTGTGCTGTTACATGGTCATATTTCAGTGATATGACAGAATACAAGACAAAAACTGAGTTTAGAAAACCAAAAATCATTTACTGGTTTTAATTTACGCCCCTGTCATGTCTCATTGTGGTCAGTTCGGTTCATGTAGCAGCACCTTAAACATAAAGAAGTCTGCTCCTGACTGTCTGCTGCTTGTAATAATATACTGCAGTTGTTTTTGAAAGTATCTACTCTGTTCAAGGATGCTTTTAGGTGGAGCTTTCTTTCAAAGGAATTGTTCTCCAAACAATTATAACTATGCTGGAAAGTCTTCAGTGATTTGGTTTCCCCTCTACTGCTCATACACTTCCATACATCAGCGATAGAAACACATCATTCAAAGCAGCCCTGAAAGTCCAGTTCTGCCGCATCCGTGCTGCTTTATCTTCCTGATATTTAGGTGTGAAATCCTGCTCATCAGTGTCAGGGGGGATAATGAGACCATGTGAGATCTTATTACCTTCCAGCACCGACAGTTTCATGCAGCAATAATTACTCCCACTGGCGGCTTGCTTATTGACGATGCCTGCCCAAAGTATCACTCTGGGACTAATGGTTTCCCTCCTTCACAAGGCAAACAATGGAATGAACACTGCTTCAATCAACTCCGAGTGATGGATTTAATGACAAAATCATTTTTCCTCCGCTTTATGGCCGAGGAGGAGTGACACATGCAGAATAAGATGGGTCTCCGAGGGGATGTGTTTGTGCGAGAGCCGAGCTGTAAACAAGAGCGCGCCTTTTATTTGCTGTGATTTCATTGCGTTTGATGATAAGTGAATGTGACCAACCAATTGCTGTTAACTTGCCGCAAATGAAATGCATTACTATGTGCGAGCGCGACTCCCTCATCAGTTTTTGGCGACGGAGCGATGTCTTTAGGGTTTCGGCGTGGAAAAATGAGCTCTATTGATTTCAGGGAGGGAAGAAAGAGTGGGGGAAGGCAAGCAGAGGGACTCCAACTGGCCTCAGTTGGATCATGAGTTCAACATGCAGTGACAAATGGGCGGCGGAATGAGAAAGAACACTCTGAAATCAAATTGAGTATGGATTGTTGTGGGCCTGGATTTATAGCTCCAGGGTATCCCAAACCTGGAAGTCATAAATTGATGCAGTTGAAATGGGGCGTCAGTGGGGGATTGGTGCTATGATTCGTTTACTGCGCGTGTCACTGACGCACAATACAAATGGCGAGTCATTGTTGTCCCACAACAGGGCTCGTTAATAGAATATACACAGACAGAAGTTAAAGGCCGTGACAAATCTGCCTCTGAGGGCCGAGAGGCTCAGGGAACCAGGAAACAGCCACGTATCTGCGCACCACAAAGCACTGCTCAGGGACAGTGACGGGGTCTGCTGAGGCCACTGGATCGGTCCTCAGGTACAGCAGACTGCACCTCAGGGGCAAAATGTAGGAACTATAAGAGGGAAATTAGTATGGAGTCATATACTCTCACTAGGCAACAATAATATTAATCAGACTAAATGGATAAAGACTAACCCTATGAGGCTGTTTTCAGGGTAATCTCACGAGCTTTACCTTTAAAGCTCTTATCTTGAGCGTTATAGGAACCAGCCATACACTTTTGTCTTCCAGAACATTCAAGGCCATAAACTTCTTCCATCGCTTGATATGATGATACTGGCAGATTTTTCATAGTGGCCTTAAACATCCCATATGGTGGTGTAACCCCTGGGTTATTATTTTTATTCAATTTCTTTATATAAATGTTCATTTGACCATTTAGTGTCTTTGTTTATTTTTCATACAACAGTTCATTTGACTTAGTATGTTTGCTGTACTTTGTGTGTTCTGATGTTGGCGTTAAGATCCAGTACTGTGCATTACTTAGAATGCAGTTATTGTGAATAATAGTTTTCCCGGTTCACCTTGAACGCACCATGAGAAATGCGGACATTCTAACTTGTTGTGGACTTTTACGGATTGGCCACTGAAAGTGGCACAGACCTTCCTGATGCAGGATAAAGGCCTGGAGCACGCGGTTTTTCCCGCGCGAGAACGGGAGAGACTGTGTCGGAGGCAACGAGCGGAGAAGATCCGGGTTGTAGCAGGTGTCTTGCAGCACGTCTGGTGAGCCGAGCAGCCGGTTTTTGGGAGCCCACGGCGTTGGTTCTGGGTGCGGCGGAGAGACTCTACCCCGGTCGTGGAGGACGTTTGGGGAGAAAACTGCCAGCGTTTGCCGTCGTCGAGAAGCTAGCTACAAGCTAGCTACTAGCCTGCATCGGTCCAGCAGTCAAGACGGTGTTCTGCACAGAGCAGAGGAGACCATCATCTTATCAGGTCGGACCCATATCGCTGTACACTCTTGCTGGAGAGGAGTGAGTAATATTGCTCTTGCAGCTGCTTTTTTGACTTTGACTGACAGTCAGGACGCCTATTCAGGTAATCGCCATTTTGTCTTCTACAAACTGATACGTCCGCCATTGCGCTCTCCTCACATGCAGGCCTGCTCGGATGACTTTGATATTTGCCGGCTTTTTTCTTTGTTTTGTTAATATAATTAGGCACACGTGGGCCCACTTTACCATTTAAATGAGTGTTTCTGCAGTGTTTAATAAACTGCCGCTGGTTGTTATGTCATGATGTGTGTGTGTATGTGTGATTTCCTATGAATAGTCCCACAGTCATCGTTACCATTAGGGGTCGCAAGACTTCTAGAAAAAGGTAACGTATTTATTTACGAACCTAAAGCCCTTTATTGATTCTTGAAGAGCAAAACAGGGCTACTGTGGGAATCCATTTTTATTGTGTTTTGTGTTTATTGTAAACTTGGAGGTGTAAAATAAAAAAAGCTGTTAAGATATGAGGATGTTTACTTCCTGACATTCCTCAAGCCCCCCACAACTAGACAGACTTTACAAGCCAGTGAGAATTTAACCTTAGGTGCTGTGTAGCACTTAACCAGCGGTCATCCAGCTCAGACTGTGATTATCAGCTCTTGGTGTCAATCACAGATGGTAAAATGGTAAACTGTAAATGGTCTGCACTTATATAGCGCCTTTTTCTACTTTAGCGGTATCCAAAGCGCCTGCCATTTGGAGCAACTTGGGGTTCAGTGTCTTGCCAAAGGACACTTCGGCATGCAGAGGGGCCAGGATTGAACTGCCAACCTTGCAATCAGTGGACAACCCGCTCTAAAACCTGAGCCACAGCTGCCCCAGATGCAGACAGTCTGTTCTTCCTGAAGGGGACAGGAACATCCATCCATTCATTATCAATGCACCGCTTAATCCTCTGTAGGGTCGCTGGGGCGCTGGAGTCTATCCCAGCTGACTAGGGCGAAGGCAGGGGACACCCTGGACAGGTCGCCAGCCTATCACAGGGCGGGGCAGGAACAGCAGCCGCTCATTAATTTTTAGAGAAAAACAGCCTGTTTAGGACACCCCTAAAAGCAGCGGTTTTACTGTCATGACGAAATGAACCATGGTTGTAGTATGTAAACACAAACTTTGGGACATGTAAGACTTTGATGAATTTGCTAAAAAAAATAAAGGCACAATATAGAAAATGCAATGTCAAGGGAACAACATTGCGCCTTATGACATCCTTGTGATTTTACATGTATCTTACCGTAGTAGCTGGCAGTAGAGATATCGTTTCATAGTTGTGTAGAGGAGATTGTCTGGAATCTAAAACTATCAGGACCACATTGGTTGGGATACTGTATGACTTAGAAATTGAGTAAACTGTTCGCTTAATGCCAAACAGGAGTTCAATAAGGAGAGATCACATGAAAGCAAAGAACAAAATTGATTTCAGAAACATGAATGTGGTAAATCAAAGTATTCTATATTTGTGACATCACAGAGCAGAATCCCAGATGAAGGTGGGAGATAAGGACAGGACCTCCCACGGTGCAGACATCAGGAAGGAGGGCTGATCTCAGAGGAAGAGTGATGGAATTACAGTGATTTTAAGAACGGAGTCGGAGCTTATTGGAGAACATTAGCTGAGAGAGGGAGTAGTGACGTTCAAATGAATAATTAGGTGATTCTGACAGCTTGGAAAAACGGAAATGATGACGAGAACAGAGCAGCAGGAGTAACCCACATTCAAGGAAAAGAATAAAGAGAAGGTGAATGAACAGATTTTCCTTATTGAACTTATGCATAAGTTTTGTTGGATGTCATTGCTTGATTCATTACATTGACCACATGCAGTCCTTGTGATCTCAGCACTATGTTGGAGACAATACACAAATATGCTATAATTAAAAAAAAAAAACTCTTTAGTGCACGGATACAGAAACAACGGGGATTCTGTGACGTCTTCAACCAAGAATATCTGCTGTATGTTTCTAAATATGAACACATTTATGAAGAGATGAGTTCAAGAGCAACTCAAACCAGAGTAATGGCTGTGGAGATGAACGCACGGGTTGCAACTATGATTAAATCTGGCGTAAATTCAAAATTATTTTTCTCACCGACACTTTATCGGACACACAACCAACCAGTGTTGCTGGAAGGGTCAAATCATGCAATTTCAGTTGGTATGTGCTACCCCTCGCTGTCATAAGTCCTTAAAGAGACATTAAAGTGAGAAAAAGGGATGGAAATATGGATATAAGTGAACCTGTTGGGCTCGTAGTGTTCGAAGGCTTGTCACTCATCTTTCTTTGAAATTATTCATTTTCAAATGAACTGAGCGACAACCAAGACATCACTGAACATGTACTAAATAAAGAACTCGCATTATGAATCATTGTATTAGTGAATTAGCAACTGGTAGGCATGCCAGCTGATACTATCCTTAAGTCTAGTGTCATGGACCTGCAGTACAGATCTGATTATTCATGCAGATACAGATCAGAAAAATCAGTTAATGTTCACAGTAAACATCAGAATAAGGCTAAATGTGCTCTCAGTGCTTCTGGCTGTGGCGGGATCATTGGTTGAGCTGGTTTGAGTGTTGATCTCCTGAGAGTTTTCTCAGAACAGAGCAAAGAACAAAAACCATTTAGAGCAACACTTTTTTGATGGTCAGAGGAGAACGGCTATCGAGGTGGCAGAAAGGCTACAGTAACTCAAATAAGGACTCTTTATACCTGTACTGAGAGAAAAGCAGCTGAGACTCACAACACGTCCGACTTTGAAGTAGTTGGGCCACAACAGCAGAAGACCAGTCAGGTGTCTCTCCTGTCAACCCAGAACAGACATCTGTGGCATCTGTGAGCACAGTCACCAAAACTGGGAAACATCACATGGTCTTATCCATCTTGATTTCTGCTGAGGCTACAGATGGTAGGCCTCAATTTGGCAAAAACAACTTGAATCCACGGACACAGTCTGCCTCGTGTCAGCAGTGCAGGTTGTTGATGCTGTAATGATGTGGGGAATTTTTTTCTCGGCAAACTTTTTTGGGGCCCATTAATACCAATCAATCACGGTGTGAACACCACAGCCTGCCTGAGTGTTGCTGCCGACCATGTCCGTCCATAATGACCACAGTCTACTATCTCCCACTGGCGGCTTCCAGCAGGAAAATGCACCACGACACAAAGGGGAAGTCAAACTGGTTTCATGTGCATGGCAGTGAGTTCAGTGGACTTATCAGTCCGCAGATGAATATCCAGTACAAAACTGTTGGGATGTGGTAGAACAGGAGATTGGCAGCCGACAAATCTGCAGAAATGATGTGATGCAATTATGTCAACATGAAGCAGAATCTCAGAGGAATGTTTCCAACATCTTCTGGAATTCATGACACCAAGAACTGAGGCTGCTCTGAGAGCAAAGGGAGGCGGCCCAGAGTCAGTAGGATGTTCTCAATGAAGTGCTCCATGAATGCACACTTACATTTCAAGGAACAAAGTAAGAAAAACATTCAAACTGTAGCGCTGCTGAGTTCCACATGAGATTCAGTGAGTTAGTTCACTTAGTTCACTCTTCCTCCTCCTGTTCTGTACTTTAAATGAGGAAACTCAGTGGTTTCTTTTGATCACTCAACCAACTCAGATTTAAAAATGAAATAACAACTAAAATTGGATATTCAGTGTACTATGTTTTTTATCTTCTAATTGGAATGAAATGTGATCTCAGTGCACATCTGTATGAAATGAAGATTAAATAAGTCCAACGCTCCTCTGCTCATCCACTGTGTATCCTCTGTTCATCTGCTCGGCGATTTGTTCAAAGAACACTCCCCTTTTGTACTTAGTTTTTTATGCGTCTGATGATTTTCTATCTGAACCAGCAGGACAACATTCAATTATTTTCTTTAGAATAGTGCTACAGTGGTTAGTCGCTGTTGCCTCACAGCAGCAAGAAGCTTCTGGTGACCAACCTGCTGGTCAATGTGGAGTCTGCATGTTCTCCATGTGCCTGTGTGTGTGTTTCCTCCCACAGTCCAAGGAATTACATGGTAGGGTAACTGGTCTTTCTAAATTGGCTGTAGGTGTGAGTGTGAGCGTGCAATCAATTGAGGGTTACATAAAACCGCTTATTATACTGTGTGTGAGACCTCATGTACCTCCGTGTGGCAGTCCTGCCTGCTTAAGCTAATGATAAGTGACCAGAGAAATGGCTGTTTGGCTGACAGTTTTTGCCACAAAATGAATTAATGAGACATTGTGCCACCCCAGTGTGTGTAATTGTGTCCGCCTGACCATCCCTATTAAAAAAGGATTTCATTTAAAGTTCCTCAGTATGAACTTTTATGCTGCGTTTGCTTTCATCTTACTTCAGCTGAGAAGCGTCCTCCATCCTGAGGCCTCCAGATCTGTGGGGCTTGAGCAATAGTAGCAGGTTCTGTTGTGTGAAGCAGTAAACTTTCACTTATTTTATCTTAGCAGTCCACTCAGATCTGTGTCTTCCCTAATACTGGATCTACTAGTATTTACATTTAAAAGGTAAAGCGCACTGCAGCACTTCTTGCTGCTGCTGCTGCTGCTTTCTTGGCAAGTTTGTGGTTGAAGTAATGCAGCACTGCCCTTTATGACTACACATGTAAGTATCGTTAATACAATAGGACTTTTATGTCACTGACGATGTGTTCATATTTTTATTCAGATTAAACGCCTTGTTGTTGAACGTGCATTTACGAATCTACACAGTTTGCACTTTACCGCAGACACCCTTTGGTTTATGGCTCATTATTATCATATGCTGTTAGATATCTCGGAAGTAAGTATGGTTATAGTCTTTTAGTTAAAAAAAGATGGCCCAAATGTGTGCAACAGCACTGGATTGTTTGTCTTCACCAGTACTGTCTTACTGTATCTCTAGTACCTTCTATGAAAACTGTACAAATGGTGAGGCAGATCAGGTTACAGCTGACCTTGTGTTCTTCTATCGGCGAAAGGTTGAAGAAAAGAAAAAAATAACATGTTGGTGACAAATGTTTAGCGCTGTAGAATTGTTTCTATGGACTCTAAGAGGACTTTACATTTACCAATATGTGCCACCAGAACAGCTTCAGTCCACCTTGGCATTGATTCTCTAAGTCTCTGGGGCCAGTACAGTCTCCAAGATACTCATTCACTTTGTTTTGGTGATGGTGGTGGAGAACGCTCTCTACCACGTTGGTCCAAAACCTCCTCTAGGTGTTTAATTGGCACCATAGCAAAAGATTTGCATCATTTTCCTTCTCCTCAAACCATTCAGTGAGCCCTCATGTTCTATGGATAGGCATATGGTCAACCTGGAAGAGTCCACTCCCATCAGGATTGAAATATTTCATCATTAGATGATAAAATTATATGAAGCACAAGTTTTGAATTGACTTGCAGTGACTCTTGACAAGTGGACCCAAACCATGCCAGGTAAATGCCCCCAACAGCACAACAGGGCAACCACATTTCATTACTGTATGGGGCAATGGTGCCAAGATGTTTGTTTAGTTTGCCACTAGCCTGTATCTTCATATTTGCTTTCTGAATTCCTTGTGCCAAACAGGTGTCAAAAGGTTTATATCTGCAGTCTCTCTCCATGAATCCTGTTGATTTTAGTAACATTTTATCAGCTTCAAATGCTGCAGCAGTTGATGCACTATAATACTGTAAACATCCCCATTTCATTTAAAGGTGAAAACACCATAAATCATTGCAGTTGTCATATTCTAACATCCTCACAAATATGGATTTCAATTGGACAGATGCAGAAAACTTGAAAGAAGCTCAGTAAAGATAATTAACCCTCGATAACTTCAGTGTCACTCTGGACCTGATGTCCACCAGAGCAGACATTTCATTTTGAAAAAATAAATAAAAAACAAACTCAAACTGATACATTTTATATGTTGATAGTATATCCAGCCCACGGAAGTGTTTATCAATAATAATAATAATAATGATGCATTGGTTTTATATGGCGCTTTTCTAGGCCCTCAAAGACCCTTTACATTGCATTATTCATTCCCTCCATACTCCATGGTGGTAAGCTATGTATGTAGCCACAGCTGCCCTGGGGTAGACTGATGGAGGCGAGGCTGCCAGTCTGCAACATCGGCCCCTCCGACCACCACCAACCACTCACTCTCACACTGCATCCACCCAGGCTTCCTGGTGTTCCCTCATGGTCTCCATACTGACCAGGCCCAACCTCGCTTAGCTTCCAAGCTCTGATGGGATCGGGCATCCACAAGTTCAAGAATCACCTTAGCTGGAAGATGAAATGTCAGATTTTTAAATACTGCATTCCTATTAGTTGAGCCAATAAATCATAATGTCTGTTGCAATAGATGCTGGGTCTGAAGGCATCAGGAAAAAAGCTCTATATAAAAACAGATTTTTTCTGGTGAACATGCTTTGAAGTGAACAGGGATCTGAAAGCAGCCTCAACAAACACACACAATAAACAAAACATTTATGCAAAAGGAACATTTTTTATTCTAACGTCATATCTGTTATAATAATACTATGCTATGTATATATATATATATTTATATATTTGTATTTATATTTTTACATAGAACACAAGCTACTAAGGAATACATACAGTACAGTCAGCAACATAGAAAAATATTAGAGTAGTATTGGCACAGATGAAGTAGTATTTACCGTACTTTACATGTTGTACATTCAGCAAAAGAACTGCAGAATGAAATAAATACATGTTCCTCACAGTGACGTCAAACATCTTCTACATTCAGTTCAAACACATGGAGGGTGACGCAGCGATGAGCGGACGATGACAACGCGTCTCCTTTCATATCGAACACCAAACATACGCACGCACACACACACGTGCTACACACAGAAAAAAGACTCTCAGTAAAGGGCAATCAAATACAAAAAGGTTCAAGTCAGCTAGTTTTGAAGGTTGACAGCACTTGCAAGGATCTATTGAGTTTATGGATCACCTCTGAATTCACTCTCGGTTATGACAGCAGCATAAATGTACAGTTAACACTCTCAGAGACGTGTTCAATCACACAAACTTACTATTTTTTGGGGTGACGTTCATACTTTTTTTTTTCCCGGATTCACAACCGCAACTTCCAGTGAGACCTTTTACAGGGCAACCATCCATCTCATCAGACTATTTCATATTTGCCCTTGAAGCCGCCGATCTCCACACCTCTCAAACACTTTTTCCCTCCATTGATTCCCGTTGACCCCTTTGGGTAAACAAACCCTAAACACACACAAAGGAGCAGCAAACAAGCAAAAGCCTCATCCATATACAGGATGTGTGTGTGTGTGTGTTTGGGGGGGGGGGGCTGTGGGCTAGGGAATGATGCATGATGCATGGCAGCTCCTACAGATTGCTTACGCAGCTCTGCTCAGTGGCTTTTTGGGAACTTTCCCTGCGTCCTAAAGGAGCCCATTTGATTAGAGTCAATCACGGTGACACTCTGCTTACCGTGCAGCAGCTTCCACACGGAAAAAAGAGCACTTTGCGATGTCATCGGTTGTTCTCCGAGACAGCACACTTTGAAGACGATACAATGCTTGAATGGCCAAGACGGACAGCCGAGGTTAGATTCGACAATGAGCGCAGGACACGACCTTCTCATCTAAAAAAAAAAAAAAGCTGTTCATGTTTTAACAGAAAAAAAGAGCTGTTTGTATTTTGTAAAGCTAGTGGAGGTTGATTCAAGGTTGTCAATAAAGTGCACTTGCCATCACACCAGTGCAAAGGTTAAAATATAGCTCTCTGTATGTACATAACTACATATGCAGCAGATGCACAGCCTCCGCTGGATATGAGACGTCTCTGATAACAGTTCTCTAATGTCGGAATATGTAAACATCACCTGATGGACAGCTCAGCGGTGAGGAAACGGTCCTCACCATGACGCTGGAAAACAACACTTGGCGTGTGACAGCAGAGGAAGAAGGATTGGAAATGCTTCTTTTTAGACTGATGAGATGTTCAAAACATGGCACCGCACATGTTGACGAACATGAGACTGCTACGACAGCGCCTCCCTGCTATCACCATGCATCGCGTTGATTAGATAGACAGTGTGTGAGCGAGAGTCTTGGCAGTGGGTCTGTATTACATAATATCAAGCGGTTTGGTAGAAAACAAAAGTGATGACACCCTGATTTACACCGTTTAAAACACAACGAATTTCAAAGGAGAATTTTCATCTACAGTTTCAAACGGCTCAAGATAAAGGAAATGTCATTAGACAAGACTGCAGTCATTAATAACAGTTTTTTCACATTATTAGTATATGATATCCACTCTTGGTTATATTAGTAAGCCTGTTTGCTGCCAACAGTTCAAGGAGCAACATGAAAATGACTCATACCTTAAGTGGCTCATGGTGGTCGTCATAATTCGGTAAGTTTGCTTCAGTATCTTTGATGTCCTTTGCAAAAACTTTCATTTGCTAAGCCCCACCCATGAATAGCAGTCACCCAATCACAAATTAGCCTTTCCTTTCGCAATGTTAAGAGTAAATACTACTTGAAAATATACAATCAGAAGCCAAGCAGTCCAGTGGGGTTAAGTTAGAATGAAAACTCACCTTACATTTTCCATAATGTCATGTAATGTAGTCAAGCCAGAGACGATGTTTTAACCAAGTTTTAGAGGTAACATTTGCTCAATTACCTAGCTACACCTGGAAAAACTCTCTCGACAGTTGACAACAAAACGGAGAGCAATGAAAAGTTGTGTGGCTAAGGAGGTCTGGGCTCAGCAAACCTTCAGTTTCTGAATTTAGTCACTCAATGCGTCAATCAGTCAGTGCAAATAATCCAAAAGTGAAGGCTAACACAGCAGATAGAGCCATTCTTCTTAAATGGTGTACAGTTTAGCATTAGTAAATGTATAAAATAAGCAGACTATACTGAATTGTAGGCTACATGGGGTAACACTTCTGCCTGTGCTGTATAACACTTTGCTCTTCGTTTGACGGATTTGATGATAACAGCACACAAAAGACCACATTTAAATGGACTACTTACAGTGTGGACACGGAAGCGGATAAAAATAAATAATTTGAAACAGTATCTTCATTTCTGTATAAAGGAACATCTAACAAAATACTTCATGTACAATCAAGGGGATAAATGCAGCGCATCTATTGCCTTGGTTCTAAAGATAGTGTAAGACTATCATCGGCGTAACCCTTAAAGAAGAATTCAATCAACGACTGATACTGAAGGCTCTAAACCAACTCTAAAGGGAAAGCAGGTAAATGCTTTAGTCCACAATTAGCATCTGTTAGTGTTCTTGCTGAGAGGTTATTCATAAGGCCAACAAAACATCTACAATCAATCCTGTCATCGATGTCAGATGTTTTGTTTTGCATGGCTGCATGTCAAACTCAGACTTCTGAGTTAGCAGTTTGAACAGTCACAATACACGGATCCTTTAATAACAGCTGCTAACAATCCTAACAAATGGGATATACAGTTCTGGCCACTTGGATACCAGGAATTATATACATGACATGTACTGTACAGGGGGAAGGTAGGGACCTTATGCTCCAAATCCGACTCCATCTACCAGCATCTGTCCTGTAGGCCTGCAGTAGTAGCACCGTTATTTGAAGTAGTTGAGCCCTGCCACTAAGAAGAACTTCTCCAGGAAAAGCTCCGAGTCCAAGACGGCGATGTGGGCGGCGCGGCCGATCAGTGTGTTGGCTGTGTTGGGCAGAGCGTGGAACACATTCTGGCGGATCAGCCGGCACTCCTTAGCCTCCACAAGTGGCTGCAGGAGGTTGTTGATCATCTCGGTGTACACGGGCCCTGCAGGGCAAAGTAGAGGAAAGATACGGTGAGTCGTATGTTCTAAGTGCAGCTGACAACTATAGTCGTTGTCAACAAATCTGATTAGCTCCGTTTGTTTACAGATGAATTGTTTTTTTACGAAATTGTGACAACATCATTTTAAAATTGGAAAACCGATGATGATTTATGATTTATGATATTTAGAAGCCCCAAATAGAATTTCAATGTATGCACATGCATTGTACTTAAATGATGTATAAAGCTATAGGCTCTTGTTTCACTACAGTTAAAGTCAACCTGGGTCGGGGCAGTCAAATGACACACAGGAAATGAGACACTTCAAAAAAGATAAAGAAAAAGATAAAATAAAATTGCTCGATAGAATGTTCAATAGTTTTACTAAAATGCATTACATGCAAACCATAAAAGCACATAAATAAATGCAACGTTTGGTTTTATAAACAACTTGAGGAGGTGCTCTCCCTCCCTGATTCATAAAGAGCCTTTCATATCCTTTGATAACTGAATCCCTTTCTGCTGTGTTGCTTTCCCCATTTTCGTCCGTGCAGGTCTCCTGAGACATGCTAGTCCACACCCGTAGACCTTCCCTGTTTGAGGCCTCGGCCAGCAGGGATCTCTGGCTGCCCTTGCGAGACCAGCGTTGTAGTCTATAAAAACCCACGACTCTGTGTCCCACACCACCTCCACCAAAGTGACCCTACCGGCAGCCTGCTCTAAGGGCTGACGGACTTGACGTCAGGGTTGATGCAGAGGTCAGAGTAGAGTCCCTGTCCACTGACACCTGATCCTGAGCAGCCATCAGGAACCTTAACCTCAGTGCAAGCACAGTGCAGGGGCTTCACCCTGGTCTCCTTCCATGTGCATCCAGGTACCTGACGCTTCCTTAAACCTTTTGTTCACCAGCATCTTTAACGTTTGTTTATGTATTGCATGTTATTGATATTGGTTTAGTTTACGTCAAAGCTGATTAGACCTGCTTTCTTTATTTATTGTGTATTAAGCTGAGATTCTCTCTTTCTCTAAGTTTATTTAAATACTTTTTCACGGCACCACATGTGTTGGAAGCATGCTAGCCTTAGCCACCATGACCTGCAGGTTCTACCAGATCAAGTATGTTGTAACACCAAACCCCTGACTGGACTGAGCTGATCAAGGATGAATTCTACCGCTTTTCATTTCAACTTCAACACATGGTTTCTTCTTTCAAAAGTAACAAAGTGGCGCTCTAATTGATTAGCTGAGTTCAAGATCAGTCCTCAGTATCTACATACTGCAGGTACCAAGGCAGAAAAGATACAATGTTACACAAAACTATTGAAAGAAGAATCCATTGTAGCATGAACAAGTGTACTGACCTGTGGTTCTGTCTTTGAGAGCAGTTTTGCACATCTCTATCCTGGCAGAGTGGAAAGGAACATAACGGTCCTGTGGAGACGCCACCAACACCACGTTCTTGAAGAACTGGAGGCCTAAAATGACACAAAACAAACGGGTAAGAGAGGCTGCAGGGAGTGTGCGAGAGAGAGAGAGGCAGAGAGGGCACGACAGAGGAACGGAGTGAATCAGTTGTAAAATGCAAAGTACAATCACAAAGTGCAATGACAGGCTTGATGCGATAAAGCTGTGTTTTTTTATTCTCCAGTCTCCTGTGTGTGCTTTTAAGAGAGTGCACTGGTGGGTTTCCAATGACAGGGTTTGGATCATTTTGTCAGCCTGCCACAGCTCTAGAAGGGGGAGAGAAAAAAAAAAACGTTTTCAGGCTTATCTTCTTCAAGCCTGTGTGACAAACGACTGCTTTGTTCCACTCACACAGTGGGGAGGCCTCTCACAGGCCTCTCACAGCTCGCTGGCAGGGGTTTGAGTGTTAGCGAGCTGACACATACAGAAATTTGACAAAAAAGACAAGATGACAACATTTTCATGAATATTTGAACAGACTGTCTTTCAAGTAATAGTCTGTAAAGAAAGGCAGTCAATATATTGCCTCTGTTTCACTTTTGGCCGCTTTCATCCCGTACCTGGTTTCTGACTCAGGAGATAGAGGAATGTTTTCCGTGGATCTACGTGATCTCTGAAGGTGAGCTGCAGCAAGGATCCGGATTTCTTCAGCTTCTGCATTAACCACAGACCTAAGAACACACACACACATGCAGTCAGGCCTCCACAGCCAGTAGCTGAGCAGCATGATATTCTTAGATAAAAGACCAAATGCTGCTGAGAAACGCAGGATCCTGAGATGCAGCGCCGCACAGCAGCACATCTGCAGCGTGCCTCCTTCCCAGAGCTGAGCGGTGGCCTCACCTGTGCTGACCAGCGCGCTGTTGTTGTACAGCGTTCCCAAGTGTGGTCCTGACAGCGAGAGGAAAGTGTGCAGTTTGGGCAAATAGCAGCGGAAGCGAGGCCTCGTCAGCACCGAGCGGATGATGATGTTCCCCAGAGAGTGGCCGATGAAGCTGTTGGCCGAAGACAAACAACTTTCAGAGAGAGAAACTTGCAGCTTGAGTGGGCGGCAGGAAGAGAAACAGTGCCTCCAACGCTGCTGACCTACGACACCGTGCAGTAGCTTATCATAGACTGCTCTGGAAACAGGAACTGGTTGCAGCGGAAGCTATTTTAGAGATCCGTGCTACAGCATTTGGTAATTAGAGAAAACCCATTAACTTGTTAAATGTTTAAACATTATCAAAGGCAAAGACAGCTTAATGTTGCTAATATAGAGGACATGCCATATGAATTAATAGCATCTTCACAGCAGTGGGAAATATTAGATTCATCAAGCTATGTCTGTCACTTAGTTTAATTACTGTACTGTTGCAGCTCTACCCAAAATCCCTCATCGGCATGCCTGCTCCTTCTCATCTGTCTCCTACCAAACTAAATATAGAGGTAATGTGGAAAGAACCAGATGCTGCTGTGGCAGTCCATTGCTTTTGTCTTTGATACTTGCTCTCTAGAGAATACGTCACAATAAGAGAGTTAAGAAACTTGGGTAGAAACTCTTACAAAGAAATAAATTGGCACATTGAGGGCAATTAACCAGGAAGATGAATAGCTTAATTTGATTGGAAGCAGGCAGCACAGTGCTGCACAAAGGAGCACAGTCTATCAAGTGAAAGTCAGAAGCTTATTGGCACTGTATGATAAGAGCTTTTCATCCATTTTGTGCCACTTATCCATTTTGAGTCAATGCATTATCATGAAACAGTGATCCTCATAAGTTAAGACGTTCACACTGAGCACAAGAATCAATGCCCAGTCTCTGCTGCCATCTGCTGACCAGACTGAACGCTGCCGTGTGATGCCACAAATAATCAATTAAAATCAATCAGACGGAGGTTTGTCAGTAATGTGTACGCTGCACAGTGTTAAACCTGAGCGACTGACCTTATCCTGCCTATGGTGAGGTTGTACAGCTGGATATGCTGAATGATCTCATCCAGCAGCCTGTCCGTCATGGTGTCGAAATCTGCAAACGTGTCAGCCTGCGGGCGGGAAATGGCAGAGGAAAGCACGGCCGTCAGCGCTCTGCAAATTGCCTTGAAGCGCTCTTCACAGGCGGCGAGCGCACACGTGACATCAAATTTGCTCCCATCGCCATCAAACGCACCTGGTTCCTCTCAGACATGAGGAAGTCGAGCCTGGATCCCGGCAGTCCCAGCTCGATGAAAGTCTTCACCAGTCGAAGGTCTGCGCTGTTTCCTGGAAGCAGAGGAGGAAATTAGGCTCACAGTTTGCAGCTCATCATCAATCATTTAACAGATACCTGGAATGTGTTTTAAGGAATTAGTATTCACAGACTATACAGTGCAGTGTGATACTTCAGATTGTACGACATAGTCTCATATTACATTTACAATGCTAATAGGAATCTAAAACAAGGATGTACAGAATGCTGCGGACGTGTCAGTTTAATAGCTCGTACATTCCAAGGGGGAGACTGCAGTGAAGCAGAACATTTAGCTGTGTGAAGCCTCACCATCAAGCCCGTGGACACACACCACAAGGTGTATGCCATCATCAAACTCCTCGTCGTCCTCCTCAGGGGGGAAGTAGGGCAGATCTGATGCCAGCAGAGGAAGGTCGCTGTACAAGCTGGCCTGGAAGCTCAGCTCTTTCAACAGCTCCTCTTTGGCTTTGTAGAAACTAGAGGAGAGGGACATGACATTTGGGGGGAAAAAGCAAGAGATATTATATTCTGTATGTTAGCAATAAAATGAAGAACTTTCCTTTTATGTGCAAAAAAATAAAGCTGATCTACGATTTCATTCTACCAAAGAGTTAGTATAACATTTAAAGTGCATTTCTTGCAGTTTTCACCCTTTGGGTCAAAATATAATAGAAAACCTACCGTGCATCTCTGTATTTGATTAGTAGCATTTCACTCTTCCCACTTCTGAGCGAACCAAAGGCTTCTAAACAAAAGTTTTAGACTCACAAGTAAGCTCCTCAAAGTTTCATTACCCTGTCATCCCGCCAGGTTACAGATTTCGTCAAAACAAATCCGATTCCAGTTCCTGTACTTCCAACTAATCAGGATGGATTTGTCTGCGCGCTCTTTGATGTGATTTAATACACTCAGGAGGCATTTCACCTCGTCTTGACTTGCTCGCTTCAAATTTGCCCTCACTTCATTTTGTTATGCTAGACTTTCCAAGGATGAGTAACTGCCAGCTACTGCACCAGATGTCAACAGCCGTCTCCCATAAAGCCTTGTGCTTTGGCCTTGTTTCCTGTAGTTGGTGTGGATTATAATCTCGCTCCTACAGAGTTTTCCTTTGGGAAGACAGCCCAAATATTTGGAAATGTTGTTTACTGACATACAAGTCAGAAAGGCATTATTCTCCCTTGCCTGAACACACATAACACGTTTGAGCTTTCAAGTCCGCCCTAAATCAAAAAAGCCACTACTTATTGAAGTTGAAAATCTTGTCAAAAGGGTTTTCCAAGTTCAGCGTTCGGTGAGAAGCAGTTATGCATCAAAAAAGTCTCCAAGGCTTTGATTGGAGAGGACATGTTTGATTGATAGCTGAGTAGACAAGCAGCATGACGCTGCATTTCAACTTAAACATACCTGACCTTGTACTTGGAGTGACTTTGGAAGAAGGACTAAGAGCATTTGAGATACTTGGGCCAGGTTCATGCACCCTTACGACACTCAGAACGGCAGTGAACACAGAAATATGTTATAATGTTAACACCTTACATGGTGGGCAATGGATATAAAGCCATACAGTCATTTCCTCTGACTTAAACACTGCCAATCCTCTGTTTCATTAATATATCCAGTTACGCTCTGCAGATATTGCAAATATTCATATGTTGCTCTATGCACAGTATAACATTATCAAACTTGTAGCTTAAGTCAAGAAACTACTTAACAAGTATAACATAAAATATTAATTTACCTAGCTAAATGAAATATTAAGGTTAAAACCCTACAGTATTATTTATTATGTAAATTTATCTAAGTAATTTAAATATTACAGTTTTATAAAGTACCAATTTAACTGACTCATTTAAATATCAAAGTCAAGACCCTACAATGTTATACTGACAATAAATTTACCTAAATAATTTTAGATATAAATTAATAATATAAATGTTGAGACCTTACAATAATATATAAAAATTAATAATTTAATTCAAATTAACCTGACTAACCAACTAAAATATTAGGGTTAAGAGGCTACAATATTCCATCGCCTGACTGAAATTATATTACTAATTCAGAAAATGAAATAAAATTATAAAGAAAAGTGAATCCAAAGATTTCCAATGAGCAAGCACATTGGTGATAGTGGAGAAGAAGAATTCCCTTTTAACAGGAAGAAACCTCCATCAGAACCAGGCTCAGGGAGGGCGGCCATCTGCCTCGACCAGTTAGGGTGAGGGTAAAGTAACGCTACTTGCAAATTTAAGCTTGCAATTATAAGGACAAGGGATGTTTGGTCAGTCAAAGCAAAGAATAAGGAGTGAACACACTCACACAAGTTGAAATAAGTTGGTAAACTGATTTTTAAAAAAAAGTTGTTCAAGTTGTCCAGCTAACAAGCTAGTTTGCTATCTGGACTGCATTTCTTCTGGCAGATGTCTACTACACTGCAAAAAGTCAACATCTTACCAAGTTTATTCATCTTATTTTTAGTCAGAATGTCTCAACCCACTTGATTTAAGATAAATTCACTTTAAAAGTAGCATTTCAGCAAGATGGAGGGACTTGTTTTAAGACAATTTTCACTTGTTCTATTGGCAGATTTTTTTCACTTATTTTGAGGTAAAAGTGCCTTGAAATAAGTTTTTTTCTTGTTTTGGGAGGGGCATTTTTTCCAGTGTAGCTTATTCAGCAAGCTAGGACTTGAGTCCCTGTTAGTTGATTAGAAGGAGACATTAGTTAGAAAGCTAATGTGGATTGTGTTATGTGTCTATGTAGTGGACTTGGACAAGGTTAAAAAGTAATTCTGCCTGCCACGAAGTTATTGCTGTCACAATCTATTTATGTAAAGATACAGAGGTATTCTACCTGCAAGAACGCTAATGCTAATTAGAAAGTTGTAGTTTAAAGTCAGTTTATCTTTTTGTGTTGTGTAGCAGGATGCTATCTAGCTATTAGTAAGCATCAGTGTCAGACAAAGGGACAGTGGCATTCATGCTTGGACATAGGGGAGACTTCAGTTGGAGTAAATTTACAGAACATTTTTGTCTTTTCAACACTAAATTTAGCAAAAACAAAACTCACTTTAGCATTCGTTCATTGGTCTCGTCATCCATGTTCAGGGGACTGAGCGAGGATGAGGAAATGATACCAAAAGAGCCCAGGGGCTGATGGGTGATTGGTGAGGTAGCCTGGCGAGTGGACATTCCACTTATGGAGGGAGAGTCTCTCAGGACAGATGAAAATGGCAGACAGGTCGGAGCACAGGACACGGACATGTTCACCACCTCCACCATCTTCTTATTCACAAAGGCCAGCCCCGAGTTAGGGATCTTAGAGGGCTTATTCTGGCAGTCCAATGGCTCTTTGTCACTGGTTGGTATCCCATTGAGCTCAGCAGATGATGTGATATCGCTGGCTGTCAGCCCTGTGAGGTCGCTTGGCCTCTGTGTGGTAGCCAAACTGTTGGGGAGGTCATTGGAGTGTGGTGGTTTTAGAGATGTCTGCGAGGGATCCAGATATTCGTGGTCCTCAACACTAAGCAGTTTGCTCTGGTGGAAACTTTGGCACTCATCTCCAGTGTTAATACTCTCCTGATCTGCCACACTTTTATGCACGCATGGTTTGTTTCCACAGCTGCAGGGCGCTGTTTCCGATTCAACAAGATGCACATCCTCCACTGAGGCGCTTACTTCACTCATGTGCGTTTGATGGTTCATATTCTCCCTCTGGCTGCCAATAACAGCACTTTCCTTCACATGAGAGCTTTCTACTGACTCTTGTACAAGCAGCACTTCAGACACACCACTTAACACTGACTTGATTCTGTGTGTCTCTGACAGGTACTGTGGAGAATTTGACTTTTCAGAGCTAATATTCTCCTTGAGAATGGGGCCAAGATTTGCCGTTGAACTCGTGTCTAACAGGGATAATTCTGATTGCTCTGAATCCAGGTTGCTGTTCAAAGAGGAACAGTTTATCCTACATGAATCCTGGTGTCGCACTAAGCTCTTACTGTCTGTTTCCTGGTTATGCAGCATGTGGTCCTCGTCTGCATCTTCTGGGCTACTTATCTGCGGCGCAGAGACTGACTTGGTGAGTTTGCTGAGCTGCCTCTGCTGCTGGTCCTCCTCGTAGGGCAGGGAACTAATGGACGTGAGCGAGGCCTGTATACCTCCACTTGGAAGGCTGCCATTGCTCTCCATCTGCAGGCCTTCCAAAGAGCTGCGATGGACCGGGTGGTGACACACTATCTGCTGTGGGATCTCCCGCTCACTGGAAAAGTCCAGGGGAGGTCGACCTCGCAGTGCGACCTCCACAGGCCAGGCCACCGAGCTTGGCTCGCTCTCAATACCTGAGTCAGAGATAACAGAGGACGAGCGCTTCATGATCTTGGAGCCGACCAAGCCTCCACGATGAGTCATCTCTTTTCTGAGCTCACCGGGGAAAGGAGGTATAACTGGATGCACATAGGCAGTGGGTAGGCTGCTAAGAGGGACATCCTCACTCTCATCATCCATGGAGTGATTTAAAGGCATGGCAATGTCAGACTCCTCTTCGTTGTTTTCATTCTCCCCTGCATTGCTGTGGTTGGTGGCATCACAAAGCTGGATAATTTCTGTTACGTGATGAGCAGGGGACTCCTCCCTACTGTGAGCAGAATCAATGATGGGATTGTGGTTTGAGGAGACATCCTGAACAGCCTCTCCTCTGTATGGATACACATCACAAGGCTTAATGTACGTCTGGCCAGAACTACAGCTTTTCTCATCTTGGCCATATTTCACTGGTTGCTTTGAGTTTTCGGCCTCTGCCAGAGAAAATACAGCACTGTCCTCAGTAGGATTGAGGTTCTGGGTACTTCTGATGTTCTTACTCTGGTCTGCCATGAGTGAGACATACGTGGGCAGGTCCATGCATTCATCACTGTCCAAGGAATCCTGGGGTATTGCTGGTGATCTGACTCCCTGGCTGCTTTCAAGAATCCTGTTGGCAGGAGTGATGGTGAGATCTGAGTTGGTTTGCTCATCGGCGGTTGCAAGCATTGGCACGTGTGTTACCCACTCTGAAAAGACAAGGACAGACCAGTTGCAGTACAAAAGTTCAGTCTTGAGACAGTCAGTGAGGATATGTGAACTGCAAAAAAATAAATAAAAATTAGGACGGGCATTTTTGTGTTACCTGTTTGAGGAGATTCCACATATCTGTCCTCAAAGATGATGGGCAGGCTGTTCCAGTCTCCATCGATGTCCAGGCACTCAACAGGTAAAGGAGGCATCTTGGTCAGGTAGTCTGAACTCCGCACTTCTGCTGCTATCTGGCCATGTCTGTTGATTCTGAATTAGGAGAATGATGTAAATAACACATGTCTTTCCACCCAGAGAATAAACCTTCTGAGAGGACTGGTACTTACAGCTCCTCTTGAAATGTCAGAGATATCTCTTTGGGGTGTTCTGTGAAGAAGTACGCCTCTGAGAACCTCCTGACCTGGTGTTTCCAGAAACAGACACAAAGAAATTTCACCATAGTGAAGCCTCAGTAAAAATCTTTAGTACATAGGATGATTAAAAAACAGAAAATCACAGTCTGTGCAACAAACCTCAGCCAATGCTTTCTACTGTACAGCTGCAATTAGAAATGCATCACCCTCAAGAGTCAGCCACCATGACAGGCAAATCACCAAGAACACTGTTTCTGGTGTATTTCCACCCCACAATAATTACAGAATAAGTGTTAATTGAAATCCGAGCTCCACTGGTAGGGTGGAGGCATGCCGATATCCCCTCAGGGTAATCTAATACTAAAGCAAACATGTTCATTATTTTCAGACAACTGAGACGAAACAGGGCTGCATAATAGAGCCACAAGAGCTACTCCACTGTGGAGCACATATTCATATTAAACAGCCCAGTGATTAGATAGAAATTGCACTGGAAATCATATCAGCCTCCCCAGCTATTGAGGTCAGGAATGGCATCTTATCATTTCACTAATTCCCTCTGTAACACTTGCAGCTCACAGAGCACCATGCCGGTAGAAACTCTCATATTTACAATCCACCCAATTATCTTTGCACTTGCTGTAGTATTTTTAAATATATGCTCTATTCTTATTCGAACAGATGTTTTGAGAAAAAAAAAACATTCCCTTTGCTCACACCTTCACATCACGCTGCTTTATTGTTTTATACATTCATCTGTGTTCCTTCATGAGGCTGGGGTGCTGATCCCAGGTGTGCTGGTGCTCTGTAATTATGCTGCTGTCATGCTCTCTTATGTCTCTGTTCATTGTAACACAGTGACAATGAGACAAAGTACGCTTGGCCTCATGTTTTGTGCCGCAAACTCCGAGTGCAAATGCTGGTCTGAGGTCAGCACATCTCAGTAATGCCATGACACTGAATTGACAGCGAGCAGTAAGTGTCTATGTTGTCTCAATGCTAATAGGTTTAGGGTAATATACACACAGTATATCATGCTTCAAAACTACTCGGGGCAGTTGTGGCTCAGGCGGTAGGGCGGGTTGCCCACTGATCACAAGTTTGGCGGTTCCATCCCCGGCCCCTCTGCATGCTGAAGTGTCCTTCGGCAAGACACTGAACCCCAAGTTGTTCCCAGTGGCAGGCGGGCACCTTGCATGGCTGCTCTGTCACCACTGTTGTGTGAATAGGTGAATGCAAAACACACTGTGAAGTGCTTTGGATACCGCTAAGGTAGAAAAAAGCGCTATATAAGTGCAGACCATTTACTCTTTATTCTTTCTGCACTTATGTTATTAGTGGAACTAACTGTGGTAACCATTTAACTCCAGAGCAAATAATGTGCATGAAGAAAAGACCGACAAGTTATAATAAATGCAGACATGGTAAAGTGATGTCAATCTTTGATAAAACACCTCATTTAAAGCACCCTCATTTTCTAATGATCTAATATTTGCTTCTGTTATCCTGATTCCAGGTGATATGTGAAAACGCTTTACATAAAAGCATATGGACGTGGTACACTTTGCACAGTGTCAGTCCCTGTATATTTTCCGAAATGTAGCCATTGCTAATATGCCTCTTGTTGGTCAAGGTGGCCATTGTACTTTTTTGCCATAACCAAATTATGTATTCTGCACCACATCTTCTGAATGAACCAGAGAAAAGGGACGTCTCCCTTTGATGCTTTAAACAGAGACACATGCCAGACAAATTGTTATTGTTGCTGAACCTGCCCTTCACAGTCTCTTTCACACTGAAACAGAACTGTGCACTACACAAAAGGAGGCCGTTTGCAGCTCAAGGATGGTGCACATATCACCTGAGGAGATCAAATATCACTTTGAATTCAGCACGTCACCTGGACTGCTTATTGTCTTTATGTGACTCGACAGACCTGGAAGTGGAGAGCTCACATTTACCTCCATCTATTCGGAAGTACTTAAGTCTATTAAACTGTAACATGCTGACACTCTTTATATTTACTTTTTGATGCATCTAATCTGGTCTAATCTGAGTCACCCATGTATCTTAGAAAACAAACACTTTAAACGCAAATTGACCATAAATACAGGTGTATGTTCGATTCTTTACCTGCGTATGGTCAGCTGTGGTTGAAATGACGACAGTGACATCCACACTAGATTCAGTTTCTGCAGACACTGGGATGGATGAATTTAGTTGCTTCTAAATGAATATTTGTTTTTACAAAGTGCCTACTTCCCTCATCTCTGGTGAAAACTTTAAAACATTTTTCCTGGTCTCACAAGGAGGTTATTTTTTTAACCGTCTTCTCTGTGAGATTATTTCAGTGTGCCATTAGAGAATTCATTCAATAGCATGTAAAACCTTTAAGAAAATTGGTCACAACATGCCTCAAGGAGCTGCTTTCAAGAATAAATTGTCGCTGGTTATGAAACCTGCAGTATTTTTGTGTTTTAGTGTGGGTGCTGAGGATCAACATCACTATTTTTAAACATATCTGCACTGGGCTCTAATAAAGACACAGTAACTCGGCGAACACCCGGCAAACGATGACGCTCGTGCATTGTATAAGCCTGCCTTTGATGGAGTGGGACTCTCACCCTGAGCGTGTGGTGCTCCTGGGCCAGATAGGACAGGATGTGGGGGTTGAGCACAGCGGCCTCCAGGAAGCGGCTCCACAGAGCAGCCAGCTGGGAGCAGAGCTGGCTCACGTCCCTGCTGATCTGCTCCGCTACCTTCTCATGGCCTTCCTGCAACTGAAAAAAAAAAAAATCCCTGTGATATCAAACTGAATGCGCGAGCTTTCAAAGACCTCCTAGAATATATCTTGCATGATTCTTTTTTTAGGATCTTTGATTCTCTGCTGACATACTTATATCTACCAACAATGTAGTGTCTGCAATCTGTCTGCAGTGGAAGCCTATGAATTGCAGACAGACTGATAATATTAACCTTATAAAAAAAAAGTCCAGGACAACTGTTGGGTCAGGGACTGTCAGACCCATGACTGGCTGGTTAGCAGTTGCTGTCCTAAATACTGATCACAACAATTTCTGCAGGTAAATCTGTGCAGCGTCTTCATCATACTTAAATCCCTAGATCTTACATGCCCTCTATATTCCACTGCAAGTCATTTCAAATAATCTATCATTAACTTTTACTGAATGTGTTTAAGATAAAGGCAACTTAAATTGTTAACTAACATATTAAGGCATTGCTCTAAATCACTGTTAGGCTTTTTAGCTATGCTTTCATTGCATGCTGGGATACAGTATGCAAATAACATAAGGAGTCCTTGTGTTGCTACTGAAAAAGTAATCAGCCTCACAAGCCACAGTGAGCATATACAATGTTGAAATGTACGGGATCAGTAGAACCAAGAGCTCTATGTCCTTTCTATTGATCTGGAATCATTTCATTGGAGCTGACTGTTGGATTTTTAAATCTCCAGTAGAGATCGCCCTTGATCATTTTATGTGCATGTTGTGCCTCTCTATAAGGGTCTATAGGCCTATACACCAATCATCCACAGACAGGAGAAAGGGAAAACACTGATCATCTCATTACAATGCAATACTCTGCTTGGAAACCTTGTGTCCTTTACATTTACTTTGACAGATACCACTAAAGTACCAACCAGAAATGACGTCAACACAGAAGTGGCCAAAAACTGCAGTTCCGCGAATGGCCACTTGAGACTGTCTATAAAAGCAAATCAATATCCATAGAGCCCCCATGTTCAAATACCCAAATTTACAACAGGAATAATCATGTTTACAGACTGGTAAGAAAACAGTTTTGGTCTCTATAGCTAATTTCACTGTTCATGACAACTGCAGAGGGAATGCTCACTGGATGAAACTGCATTAAGGCCTGTAGTAAAAGCATAATTAGGGGCATGGCCACAGTGGTTTATCCATATTTATATACAGTGGGTGGTATTTACATATACCACCCATTATATATATGTATTTACATACCACCCACCCAAACACTGTTGCAGACAAAGCACACCTCTCCATGGTAACAATATTCCCTAACAGAAACTGCATTTTAGGGACTATTGGGGATCTGCACAATATCAGGCATGTTGTTTTACTGTTGTAGCTAATTGATGCGTATACCTCACATGGATGTTATAGTTAGCATAGCTGCACTGAAGTAGAAAGAAAGAAAGAGATACTAGTATATGCCAAAGTGATGCGCATCATCAAACTGACATCAACCTGACATTACTGACATATTGTGATACTACTACACTAGTTTGTATGTACTGAGACAATGCAAGGTGTCGGTTATGTCTCTCTTCAAGACACAGAAAATACAGCCATCCCCCTGTACTAATGACTTATTAGCACTGTCTGAGCTAAAACCCACTGTGCTACATCAACCCATCCATCCATCATCTATACACCGCCTAATCCTCTGTAGGGTCGCAGGGGGACTGGAAGCTATCCCAGCTGACTCAGGGCGAAGGCAGGGGACACCCTGGACAGGTCACCAGTCTATCACAGGGCTACATATAGAGACAGACAACCAAGCACACTCTCATTCACACCTACAGACAATTTAGAATAATCAGTTAACCTCAGCATGTTTTTGGACTGTGGGAGGAAGCTGGAGAACACGGTGAAAACCCACGCTGCACAGGGAGAACATGCAAACTCCACACAGAAAGATCCCAGGCGTCCTAACCGGGACGCGAACCGGGGACTGTGAGGCGACGCTGCTAACAACCAAGCCACTGTGCAGCCTCACTGTGCTACACTACAGCAAAAAAATAAATATATGTAATAATAATTATTTATAGTTTTGGTACTAATCACTGTAACTAAAGCAAACAAAGAGAAACCAGTTAGTGGAGACATTTCTAAAGTGACAGAACTTACCAAAATGTTGACTATAACAGGAAAAAATATGCAGAATAAGTAAGCATATTTGTCATAGTTTGTGTGTAGAACTAACTCTTTGGATTCATTGAATACCTGCTACCAACTAGTTTCTGTTATGACTTTTACTATGTGTACACAGTGGCTCTTTGAAAGCACATACCTGCATCTCTATTGTCAGCTGATTTAGAGTTTCTTCTACCGGCAGCTCCTCTGTGGAAAGACACGTTATTTGCAGAGTTTAGTGCAAAGGTTCATCACACTGTCTGTACCTTGAAAGAAGACAGGGTTACTGCTCATTTAACAACACAGCCGTCAGTTGGATTTTGAAAATCCAGTAATACTCATTAGGCCTGAACATAAGACAATGAAAACTTAAAGCTGTTAAATGATCCTCCTGCTAACTAAATACTGAAGGTATATAAGGGTGAATGTGAACCAGATAAAAGTAACTGCTGAAGAGCATAAAGTCAGATTGTTAACCAGCAAAATCAGTCAGTACAGAATATTTTGGGGTGCTTGTTTTTATTTTTGAACATTTTTCTTTGCTGTGATTGTAGACTTACACTCAACTACATTTAATTAGCAATTACTAGTAAAGGTGTCAGACTGCAGCATATGACTGGCTTATAAAATATGAAGCATTGTATAGTATATTAGATAGTTAAATACTGCTCCACTTCAGTGTGTCTGCGTAGATAGTAACTGTTAAATGCTGAACATCTACTTGTAATGATGTAATTTTACCTTAGTACTTCCTCCACCCTTGTCACTGTTCTTCTGATGTCCTGTACTAATCTACTTGGCATAAAGAGCTGAGTCTAATACTGTTATTTCAGATCTCATTAGCCTTATTAGACAACAAAGAAATGAAAACAAAGCTCTGCACATGCATCACCTGCTTCCAGTGGAACCTGCTGGAGCTGTGGGATTTCCTTCATCAGTGCCGTGTAGTACGTGTGCAGGCCTCTGTGGGCCACCAACAGGAGGCGACAGAGCCGCCGGTGCCACGTATGAGCTCTCTGCAGGCAGTTTTCACTGGGCACATAAAAGCTTCCCTGCGGAGAGGGAGGCACAGAGGAAATGTCAGCTGCTATGTAGGTCAGTAGTCACCTCTCAGGTAAAATGGCCTGCCTTAATGACGGGCATGTACACATAGTTGAACTTTACAGCCTCCACTGAAGCAGTTGTGCAGGCTTGTCGTACTGACCTTGTGGTAAAAGGAGCTTATTTCTGCATCTGCACAGTCACAATAATTACTTGGAGGATCAAATACGACGTTAGGGACAAGTGGGCCCTAAACACAGCTTGCCGTGAGCTGTAAAAGCAGATCAATCCATTTATGTGGCACAGGGGGGATGTACGCCATCCTCATTATGACCTTTAAAGGGCTGCAAGTGTGGGAAGCTGACCTGGAATCCAAGGCGTCCACGATTGTGAAATAAAAAATAAGATTTATGAAGTAGGGTGAGCAGAAGCTGAAGCTCTCATCTGAAGGGCTAAAAGAAGCGGTTAAGACATTTAAAAATGATGAGTAAGGTTTATAGCTAAAGATGACAAGCAGCATATAGTAAGAGACAACATTAAGAGAATAGCTGTGTCTTACATCCAGTCCATCCAATGGAGGGAGCTATCTAAATATGAGTTGCAATATAGAGTGTGTTTCCAGCAGATGGCTCTCTAACAATAGAGTAAAATATTAGCTGTGCTTCACCTGCTCAATTTACAGTATGAGATTGTAACACAAGCCTCTGTACAAACAGCTACAAATCACCAACACTGTGTAAATTGTGTCACTCATTTATCTGCTGTAAGAATTAATGACCCTCAAACCAAACAACTATAACTGCACACATCAGCCTTCATAATATGGAGCCAGGGGGCGAGCGGCTGCCCTCGTCTCCCTGACCCGAAACAGCCATCCATGGCGTTCTTCCCATGGCTGGGATGTTTTGGCAGCGCCACTGGGCCTCAGTGCTCTGAAAGGCATGTTATGCCTGAGTATCTGAGGATGTACTGTAATTTGCCCCGAGCAAGTAAAGTCTCTGGCCCTATCATCATACCTGCACGCGCTCTGTAATTGCAGCAGTGCAGTATACCCAAACCAGGAAGGAACATCTGTATGTTTACTTTCATAATTCTCTTCAGCTTTATAGAGGCCTGCTGGGATCAGCCTGTGAGCGAAACGCGGAGAAAAATAGCTATTTTTCTGTATGAACTAGTCATTATCCTAAAACTATAGTTTCTCTCCACACTGACAATGCTTGGGATGTGCTCCAGTTTAAGTGACGTGTGAATTTCTGCTTTTGTTTGCTGCTTTTTAAGTCTACTAACACAGTGTGTAATGTTATCTTAGCAGTCAGTCACAGCTGCTGTCAAAGACATTTTGCACACTTATAAAAGCGATTAATTCTGACAAGATCTCCGAACCGTTATCTCAGATTTGTATTCCATTCCCGCCAAAATCACTTCCACCGAAAGTGTCACTTCTAACAGCACCATTTTCCTCTCAGAATACCCTGTTATACCACTGACAATGTTTTTCCTTTCAGCTGATATCACTTGGATTCTACAACATGTTATTTTTCTCTGCTTTAAAAAAAAAATAAATAAAAATAACAGCATGACAGAGGAAGTGGCAAGGTGTTAAAGGGGAAAGTGCTAAAAAACGAAGTGTGGCCGCAGGTGAAAGAGCTCTAAATAAATAAAGGTGAAGGTGTGCTGGTTTCACCTGCAGCTATGTGGTACGTGGCGCTTGTGAGCAGAACTCATTACTGTGATCAAACGAAACCCCCCTGCTTGGCTAAACGCAGAGCTTATTAAAGCGCCCAGCCAGGGGTGGGAGTAAAAACCAGGAGGAGGAGCGGGGAGGAGGGTGGAGGGGGCGGGGGGCCGGGGGAGCTCATTAGGATTTACAGTTCAGGCTGTGACGTCCGCAGGAACCTGGAAGATGCACGTTATAAAAGGGTAGAAAAAATGGAACCTGCAGCTTTACAACTGCACGAACGGTGTGTTGCGATAATTAGCAAATCGTGCAAAACACGCTGACCGCATATTTGGTGAAAAGTATGAAACATGAAGTGTAGGTTGGAAGCTAGTTTGAAATGCTTAGCTTAGCTTAGCATAAAAATTTGGAAGCACTTGAAACAGCTATAGCCGGACTCTACTAACCGAAAAGATTCTCCAGCCTCAGGGTTGCCAGCTCTAAGTGTCGGTCTGTTATAAAACTTAAATAGGTTAAACAGGCTTCCTTTGCACACAACACGAAGCCTGAACAGGCTCTTTCAAATTTCAGCATCATTATTGATCCAGAAACATCACAAAGAGCACAAAAGACACAGTTAAGGTGCCTTTAGATGACGGAGGTGAGTTTGACCTCATTCTCTTTGTTTGATGATTTCACATGTTCTACATAATGGCATGTCCATAAAAAGAAACCAGTAACGCAGGCTTTGAAAAAACATTAACATGAACTAAAGTTTAGTTTGCTGCTTCCAGCTGTTGCTCTGAGTTTATTTAATACTTGCCGCATCAAACAGCAGCAGGATCCATATGAGAGTCTCCAAAGAGAGAGGGCTGCACGCATTTACAAATTAATATTAATTACTTATAATCATAAAAACTCTTGACTCAGGATTGGTCAGGTTCTAACCTTAACTTCTGTTCACCTCAAACAGGTGAGCTGTCACACAGAGTCACAGATTATCAGCTGCAGTTTCATCATTTAAAACACAGTGGCCTCTACATGTGGATTTCTGAGATCCATCACAGCTGTGGCAATATTTTTATTTTGCTGTTGGTGGAAAGTCTAAAGGTTTTTCTCATTACCTACATTTTTGGTTTCTGCAGGGTATTGGTAGCAGTAATTACTGTCTGCATGGATGCCTTTCCATACAGGATGAAAGTAAGCAATAAAATATAGCAACATGCAGCCTAGGATCAAAGTAAACACACTGTACATTGTATTACACTAAAAGTTGCTGTAGTTGCTGTAGTGCAAACAAACAGTGTTTAGGAAATCATAAATAATCCAAGGATATCTTGCCTGTGCGTGAAGGTTTTCTTGTGAGTCACCCTCTCTAAACTCTACCAGCAACACGTAAACGACTTGATTAACATTTCATATGTTGATTATTTAGTCAATACAAAAATCTGAATGTAAAAAATGTCAATTTGTGTTTTTCATGCTGAGCTACGTGCTTGAACTATTTCTTGAATGGGTGTGGTGTCTTCTGGGATTATTACCATATAACCACAAAAATATTTGTCCAAAACTATTTGTCTGTCCCTCTTACTAAATCCACTGTGCTACATTTTTAATGAGGTTTTCTAACTGTAACCACAGTCTATCAAGCTTGGTAAAAATCTGTATAATATACAATACGTAGGAAGAAATGGACACAGATCTTAAGTGCAGAAAAGAATGGATAGACCAAATGCTAGAGACTAAATCTTAGCCTAAAAATATAACTTGACTTCTTGGCATAGAATGTGTTGTCAGTCATATCTGCTGCTAATGCTGCACTAAATGCAGTATAAGTGCATGTTTAAGTGATTAAAGGGAGATAAAGGTAGTTATTTCCAATAAATTAAGCCATATATAATCATGATTAATAATAATGATAGAGCTAATTGGATTATTACTTCTGTCATCGTGTAGTTGTGTGTGTGAAGCGTACTTTAAATGAGCACAAAGGCCTGAGAGACTACACCATCATTTCCAGAGAGAGCTCCTATCAATTCCAGATGCTCAGCCTGCAGCCTGCATGCCTGGGCAGGTGGGTTAATCAGATATTATGAAAAGCCACAGCACTGCATGGTGATAATCACTGTGTTGGCCTCTGGTCTTTAAGCCTCCAAGACTCCACCGAGGCCCGACAAACGACCAGTTCTAAAGGGACACACGGGTCCAGAATCTGTAATCCAGATCAGAACGACTCTCTTCTCAGCTCAGAATCCTGTTGCTTCTGGATGACATGCGAAAACAAATCCCAGCTAAATCCGTCGGCCTCTGTGCCTAAACCACCACGCTGACGTCACCGCTTGGCATTTAGCTGCTTGCTTACAAAAAAAGAGGAGAAGAAGCAGCTGAGCGGGGACAACTGTTTTCAGCTTTGTGAGGCAAAATGGGCTTTGACTTCCGGCGACTCTCTATTTGAACGCAGCTGAACTGCTAAAGGTTAACATACCTCAGAGATGACAGGCTTGCAGTAGCCAGCTCCGAACACGAGGTTCTCGACAGACATGGCAGATGGGTCGCTCGCGCTCTCCGGCGAGCCCTTCCCCAGCCAGGAGCCCTTCCCTGTACGTGCAAAGCTGGAGAGAGAACAGGGAGGACACAGGCAGGGACAAAGCATGAGACAAAGCATTAGCTGGGAGACAGGAGCTGCTACTGTTCCAATCAATCGAGTGCTGCAGTAATCTATGTAATGCATGCCCGAATAGTGAGGTTATGGTATCGACAGCTGAATTCATCAGATAAGTGTTTGGAAAACTATCCATTCAAGCAGCTAACAAAACACTATTAATTGCAACCGGCAAAACAAACAGGAAGGAGGACAGAGCCGTGCCAGTAGTTCATTCTCAAATGCTTGTTTACTTAATGGTATGGATTGCAAATAAACCTTTCACTCTAAAAGTAGGATCTCCTCATTGCAGACGGATGACCTTTCTCTTAACCCTCTTCTGAAAGCACGGTTACACCCGTAGCTTAAAAATCATTATGAAGCTCGGCATGACTGCAAAGCTTGTGATACTCAGAAGGGCAAAATTAAAACAAATTAGATTTAACATTAGTAATCAGCTCCAAGGTTTCATTAGCATGTCCTGCTAACTACCTCAGTACCAAACCATGGATTACTTTAAGACCAAAGGGTACATCATCAATGCCCCCTGCAGTCATAAATTAAACCCCCAAACATGATCTATGTGTCTAAAAGTTGCATCTATTTAAAGCTTTTTTCCATGACAATAATTCCTTAGTGCTTTAACAGAGCTTAGATGTAATTCTAAAGTCCCTGCCTCTCTCTCTCGATCTCTACTCTTTACTCCGCAACAGCAGCTCGAGCACACCAGCTCACCCACGACTCTGCTCAAACCCTGTAAAACTACCTGATTAGCGGCTGATGTAAGGCAACCAGTGAAGCATGTATGGAGACGGAAATGACGGACAGGTGGAAGTAGTCGAACATGACCGGGACGTGGTGGTGGAGGCCTCGTCGCGGGTGGAAGTGGAGGCTGAGGGTCCGACTGCTGATCAGCGGGACGGTTGCAATCTCTGCCAACCTGAAGGACGGAAAGAAAAGGTAGATTATTACACAAATAATAAAGACTTAAGCATGCTAAGAAGAAACCAAAAAGCTGTTGTGCTAATTTCAGTTGGACAGTCAAACATAGCTTACAATGGGCAAAATAAAGGTAAGCAACAAATGAAACAAAATAAAACCAATATGAGTGAAGGAGGAAATACTCAGATACTTTACTGAAGTACTACACTTTCTCTTGGTCAAGAAATTAAGAGATCAAGTGAAAATACACCAGTAAAAGGCTTTTCAAGTATTAAAAGTGAAAGTAATCAATACAGAAAACTGCTCTCTGTGACTAATATGTTGTGCATTTTGTCATTACTGATGCAATAATGTGTAATGCTGCAGCTACCTGTGTGGAGCTAATTTGAACTCTTGCGTGGTTCCGCATGAAATGACTAATTATTATTGATTGCAGTTCAATAAATCGATTGATTAGTGGAAGTGTACAAATTCCAAAAAATAGTGAGGCACACAATTGCAGAGCCAGAGGCTTGTTTAGTCTAACATCCACCGATCAGCCACATCCTGACCACTGACAGGTGAAGTGAATAACATTGATCATATTGGTACTATGTGGTGTTCTGATGGAAAACCTTGGATTTTAACATCCGTGTTGATCAGACTTAGACACCCAAATAAACATTGTCCCACAACAAACACACTCCCTCATGCAAATAGAAATCCCAAATGTCACTGGCCTACCCCTGCAGGAAAATGGACCCCACCACATGGAAACAACATCAACCAATAAGGAACATGTTGAGGAACATGACAATGACCCAACATGTTGATCTGACCTCCAAACTTCCTACACCCCATTGTGATCAAGCATCAACAGGATGCAGTGGAACAAGTTGGATTGACAGAGGCCCCACTGCACAAGCCAGAGCACCCAAAGGATCCAGTGCCAACGTCCTGGTTCCAGACCCCATAGGACACCCTGAGAGGTCCTCTTGTCCATGCCCAATGGCTCAGAACATTTTTGAGCACATAACGGGGACCAACACGATGTTAGGCAGGTGGTTATTTTATGAAAAAGGATTTTTGGTAACTGCTAACTAAAGCTGTCAAACAAGTACAATAAAGTAAAGTAAATATTACAATTTTAAAAAATGCAATGGAGAAGAAGTTTAAAGTTACACAAAGAGGAAATAATGGAAGTTTAAATCAAATACTCCAAGTTTGTCCTTATGTAAAGTGCTTTAGTAAATATACTGTAGTTACATTACGCCGCTGGCAGTACATTAAAATAACAATTAAAGATCAGTTAATCTCTGTATCAGTGCCAATGTGAAACTACAGAGAGAGTGTAAGTTAAGTGATTTTATTGCATATACTAAAAATGTGACCCTGGAGAGGCTGTAATTTGGCACTAAACGGAGCAGCTCTTTCTTAAGGGAATGAGAAATATCACTGACAAATGTCTTTGCTTTTTGCCAGACACTTTTTAAAAGATGTCTGAGAATGTAGCCTGCTGCTCACTACAAATCTAGAATCACTATCTCAGGATATGCACACTGTCCTTGTAGTTGTGAAAGAAAGAGTCTAAGAGAGACAGTCTCCACATTGACCAGACTCTCAGTGAAAGCAGCCATGCTAAGGTATGAATGAGCTCCAGAGTTCAGTTCTGTGTGGTGTTTGTGGACAACTACTATAATCACACAGGTATGACTAAAACCTGAAACACAACACTAACTACACTTCACTGGTGCACGGCTGTTGGTTGATAAAAAAGCCTTTTGTGGTGAATGTTAATGCGAATGACCCATTTCTTTGATCCGTCCCAAGCAAAGAGAGGAATCACAGTAACCACTGAGCGCGAGCACAACAGTAGCGGTCAGGTGCTTAAAGCGATGGCTATGAGCCAAAAGACATAACAGGCCTTATTCATGCCTCGTTTGCATTCTCACTCCTGCATAAAAGCTGCACAAAGGGACTGTCTAGCATTTTCCTGTTATTCCTTTCAAACACACACACACACACACACACACACACACACACACACACACACATTTCAATGTGGCTCCAAAACCTACTGTTGCTCATTGTCTGTGAAATGAAGATCCAGCTTCAACTGGAAGTCCACCTCGCTCAAGGCTTCTTCCACCTGCAAAAGAGTATTACATTAGTGTTGCTGATGCATGAACATCAGAGCCGGCCCTACCCAATGTGGCACCCTAGGTGAGCTTTTACATGGTGCCCCCCCTCTATCGACGATTTACATACACTTACCAAAGAAATCGAATAGCATTGTTTTGTAGTAATATTAATTAGCCATTGCCTTACATTTGAATCAATGTGAGCTTTTCCATTTTAAGAGTTAATAGTAATAACTAGTTTAAATATAATTATACTGAAGGTGAATTTTTTTCCGATTTTGTGGCGCCCCCTGGAGGCCACATCAACCTTAGCATTTGCCTATATTGCCTAATGGGTCAACCGGCTCTGATGAACATAACAGAAACAGGATGAAAAATAACAAACTTCAAGCTTTGACTTGATTCAAATTTGACAAATGCTGCTACAAATGTGGATCCTGTTTTAGAGTTGTCCACATGAGAATGCCAAATAGAGACCAAATATTTCTTATGCAGTAGTCTAATGCTGTGATACACACTCACAAAAAAAGATGACTACACACAGAGTAGGTGACAGATTAAAGGAAGAACAACGCTGAGTGTCTTATTTTTTTTAGAGCCTCCAGAAAAGCTTCAGTGCTCCTTTAAGGATTTTTTAACCTCTTTCTTTTGTTTAGATGCCACTGTCTGTGCTTTGTGTACACTGTAAAAATGATAACTAGGCATTCGTTGCTTTTATTGGTGTTTTTAAGCCAACATCACTCATAAATTAAGCATTGCCACTTTCAACTAACAATAATGAGTCAGCGCACAGTAAACTTCTCACTATCGTTGCCTCTACTAGAGTTTTGATTTTGATCAGATTTGATTCTTTAACAAGAATTTGTTTGTTGAAATTACTTGAGTTGCATTTCCCCAGATGGAAACCCAGTAGAAGAGCATAACGTCCATGCGCTCATTGCTCATTAAGCTTCAAGCAGGGGGCTGGTCTGTCTTTTAGCTTGCTGAGTTAAAGTGATACCACATGGGCTTAGTCCCTTAGCAGTGGTCGTGAGTTCGAGTCCGGCTCAAGACCATTTGCTGTATGTCACTCTCCTGTCTCCCCCAGTTTTACTCGGTACAACATTTAGACCCAACATCTAGTAGGGGGCACAAGAAAGTCCCAGTTGGCAGAAGTTTTTTCCAAAATCCACTTTGGTCGTCAAAAGTTGAGAAACTTAAAAATCTCTTGCATCATGTTGCCTGGATATCCTAAGTTTTGACTGCTTTTTTACAGTGTACCTGTGAATCAAGTTGTCTATTAACCTGAACTCAAATTATTGGCATCTTACAAGGTGTGTTCATGTAGTTTTGCTAGTCGTGGACGGCAGCATATATTAGATAATGAAAGCTACAAGGAGTCACAACTAATCCTTAGCTTAAAATGAAATAACACTGACATGCTGTGCAAGAACATTGCTGTACCTGGATATGTTTGTTGTGCTTATGACTGCATTGGAACCAAGCTTCTTGCTGATCTAAATGTCCTCTTTTTTCACTTGGATGACAGTTTTTACTATGAATGAAGCCATTTTCCTTTCTGTCTTTCTGATATTTGAGAACTGTTGTTGCAGAAATTTGCTTTCAGCATGTCTCCCACAGATATTGTTGAATAATAGATTTACATGCGAAAGCTTGACATGGATTGTAGCAGTAACCGACAGGAGCAAGGCTAAGTGAAGAGTCAGTTACTTACTACAAAAACAGAATCACTGCTGCAATTTAGTTGTATAAACGTCACTCTCAGAAGATAGGATTGGTTTAACGTCCAGAAATCCTCCACAGGTGATCGGCTGACTGTGACAACCATAACACCATCATCAAACCATTCAGAAGAGCCTGCCTCTCATTTACTCACTGTCACTCCTGTGTATGTCAGACACGAAATACTGAATTAATGAACAGGAACAGCCATCACAGACAGCCAGCAGGGACATTTTGGATTTACTCTATTTGGCAGAGAAGCTAATGTGACCAGCCGTGTTTGTAATGCTTATTTAGGCCCTTTAATGTTCTCTTTAATGAATGTATTTATGTTCTCTGTATGCCGGCATTTCTTTTAATCTGATGTAGGCCGAACAAAAATTGAACCACTCTCATGTTCAAAGTGCCATAGAATGCAATGGCATAAATTTGGACGGCAAAGTGGAAAAACGAAAGCTATGAGCGAACTACAAAGGCAGTGCCGAGAGGAGATGTGACAGTCTTTTGAAGACTGAAGTGCTGTCCTGCTGATTTCAATAGAAGCAGGTACCTCTGTTTCTCCTACCACTAGACTGAACATACAGGCATATTTACAGTAAATGTACAAATCTTTGTAGTTGCGTCCACTATTGATGTTCACATTGATTAAGCATACATATGGTTGTACTCAGGGGATATGAGGGGCTATTTTGGTCTGCGCTATCTGTAGCTGTGAGTAGCAGATAACCTCCCGAAGGTTAATGAGCGGGGAGCCTTCGGGAGGGCTTACAGATGAAATCTGATACGCCTTTAAGCTCCTCTGTCTCCACACCTCCACATGAACGTCTACATTTAATGAAATCTTCTAAATTTAGGAGTCATGTGAGACAGAACATCCACATTCTGGCAGAAGCAGGGATACGTCTGCAGTGAGCCAAACGTCTATAGTGTAGATATATGTCAGAGAGCAGCTGAGCAACAGTGCAGGGTAATGTCAATGTGTGAGTTATGGCTATCAAATGGATGATTAGCTTCGAGCGGGGGCCATCTTAACTCCCACACAACCCAGCCTCAAGCCTGTGTCATTGCTGTCACTGCTGATGGCTCCCAACAACAAAACAGGCAGAGTGGATTTTCAGGGTCGCGCCCACGGTGAAACCGTTAAGGACAGTACATCAATAACTGTCTGGCAGGTTTACACGCCTGATCATTTCAGCTAAACATGGGCAGTCTGGGGCACAGGCAATTTACATGTGTCTGGCAGGTAAAGCACATTAATTCCAAGAGGCAAGTAGTGAAACTCAATAATCCCCAGACTGGTTCTGTGTCTTTAATGGTTAGGGCAGCGTTCTTTCAAAAATGGGGATTAACATTTCCACTGTGTAGCCTTTATGGCGCTTCGGGGGGCTTAACTTCAGTCAATCATTTCATTACCTGTCAAAACCACTGAAACCTCTGATTTAGAAAAAAAAACTAACAGACGTGCAAACACGGATCCCCATGGAATGTATAGGGGTCGATAACAGATTTGAATCTCTTTAAGGAACGTGTTTTTAGCTGTTGAGGACTCCTTACAAAGAAAGACTAAAAATGTCCTTAGGGATCACCCAGTGATCATCAATTTGCCATTTTCTGCATTTCGCGAAGGGAGGGGCTATGCGGTGTTTGAAGCACACCAATCAATTGTTCCCACTTTGGAGATCAGACTCTGAACCTCCTCCAGAAGCTTAAAAGACAAATCTGTTGAGGGGCAGCATAGAAAAGAGGCAAAAACCTAGTAGTACGACTACTTCACAGGTTAAGAACATTTTTCTCTAATCTGTTTTTTTCTTCTTCTATAAATTCTGTCGTAAAGGTTTACTCTTTGGTTAAACTGCTATTAGCATATGAATAAAAATAATGTAGATAACAGTCCAAATAGACCAGTTTAAGACAGCTTTAAAGAGGCTCCACTGAGGTCCGTGTGTGTCCAAGTGTGTCGGACCAGAGCAGAACAATGTGTGGAGACAGACACACATGTAGGGGAGTGGAACGGACAAACAAGGAGAAGAAGCAGAGGAGATTCACAAAACAGCAGCTGGAACTCCCACACTGAGCTGCAGTGAAACAAGGGCCCAAACATCAGGTAAATAAAAAGTATAAAACACTTTGTTTTGAAGTTCTTCGGTTTACTGGCACCAGTTGAAAGCTCTCAGCGGCACTTTCACTTTTAAAAAGCAGTGTGAGAGGTTTCGTCGGTCCCTTTATAAATGCGGTACGACACAGACAGAGCGAGTGTGACCTCATTCCTTGCTAAGGATGCCATTACTTCACTATATCTTCACAGAGCAGATAGCTGTTATATTAATGTGCAAAATCTCACTGTACAGAGGCTCTGCATGCTGACGTGCTTGCTCTGACAATACCACCAACCTAATGTGGCACATTAGAACACGACCATTTGCTAATTAATTAATTTGCTAAAAACCTTTGTACAGTAATCAAGTTTTAATTGCTCCTAAGATACTTTAATGGCAGACTGGCCAGCGCTGTCCATGGAGCCGCATCCCTAATTTTGGAAGGTTATCTTTAAGAAATAAGTATGAAAACCTGCAAATTGGATATAAATACATTTTTATTTTTACAGAATGCGCCAAAATCGTCCACCCACTTGTATTTCAGGACACTCTGAGCGTTATGATAGCGTTTCTTCACTAACTAGCTGTGTTAGATATCTGCTCCTATTAACAGGATTAAATGTGTCTGCTGTGAAAAGGGAGAATTGTTTGTATCAGATGATAAAAGCATCAGCGTAGGAGGGAATAGAGGATGAAGAAATGCATTCATTAATGGTCATTTAATATGCAGTAAAGCCACAAGCCACAGCTGTGGAGCAAAACGATTATGCAGTTGTTTTCACTTTAATTATCTATCAGGCATTTTGCGCGTTTACAGTCTAGCTCCAGATAAAGCAAACAGCCAAACGGCATTAAATGTTCTCTGTATTTCTATGTTGCTTCAAGGGAATGTGTGTGTGTGTGTGTCTCTCTTGTATGTACAGAAAATGTCACCAGCATGACTCACCCTTTCTCCATCCAGTAGCAGGTGGACTTTGAAGATCATACAGTCATTCACCACGATCTCTTCATTTCTGTACAGGATCTGAAATATCCGACTGTACACGGTGCCGTCGTAAACCCCCGCAGAGCTGAAGCTGCACTCTCCTGATGTGGGACACAACAACACAGAGCAACAGCTATGAGCTCCAGCAGAATCACAGTATGCACACTTCACAAGATGCACAGCTTTTCCTGCTATTAATCAACATGTCTCAGAGATTACACTACCATGATCACAAATAAAACAGGCGTTAACGTGGCAAATGCATCATCTAATATTTGCATGCCACGGACAGCTCAGTGAATATGTGCCCACAGTTTGAGCTGCATAATAAGAATGTGTGACCCGACATTTGCAAATGTTTACAGAGATCTGTGGGGGATCTGAGGGTGTAGATTCAGATCTGGAAACATGTGCTCAGACTTATCAGTGTTTTCAGATTCGAAAATGTGTATTAGTTGAACAGTTGCTCATGATTCCCTACATTCTGAAGCCAACTTTGCGAGCTGATTGGCAGGTACAATGCTGATATCCCTTATCCTTTGATATCCATTGAGAACAATTAATGAGTCATCTAAGCACCAAGAAACGCATGGAAGAAGTGCAGGCAGTCCTTGAAACTTGAAAGGAAACACGCTTATTAACAGCACTTTCTTGCCAGTTTAGATGAGAAGATAAATACCACTCTGAAATCTGTCTGATAAATCTAAAGCTACAACCAGCGGCTAGCTTTGCATAATGCCTGGAAACAGCTAGCCCGGCTCTGTCCAACCGTGAAACAATACACCCAGCGGCAGCTACGGAGCTCGCTAATTAATGTGTTGCATCTAGTTTGTTTATCCTGTACAAAACCCAGAGCATAAATATGAAAAACCTATAAAAGGAGGTCACGGCACCCTGCCGAGAAAGTGTCTCATACATAACTCACTTAAAAACTGCAACTTTGTCTTGTTTTGTGTGTGTGGAATAAACACAATATATAAGGTGTTGATTAGCATTTTTAGAGATGCTGATTTTTAAAATCAGATCCAGTCTGGCCTCCTCCTGTTTCCAGTCTTCATGCTAAGCTGACGGCTGCTGGCTGTACCTTTCATATTTAGTGAACAGACAAGAGTCTTGGTCTTGTCCTGATGGGGCTTCGTAACACCAGCATAGAAATATGGTACTAGTTTTAGCATTAATAATAATAATAATGCATTGGTTTTATGTAGACCTTTTCTAGACACTCAAAGACGCTTTACATTGCATTATTCATTCACTTCACATTCGATGGTGGTAAGCAACGTAGGTAGCCACAGCTGCCCTGGGATAGACTGACAGAAGCGAGGCTGCCAGTCTGCTCCATCAGCTCCTCCGACCACCACCAACCACTCTCTCTCACACTGCATCCACCCAGGCTTCCTGGTGTTCCCTCACTGTCTCCCATCCAGACACTGACCAGGCCCAATCTCGCTTAGTTTCCGAGATCTGACGGGATCGGGCATCCACGAGGTGAGCCATGACGGTATGGAGCATGAAGTTTAATGCTCAACTTTGTGTGACTGACAAAAAGCCAAATAACCATCTGGCTAGTGGTGACGTTTGAGGGGTAGGAGACCTGGAGATTCCACAGTAAAGGACGCTATTGTAGCTTATTTCCTGTGTCAGCATCCAGTTTTATTGAATCTCCTCGGTCACGTTGCACTGGTCAGGCGAGACTGACTGCTGAGAGGTGTTTTGCAGCTATAAGAGAGGAAGCAATGGTATAAACACATCTTTAGATTAAACTGTTATCCCATGTACAATGTCACTCGTCTAACTGAGTGTTAGTGAACATGTTAACTAGGAGAGCTTCATTATCCCATTTTAGTGGCAACTGACTCAAAACCACCTCATGCAAGTGTAAGATTAAGTTTTTCTGAATTTAGTAGTTTCTGATCCTTTAATTTGTTACAGAATCACAGCTATAGACTTATCTTGAACACAACACCGTCTAATCATGAACTAAATGCCAGAGGAAGTCGAGCATATAGTGAAACTGAGAGAATCCTCAGTGGTCATTCAAAAATGCCTGCATTCATTTTGCTGTACCACTTTTCGGTGTGACCACAAGTGTACAGTAGTATATAAGTGTATTTTCAGAATTGTTGAAATATTCCTTAAAGGCAGAGACGAGCTACTCCTCATGGACGAACGTAGGGGAGAAAATGAGACAGTAAATGAAGTTAGGATGCTGCAGCGTTCCGGCAGATTTTCATTTCTGTCATTTTTTTAAAGGCAATTTTAGCATAACAGAAAATACACCTGGCTTAGTAAATACATTAAAATGGTACTAACATGGTTTGTTGTAATGCAGACTGATTACACAAACTCATTCTGGGGATCGGGGGATCTGGTGCTCAGCGGTGCAGTGCTAAAGAAACAAGACGAAATCAGAAGAAATGAAAAAAGGAAATGGAAAGGGAAACGCAGACAGTTTACAGTCTATCAGCTGCACTGACGTGGTGATGCTAGAGTTGAGGTTTAAGTGTCTATAATTTAATGATTGCTTTATACCAGTATTTCCAAGCACGGGAAGAAACAGATCAGTTAGATTTTATGCGCAGAAATGAGCTCAGACATTTAGGCCCAAAACTGTGTTTACCCCCAGCTAATAAGTGAAGCATCCCATTGTTTCAACTATCACTTCCTATGTCGCAGTGCTTTTGTATGCAGTGTGGAGGCTGTTTACTGCTCGGCGCTGGTACACTCTCCGTGGCAGAACTGCAGCCGCCGAGCTGCTGCCCAGCTGTGAGCCGTGAGAGGTCTTTGAAGTCCCCTGCTGAGGTTGTGCTCTTTTCTGTCTTATTCCTACTCTCCCTCTCTCCACAGGCCTCCTCCTGATAATGCTGTCACTATTTGCAGCATCAAGCAGCCCCAGCCAGGATGACGGATGTGCAGGAGCATGACTGTTGTCAAAGACTTGGTGGATGTGTGACAGAGGTAGCGTAATCCCTCCGGGGTTGTACTTTATATGGAAGGAGTTGTAGCTCTGTGTTAGCACTGTCGCCTCACAGTCAGATGAATGTGACTTTGATTTTGTTTTTTTGTTTTTGTTTGCGTTTCCAGGCCCTGTCTAAAGTAAGCTGGATTAGACACTCTAAACTGAGCGCTGAAATTAACATAACTGATTCTCTATACTGTATCTGACCTGTGAAGGACTCAATCATCTCTCCCAGGTGCTTCCATGCCCTCTGCCGTGCACCCGGCGGCCCTCCGCTACAGCCGGAGTCACGAAATCAATGAACTGTAGCTGCTGCAGTTGCTGCTTTCACACCCTAACACATACGTTCAATGCCAGATTTTTTTTTCTCACAGGATTGATTAAATGTAACGTTATGTACTGAGGGACCTGAAGTGATTAGACCTTGATAAGAAAGCTGCTTTGCTGAGATATCAGCTTTGACACTGATAGCAGTGCTGTGGGCATACGAGGGAGAAAAAAGAAAACAGCACCTGTATCATGCGATGCAATATTTACAACCATACAAAGAGCAGTACTTTTGCAAATGTTAGAATATTACAGCTTCAGTTCACATGGAGAGGTGCTAATTCAAATTTTCACGTCTGTAGGTTATGTCGCTGTTTGCCGATATTTTAAGGTACAAATATTTTTGTTCTGACAGAACTGTCTGTAAAACTACAGTATGCTTTGTGTATCAAATGTTTGACAGCATCAGACACTATAAGCTGCTGTTCATCTGAGATTACGGAGGGCTGTAGCAGCAAAAAACTGCACTACGCAGTTGTGTAAGAAGTGACCACAGTTGTGGTTTCTTGCTTACAAAAATATGCGGTTTCTTTTCTAAACCGGCCATAGGTTTGAGTGTGAGCGTCAGCTGTTGTTTAACATCTCTTATCCCTTTGTATTAGCCTTTTAGCGACCTATTATCAGTCCATTACCTTCATCCAAAGTCAGCAAGGATAGGCCTTGGCCCCTCGTAACTCTGCACAGGATAAAGCAGGTATAGCTAATGAACTGATGGATGGATTGATGTTGGTTTGCTTTTCCTGCTGTTAAAATCACATAGTGTCACTGTCCTGTCTGTGGAAGCCCATAACTTTCTACATTAACATTAATAGCCATTAATGCCCTGAGGAGCCAAACCCTGGTTCAAATCCAACATTTCTTTATTTCTTGTATACTGACACTGTCCCTATCAATACAATAACATATAAAGATACATTCATATATATAGATACATATAAATATATAAACGGGGCAGTGGTGGTGCAACAGGTTAAGCCCTGGACTACTGATCAGAAGGTTGGAGGATCGAACCCCCACCGTGGCCACCGTTGGGCCCCTGAGCAAGGCCCTTAACCCTGGACTCCCAGGACGCTGTAGCAGCACGGCAGCCCACTGGTCCTACTATGTGTAGTTAAGGTTAACTATGAACAGGATGGGTCAAATGTAGAGAAGGAATTTCCCCAAGGGACTCAATAAAGGTTAGATTATTTATAAGTTGCATACATGAAACTTTTGAAATCCCTCTCAGGTCATTAATTTAACCCCTAAAAACTCATCTCTGTGTATCAACGTTACATATTTAGAGACAGATTTTTCCATGAAAATAATCCCCTATCTAAGGGATCCTAGATGTAACTGTGCATCATTGTTTTCTCTAGAATGAGCAGATCTACGAAGTCCCCACTTCTCTCTCCACCCACTGCTCCACACTAGCTGCAGCTTGAGCACACCAGCTCACCTATGACTCTGCTCAAACACTACTACTGCTACTACTTCTATACACTACCCAGTGGGAAGTTGCAGTAATGTTATGAACACATGTGTGAACCAGAAACTGATTCTGAAGAAGAAGCTCCACATTTTCAGCAGAGGGTGTCTTTAAATTTAAATTCATGACTCAAGTCAAGTCAGAATTTTTGACTTTGTAACTCATAATTCTATGTTAGTGTCTTATGATTTAGACTTACTAAAAGTAAAAATTATTATGTCATATTCTGTCATACCTTCCTTCAACAATCATCAATTCCCACACGTTTATAAAGGGAGATGCATTCGGAGCCAGAGTGCGTGACGCTTTCTTACTCATAAATCAGTGATCAGCCCCCAGCTACAACCCACAATATTTGATGAGCCATAGGCAATTTCCACTCTGGTGGATAATAAACTTCTGAAATGTTTTAATTTGGAATTAAAAGGTTAAATTTTTGAAGTGCCATGTCATGATTTTGACTTAGAGTTTGTCGTTTTATTTTTGTCATTAATAGGAGTTCTTCTGTGGTTCTTTTTGGCAGCAATTATCCTCCATAAATGTACCACAAAGTAAGAACCAATTCACAAAATGCTGACCCCATCTGCGTGACACCAAGTTGACTAACACTTTAAAATTAAATGCATGTTCACAGCAGATAATGGCAACAGAAACCCATCAAACCCACCCACTTCTGACAGCGCGGCATACTGCGTTTCTCACAGGTGTCGGGGCGTTATCACATCCTGCACATTAAAACCTGCTGAAATGCCCCTAAGCTTTAGCCACAGCGATTCTGTGCTGGAAAATAATCTGCTTACAGCTTCTGGTGCTCTACATCTGCTGTGTGTGCTGGTCACCGCCTATCAGTAAAACACACAAAACTCTCCAGGCAGAATTGCTCTTCATGATACTAATATGAGAGAGCATCTTAGTCTGTTCAGTAGGAGACACCGTAAACTGCAATCCAATTCTCCCAGTTAACATTCTGGCTTGAAAATCCCCATGTTATTGTGCATGAATCACAGTCATTAAATGCTTCAGTCGAGTGTGTGGCACGATCCTTCACACGTAATTCATTTTTTTTTCTGAAGGGCACAGACAATTGAAATGTCAAGCATACACTTTCAAAGAGAACACAGTAAGGGATTATTTCCTGGGTCTGTGTATGATGAATGTATTTTCTTTCACTGGCCGGAGCGCCGGCTGGTGCATTGATGCTCAGGACCCAGTCTGTGAGGTGTGCAGGCTTAATGCGTGACCTTGTGGAAGGAGCTGCAGAGAGAAGGGGAGGGCTTTAGCCTTTCAATTACAATATGTATATGATCCTCACTGCTATGCACCCTGCTGCAGTGTTCCTTATAGGCTCCATATGCTAGTGCCTGGTGAACAGGGGGTTGCAGCTGGTGGATTAGATGTACAGAGCTTGGGAGCATTTACCATGGTTGAGGTGCACATTTTTAAAGAGGCTACAATTGATATTTTTCACAGTAACAATGTGACAGAAAGAGTTATCTCATTAATTTGCAGCTCCCCTCAGCTTTGTGAAGCATGATATTAATTTTCAGCTCATTGTTTAGCTGTCTGATACGCAGCTTCACTGTTTTGGTTCGCTCTTGCTGATCTCATAGTCATTTTTCGGCTACAGGAGGCAGCTGTTTTCAGAAAAAAAAACAGTAAAAACCTTTCAAAAACCCACTGCACACTATCTACTCAGCACCAAGCAGCAGACACACACAGTTAGCACTTAGCTCAGGATCTAATAGCGACGAAAAATAGAATGAAAAGATCAAATAGAGTAAATATATGTAAAATATACAACAATCAGGCATAACATTCTGACTACCTGCCTAATATTGTGTTGGTCCCCCTTATGTGCTCAAAAATGCTCTGAACCATTGGACATGGACAAGAGGACCTCTCAGGGTGTCCTATGGGGTCTGGAACCAGGACTTTGGCACTGGATCCTTTGGGTACTCTGGCTTGTGCAGTGGGGCCTCTGTCAATCAAACTTGTTCCACTGCATCCTGTTGATGCTTGATCACAATGGGGTGTAGGAAGTTTGGAGGTCAGATCAACATGTTGGGTCATTGTCATGTTCCTCAACATGTTCCTTATTGGTTGATGTTGTTTCCATGTGGTGGGGTCCATTTTCCTGCAGGGGTAGGCCAGTGGCATTTGGGATTTCTATTTGCATGAGGGAGTGTGTTTGTTGTGGGACAATGTTTATTTGGGTGTCTAAGTCTCATCAACATGGATGTTAAAATCCAAGGTTTTCCATCAGAACACCACATAGTACCAATATGATCAATGTTATTCACTTCACCTGTCAATGATTATAATGTTCTGGCTGGTCGGTGTATAAAACATGTCTCCAAATTAATTATAATGTTTTCCATAGCTGCTGGATGTGCTAATAAGATACTATTTGTTAACCAACTCATCACTTAAAAGGTAAGAATAAGAAACAATGTGTTGCCGACTTAGTTCCACTTTGCTATACGAGAAAGGCTTTGCAGGTTAATGGAATAGTTTGACATTTACAGAGGAATGTACAATTTAGTTTCTTTCTGTGTGTGAAACTACAAGATCAATGCTAAGCTTCTACTCTGTCTAAACATCTGCCAGGAAAACTGATTCGTTTAAGATGTTTTTTTTCCCCTATAGATGGAGTGATATTTCTTAGAAGGGCAATCTGTGGCTCTAGGGGACATTACTGTATGTATTAATAAATGTTTAATGATAAACAACAGTTTTGGCAGCATCTCCAGGTCTAATTTAAGATGACATATACAGTCGGCTAGCATATGCATTGTTCACCAAGAAAGAGTTACAGCCAGCATCCTGGAAATAACAAACTGTTTCAGTCTTCCAGTGGATTGAATTCATGTCTAATGTCTTATTTAGTCAGATTTTGAGAGGTGTATTCCTCCTTTCTACTTTTTCTGTTTCTCCGTGCTTCCTGGTTTCATGCTAAGCTAGGCTAACAGGGTCCTGATTACAGATGAAAGCTAAACTTGGGTTAAGTATTTAATTGGTTATTTAGGCGAACTAAAGAAAGATATGAACACAACATTAAAATATGAGCATCCGTTAAACTCCTGGGGGAAATATCTGCTCCTTTAGCAGGATAAACGCTTTGCTATGTTCACCAGCTAGTTGCTAACTTTAGGTGGCTCTCCAATGCAGGAAACTGGGGCAGATGTGAGGTGGCATAAATGTCTCTGAGAACGGCCACGTAATTCACCCATAATTCGGGCGGCTGTGGCTCAGGTGGTAGAGCAGTTTGTCCACTGACCGCAAGGTTGGTAGTTCAATCCCCAGCCCCTCTGCATACCGAAGTGTCCTTAGGCAAGACACTGAACCCCAAGTTGGGGCAATGGCAGGCAGGCGCTTTGCATGGAAGCTCAGTCGCCACTGGTGTGAATGGGTGAATGAGAAATGTAAAGCGCTTTAAGTACCACTGAGGTAGAAAGGTGCTATATAAGTGCAGACCATTTACCATTTGTCCTTTCTGCCTCCATTGCGGTTTAGGATCCAACAGGTCTGACTGCAACATTAACTCTTAGTGCATCAACACAACAACAAACAGCAGTGACTGGACTAACTTCAAGTTCGATGAGTACATGGGAATACAAAAATGGAGGGTCTTTTTCTCCAAAAGGAAGTTTCAATGCAGATGAGAAGCAAATGAAGCAAACAGGTTCTGAAAAATCTAATCAGTTTCATAATAGTAAAACTAAAATACAACAGTGGAGTTCATAATTCAGAGTGATTCCTTTCACATATAAATAGCCATGTGATTAACTGGTATTGCAAGAATATTGATAGTAGCTGCTTTAACATCTTCTCTTCTCAATTCTCTTTTACTTCATTAAATGTAAAATTACTCAAGCAGGATTTAGAGCATAATTTGCAAGCAAGATAATTCTACAAATGAGCTTGTAAATGAACTAAGTGTGTTGTGTTAACTGAAGCAGATTTGTCTGTATTTAAACATAGCGGATGGTCCTTTTCCTGAAGCCTCCTCATGACCTACCTCCCTTTCCTCACCTGACTGATTATGTAAAACTGCACCTCTGGGATTTAGAAACCTAAAATTAGGCTACTTAACTGATATTCTTATCATTTCCATCACAATCTAATAATATATTTTCCTACTTAGGATTTCTCCAGCTAGGGAATGGTGTTCCCTGCTGTACTCCTGTCACTGTGAAAACACTCACACGTCGCCTTCATAATCACACACATTTGTCTGATGTACTAAAGCTTGATAGCTGTGAGAACATTTACACTGACCACAGTAGGATCTACATGCCTAAAACTAAAATCCTGTGCTTTAAACTACCTGTAACTGAACAGTAAATCACACAGAGGACTAAAATGCACTCACAATCCTTAATATCCTCACAGGAACAGTGAACCACAGTCAGGCACTGGTAATACACACACACACACACACACACACACACACACACACACACACACACATGGTGCTCCAGTCATGACAAGCTAAAAATATCCGTTATTACTGAGAATCAGTTTTGCCAGTGAAACGGCTTTCTGCAATGCCAGAGATCCAGATTTTGATGCTTGGTTAGGTCCAGAAACACTCTGTCACAACGTATGAATACAAAAGATGACAAGACATGGGGATTTTTTTTATGATCTCACTATCTGCAAGTAATTGTTTTTAGAAATTAAAAGCATGTAAAGAGCACAGAGCGTGAAGGAAAGCGTTGTTTTTATTCCAATTTGCATGTATTGTTGTTGGTTATCTGGGTTATATTTAATTAAATAGATACCATTGATAAAAAGACTTAAGCTGTGCAAGAGATAATTACAGGTGCTCATATTATTAGAATATGGTGGAAGAGGGTCCTTATTTTTCCTTTTCCCTCCTCTTTCTTTTTCTTCCTTCTCTTTCCCTCCATTTTCTTCAGTGGTGAGATCCACTAGTCTTCAGTGGAAGACAGCAGGTGGAGATGATCAGCCAATCACTCCCCTGAGGTGGAGCTCCAGGAAGAGGAGGGTTATTTAAGGGGTGGGCGTGGCCTATTTGAATCTGATTGTCTGGGACCATGCAGCCACCCAGGTAAGTTTGCTTGTTGCTTCTGTCAGTTTACGTTTTTCATCTGCTGTTTAGTAAGACTGATTAACTGATCGACTGATTAATTGGGTTTTTTTTTTGCCATATGGTGCCCTCTAGTCTGTTTAGTATCCTCAATTAATTTCAAACTAGGAAGCAGATTGTAGTCCTGTAGAGGACATGTGTTAGTGAAGATAGTATCAGCATTATCACTACCTGGAGCTTGCATGTAAGGAGCCTGGGTCTGTTGAAGGTGCCAGTGCTGTTTGGGTTGTGATAGCCATGTGGTAGGTAAGGGAAGTAGCCATGTTGGTGTGAGGAGCAGTGATGACTGGCATTAGGGGAGTGTCTCTGGGACACCAGAGATCACTGTCTAGCCTCCTGGAGGTGTTGTGGGACCAACTAGACGAAACACCTATTAAAGGAGGTTCCCACCTGATGACCCCAGAGACATGTTAACTATCACTGCTCACCAGTTTAGACAGTCAAGTTGTGCCATAACAGTGTAGCATTAGGAGGTTCTTTACTGACTGCAATTCCTTTCTTTGAGCACAAGCTGCTTGTGTTTACGCTGAACTTGAATCAGATATTGCTCAAAGTGAAATATATATATTCTAGACTCAGCACAAATATACTGAAATATTTCAAGCCTTTATTTGTTTTTGTTTTGATAATAATAGCTTACAGCTCATATTTCAGAGGATCAACAAAGACCAATTACAAAAAGGAGTTATAATTGCAAAAATATCCAAACTCTGAAAAGCATGTTCATGTATGCTCCGTCTATATTTGGTCAGGCCACTCTTTGTACAAATTCCTGCATGTGGCGTGCATAAAGGCAATCAGTTTGTGGCACTGATGCGGTGTAATGAATGTCCAGGTTGTCTTGATTGCTACATTCAGCTCTTCTTTATTATTTGGTCTAGTTCGTCCAATTCTCCTTTTGAGAATATACCACAAATTTTAAATGGGGTTCGGATCTGGTGAGTTGGCTGGCCAATCTAGCACTGTAATGCCATGGTCCGTAAACCATTTCCGAGTGGTTTTGGCAGTGTGGGGAGATGCCAGGTCCTGCTGGAAGACAAAATTTGCATCTCCAAAAAGCTCTTTAGCAGATGGAAGTATAATGCTCCAAAATCTGTTGATACATGGCTGAATTGATTTTGAACTTTATTATGCAGGTGGACAATATCAGTAGAAGACATGGCATCCCAAATCATCACTGACTGTGAAAACGTCACACTGGACATGAAGCAACTTTGATCCTGTGGTTCTCCACTCTTCTTCCAGACTGTAGGGCCTTGATTTCCAAAAGAAATGCAAAATGTATTTATATGAAAAGAGGACGTTGGACCACTGAGCTACACTCCAGTTCATTTGCTTCTTAGCCCAGGTAAGAGACGTCTGACGTTGTTGGCTTTTCAGGAGTGGCTTGACAATAGGAATTTGACACTTGTATCCCATTTCCTGGACACGTCTGTGCGTGGCGGCTCTGGATGTTCTGGCTCCAGCCCCAGTCCACTGCTTGTGAATCTCCCCTACATTCTTGAATCTGCTTTTCCTGATCATTCTCTCAAGTCTGCTGTCATCCCTTTTGCTTGTGCACCTTTTCCTACCATACTTTCCATTTATATACTTTGATACAGCACTCTGTGAACAGCAGCCCTTTCAGCAATGTACTTCTTTTGAGTCTTGCCCTTCTTGTGGAGGGTATCAGTGATTATCTTCTGGACAACTGTCAAGTCAGTAGTCTTCCCCATGACAGTGGTTGTGTATACTCAACCAGACTGAGAAATTAAAGGCTCTTTGCAGGTGGTTTGAGTTAATTAGGTGATTAGAGCCCTTTTTGGGATTATGTTGGAGTGTCTAGGGGCCCTTTATCGACATCTCTGTGGCCCTCTGTGTAATATTCTAATATTAATTTTGGAAGGAGGTTTCATGAGCTACAAGTCATTATCATCAAAGGTAAAACAAATAAAGGATGGAGCAATGTCTGAACCTGAACCTTTTCCACTATATTCTAATAATATGAGATGTACCTATATAAGAAAGCTACAAATTAATAGTCTTCTTTGGACATTTCAGCTTGGATGTTCTACTGTGTTGCAAAAACCTGTCCTTTTCTGTCAGATTCTGTCTTCATTATGACAAGATTAAATGTTTTCACTGGAATAACAAATGTCAATACAGTTTTATTTGTATACTTATCATCAGAAAACTGATGTAGGGTTTAACAAACTGAAGTTGTCTTGTTTCAAATGTGAGTTTGAAAGATATGAGAGCTGCAAGATTTTCTGCAGGATGAGTCAGTCAGTCTTCAACCCAAAGACAGCCAAATGTCCTAAATCACGGAGACAAGGAAGAGTCATAAAATTCCCAGACACCACTCTCATTCTCTGATACAGAGCCCACATAGCTGGCACAATGGCAGCATCACTTACTGTGCATAGCAACTTTTGTTATTCTTTGGCTTTAATCCACAGCTACAGTGAGAGATTCATGTGCATTCTGACGTAAATTCATCACAGCCCGATAGGCAGATGTTGAATACATGGTTGCTTTGTTTACCTCTGTGGATTGCTCTGTTTTAAGAAAAGCCTTAGTCACGTCTCTAATTAAGGCTGTTGGCAGATGTCAAAAATACAGCGAAGACATGAAGAAATAATGACAATCCAGAGAACACTGTAGAAAATGTTCATATTCCCACATTCACATGATACTGTGGAATTATCCTCATTTGTCCTCACTGCTGTACCTTACACTTTAACACAAACCACTGTGAAAGATTAGTGTTTTCACACAGACTTCAAAGGCAGCCACGTCCAACACAATGTGTGTAATTCAGATACAAAATGTGTGGTCATGAGATCACTCCGTCTGTCAAGTGAGATTTTCTCACACTCAGTCAACCCTAACCCTCTGGATCACTGGAGGTGAAACTCTAAACTTCAAAAGTCAAGCTAAGGTCATAATTTGATCATCTTTGATTGGAAACGTCTCCTATTTATTTACTTAAGAACACAGACTATAATTTTTAGGATTTTATCTGGTCTGATGTAATGATATTAAGTCACTGTAGTTGATGGATGGTAAATACAAGGATGGATCACTACACAGGCCTACTGGGCACAGACTCAGAGGGCAATATGGTCAGTGGGTTCCTCAGTTAGAACTTCTGTCTCAAGTGACTGACATTTCTTGGTAGAAAGTCAAACAACTGCAATGAAGATCCACAACAAAGACACAAAAATCACCACAAAGACACATTAAGCAACCACAAACAAATGTAATAAGAAATGTCGAGATGCAAAAATCACAGGGATGCCACTAAAAAGTTACAAAGCAATAAAAAATGACGACAGAGATACATAGCATGACTGCAAAGAGATGTAAAGACCATCACTGACATCCAAAATAACAAAAGATTACCTAAAAGAGAAGCAACATGACGACAAAGACAAAGAAATCAGAGATGCAATACAACGACATACAATATAATATAAAGATTTACAGTCCAACCACAGAAATGCAGCAAAAATGCATAGAGATGCTTAAAGAAACAGACAAACAAATTCATTACACACAAAATAATCACATAAAATGTGAAACTGATGATTACAAAGAACTGCAAAAAATCACAGTGAAACAAAACGACCACAAAATATCCCAAAATTACCACAAAGAGATGTAAAGTAATGACAAAGAGACACACAAGCACGCAAATGAGGCATAAAACGACCTTAACAAGAGGCAATATGACCTCAAAAAGTAAAAAATAATCACAAATAGATGCAAAACAACCCAAATGAGTGGCTACGATTGGAGATAACATGACTGTAAACACAAATGACTCCAAAGTGAAATCAAACAACTACAGGGAGACGGAAAATGACCAAAAAATGACCACAAAGAGATGCAAAACATGAAACAGCACAAACCTATCACAAACAAATGCAGGACAACCACAAACACACACAACACAACCACAAAGCAGCACACAATGATCTGCGAATGACTCCAAAGCAATGCCAAACAACTACAGCGTGACAGAAAATGACCACAGAATGATGCAAAATGAGCACAAAGAGCCACAAACCAACTGTAACGCACATAAAACCACCACAAAGGCTACTTTGTTGTGCAGCAGCTCTGTGTCTCTTTTGTTCTGGCAGTCTTCTGCTAGGTGTGGGAGCTTTTTTAACATGCCTGTGTCCAGGGGCCCATTGTCACATAATCCGTCACTGATTAAATATACTAGTTGTTGCCAGTCAGCCTCCACACATGATTCAAAACTGTTGGCGTTTGCTGAACAAATGTATCAGCCCTCATATTCATCCAGCAACAGTGCAAAAACAGATTACTAAAAACCAATATAGCAAATTGGGAGCTTATCCGCAGATGAGAAAGGAGGAGGATAATGTTGTCATACTGTGTGTGTGATGCCTAAAAATATTATATGAGTGTGTGTGAATTGGCATGTAAAGATCCTCTTACCTGTGTTTTCTTGTGTTGTCGCTATCAGCCTGTGGGGTACTCGAGGCGAGACCTTCAACCCTGCTCGTATCTGATAGAACCTGAGGTGGTGGAAAAAAAAACACAACAGTCACACTTCAGCCTGCGCTACACAACTGTACATACTCTAAATAGCTAAAAGGTATCAACAGAAAACTGAATGGGAAAACTAAAATGCGTGCCGCTGTTCAACATCCTGCCATGTTTGATTTCATGGCAACATAAAAGGAATGTTGAGGATAACCATGTGGCACTAGATGTTTCTGTGTGTTTTTATATTTCTTGCTTGAAAAAAAAAATATCTTTATGTTTAAAACTAATTCTTTAATACATTCTTCAGGTAGACTTTACCAAATGAGTCAGGAGCTAGCTTGAATGCAGCACAGCTTTTAGCTAGCAAGTTACCTAGCTGCTTGCTAGCGACTTCTGTTAGCATGACAAAATAGACCAATGCACCAAATATTTCTGAATATTCAAATATCAACATGTAAAACTGTGTCAATATGGCAACCAATATTCCTCTGCATATCCCAAAAGCCATTTGTTTCTGCTGCATTTGTCACATTTAAACTTTTATCGTTGTACATGTTTCAATACAGGAACAGATACGCAAACATTTCGCTAGCTGAAGTTTCCGTTGCTACCCTTTAGCACTACTCATAACCAAATTGTGTGATATAACTGCTCCCAGCAAAACATTTAACCTCAAAGTCACTATATTGGTGAATGTGAATTGCAGCTAGTCATAATTATAGCTCAATAGCCTATATTTTTAATTCCGCTCAGTCCAAAATATCTACATTGTACCTACTTTTTAGATATCCTGAATTAATTTTAAACTAGTCCGAATGACATTGTAGAAACTGGAATTCTGCCTTGCCAAAATATAGTTACAGATATCTAGAATTTGAGTTTTGACTCTAAACGACAATGTTTGTGGGGTTGTGTTGGCCTAGTGGTTTGTTATGGGATAAATTTTGTGTCACAAAATTTATCCCATAGTGAAGCGAACTTGTAATTGGTGGGTCGACAGTTTGAGTCCCTGGACTGGCAAGAGGCTGAGGTGGGAGAGTGAGAGTGATCACTTGTCAAAGTCACCACCACTGTGGGCCCCTGAGCAAGGCCCTTTGTCACTGACTGCTCCCCGGACGCGGCAGCCCACTGCTCCTAGTATGTATAGTTAAGGTTAACTGTTGACTGATATCAGCACTGACATTTTGACTAGTCAGAATTCCCATTTAAGTAAACTCTAATGATAAATTAAATGTTTGACTAGCCATAATTCCTGTTTCAAACATACACTATTGACTTAAGACTAGTAATGTGTTAATGTGTGATATCTAAAAGGTTAATTTTTTTAGTATTGAATTGAACATGTCTTGGTGGCATTATGACGAGCTAAAATGAATTTAAAACAAAACTTTAATTTGAGTTGTGACTAGTAAGAATTTAAATGGGGTATCTGAATTCCACATACATAATTAAACTGGATATTCTGAATCAATTTTTAAATACAACTCAAAGGACAATTCTTAGCAGCCAAAATTAACTACAGAAAGCCTTGATGGGAGTTTGGCCGAGTCACTATTAAAGTACAGTTATCTGTAAAGTAAATCCTGTGTACCGTCGACATGTTAAAAAAGTTTCTCATAGAGGTGTGACTTTTTGCCACCCCTTGTGTGACCTTCAAACTGACTCACTGTGGTAATAATGTCCAAATGGAATAAGGGAGGGTCTGTATTAGCAGTGGCAAGACAGACAAACGGGCCTTTCATGACTTGGATGAAAAGTTAACAATCATGTTAAACAAAATCAGCCATGAATGGTACAAATGTCGCTAAATTATTAAAGAACAACGGGCAAATGGTTATTAATAATGTAAAAGACATAATAATGTGTCTCTACTCAAAGACTGTAAAGTATACTGTGGTGGTATCAGATGAGTACCGGTGCTAGAATACTGGAAAGACTTGAATTAAGATGACCGTTTAATCGGTTTTAAATAGAAAACGGAACTGAAAAATCTTACTGACTTAAATACGGATTATTTGCATGATAGTCCAGATTATAGGTCACTTTCACAGTTCAAGTCAGCCAGGCTTTGTGTAAGAGCACATCTCAGCCCTCCGGGGAGACATTGGCAATCTGACAGTCCAAAGCGTGGCTGTGAACACAATCAACACATCAATGTGTTTGTGGCGTTGCTAGTAAAGAAAAAATGGAGGCTTGACAGAGAAGAACACGGAATAAAAAAAACGATGTCTATGGAACAGAAAAACTCAACTCAGTGGCCACTAACTGGTGGAATCACTACCTCTTTTGAGAGATTTCTAGATGTGTGTGCCCAGTATTCACATTTCAATAAACAGCATCATTACTGTAAGCGTTAGGTACAACAGGCTGTAAGGCACACATATGAATAGCATATAGATACTAAAGAACAATCAATTTGCATTTTGTTTGCACATTTGCACAGGACAGAATGGCAGTGAGAAAAGGCAGCTGGGTTCCTAATTTGAGTATTTGAAGCAATCTTGGACTGTGCCTCCTTCAGTGAAAACTAAACAATCTGTGCTTATCGCCTTCTTTACAAATCAAATGCTGATTAAATCAGTATTTTTAATGCAATCATTGTACAACCAGGCCCTTAAGTGTACAGCTGTGTGGCCCATCGGTCCACTCCAGGGATTAGTATCGATTTCAGCAATTACATTTCAGAGTGGCGAGATGCATAGATCTTGGAAACGAGAGTGTTCTTATTCCACACTGCTTCAACAGTACACTGGGATCCAATTTTGTTTAGCGGTCACATCAGATCTCTGCCGCTATCTGACGCAACATGGCAAATGGTAAAAACAAACATATTAGTGCACTCAGCTGAAGGGATTACCAAGATAAAGCTTTAGCCCATCCCATTTGGAGAGGGAAAATCATTTTGATAAAGCTGGCGTTTCAGCGAGCCAGATGAGAGGTTTTAATCTTCCTGCAGACGCATCACTGGAGGATGAACAGGGCCCTTTTACATGCTATGGAATATCACAGAATACCCAACTGGGAAAGTAAAAATGTCATTAACTGTCCTTACTGATCTGCTTAATGGTATAGACAATAAACTGATTTTTATTTCAATGTTTCTGTGCTTAATTTACAGTATCTGCATGTGTATTGCCTTACAAGTGATGGAATGGTTGCAGTATCTCTGTTTTATGCTTTTTTGTGCTAATAATTTCAACACTAAAAAATTGCCATATAAAAGCTCTAAAAAGAATGTAGCTTTTGCACTTTTGTTGTGACTAACAGTTGTTCTTAGGATTTCTATGCATTTTAACTAGCATGTATTTTTGGGTTTAAATAGAATGCATGCTTCTGTTTTGCAGGGTGTCTGCATGTTATTGATGTTGATATTAAAATCAATATGCTGAATTAATTTGCATCGCATTTAAATATGATTTTACCAAACTGCATAGAGGCAAAAGCAGCACTAGCAGCTACAAGCTAATTATAGCAGCTTTACTGTAACTGCTGTTTTCCTCCATCATGGCTGGATTTACTTACCTATGAGAGATATCAAACCACAATAGCAAAATCTCAGTTTCATCAAGAGTGATAGTTTTCAAGTAGACATAACACCTAGGGAAAATCTGTGGGAAAATTTAGCTTTAGCTCTAGCTAAGGCTAGCTGTTTCTGAGGCAATAGCCAAGTCTGTTTTAACTAAAGTAAGTTATATTGCTTTAGCTATTAAATGCTTACTTTTGTGTTTAATTGTCTATAAAGTGTTAAATAAAATATATTTTCTAGGTGTTTATGTTTATATTAAAAGCAATATGATTCATTTATTTAGAGTAAATTTTAATTGTTTAACACAAGTTACTCAAATTGTATAAACTAAAATGGAGTCAAAAGCAGAGTTAGCAGCGACACTGTGCTAGCTACAATGTGGTAGCAGCGACACTGTGCTAGTAGCTTTATTGTGACTGTCACAATTAGCTTTAGCTACTGGAGACAGCAAGATGAAATACCAAAATTTCAGTTCATTAAAAGTGATAACAACTATGCAAAAATTTATAAGAGAAGCTACTATTTTTGTTAGTCTTTTTGTTTTTTGCTTTTGATAATTCTAGCTATATGTATTTCATGAGCTTGTTTTACTTGTCCAGCTAGCTGTCCCTCTGTGACACTGCCATTTGGTCAAAATCATAATTCTATACTTTATATGGTAAAACAGAGGTTAAAAATGCTCTGGTTCAGACTCAACTAAATACATAGTTACTGCATTTTGAAATTAGTTAATAACAGCTGCAGTCAACCAACAGTGCTGCTATTTCACGGAACTACGTGACCAGAGCCGGCCCTACCCAATGTGGCGCCCTAGGCAAGCTTTTACATGGCACCCTCCCTCCATTGGTGATTTACATACGCTTACAAAAGAAATCGAATAGCATTGCTTTGTAGTAATATTAATTGGACATTGAGTTAACAGAGTTAATAGTAATAACTAGTTTTAATATAACATTGAAGGTGAATTTTTTACCGATTTTGTGCCACCCCCTGGAGGCCACGGCGCCCTTAGCAATTTGCCTATATTGCTGAATGGGCGAGCACATGATGTTCTACACACCTGTCAACATTCAGCTCAGATCAAAGTGTCAACACATTCTTTTTCTCCTGTTGGATGAAATGAGTCTGATTTACAGTGTAATCTTTGTCCGGCAGCAGTGAAATAAGGTGGAAGGGTAGTTGACATTTAAAATTACCCAATAAATTCAATTATACGTTCATCATTCCAGGATGAGTCACATCTTCATTGGTATTCACCAGTTTTTCTTACATTTTCATATCACCATCCACAGGTACCATGTTCATCCGTGTTCTCAACAGTTAGAGGGAAAATTCTTTTTGTACATTCTGTTACATTCTCCTCGACTACATATATTGGGTGTCTTTTACATTCAGTTCAGTCTTTTTTATTCAGCTAAGGTACATTTATAAATAACAAGCATAAATTGCTTACCCCCTTTGAAAGAGATCCACATTGTGAAACTTGTGCAACTCTAGAGAAAACTCCAGTGTTCCCTGTACTTCAGACATGATATAATCCCATTCATCACCTGCCAAAAGAGAAGACATGCTGTAAATATGACGTATCAGACAAATAAGCCAAACAAAGCAGAATTTACAGTGAAGAATGAGACAAATGATACTTATAAAAGCAGCTCCTTAATGCTGCTGTATGAATGTTAGATGTATGTATGACTCATACAGTCCAGGATGGTTTAGAGAACAGACTGTATGAGACCAAGATGGACACCTTGATCTGAATATAGTTATCATCATGTCTGCTCTGGTTGATGCAATGACCACCACAATGTGACTGAAGTATTTCAAAGTAAAAGCACTGATGTGTGCAGCTGCAGCTTCTCTGTGTCTGTCTTAATAAGAAATGCCCTGAGCTCACTTGAATTCTGCTTTTATTACCACAAAAGTCAGCTCGACCTGCAAATGTAGCAATTACATAATGTCTTTCTTGTACTTTTAAATTAGAATTTTATTGCACAATTATGTTTTTAATGTTTTCAGTTAAAGTCTAATCCATTCAAGACATCACTTTGTGTTTTAGGGGCAAGTCTTAGAGAAGTCCTGATTTTTTTTTTTAATCAATTTTTGTACCTTGATGGGCGTAAAACAAAGAAATTATCTCTTTGGCACAAAAATATGGAAATGTAAGTGTCACTTAAGGGTGATTAGTAATTACTGCGTTGTGCTGTGTTTTAGCACAGCTGAATTTAACTTTAATCATTTGCAATTAGCTTTGGTCACAAAATACAGAATCTTTCTCAAGGAACCTCACTATTACACAGATTTAGTGATCTCTTGTATTCCAAGACTAAGTGGTATGTTTCAGCTCAAATACAGGTAAATGTTAAATGTGACTGAATGCATCACACCAGGAAAACTGTTGTCTAAATAAACTGGTCACCAGCATTTTCCAGGTTCACTTACTCTGAGCTTACACCCATACTGTAGTGTTTAGTATTAACAGTAACTAAAGCTCAGAACATGAACCTTTTAGCTTTAATGACTAGTCCAAGTTATCATTAATATGGACTTTATACTATACAGTGTATGGAGGTAGTGCCCCTGAGCTGCTCATAGCAAAGCGTATCAAATTACTCATCACTGAATGCTTTGAAATATAATCCTTGCATGTGTGTGGTACTGGGTTGGAGTTCTTGTAAGTGTTGTAAAAACTGACACGAAGAGTTGTCACTTGAAAGAAAGATGCACACTCTAAAGTACCATTAGAGAAAAACCCAGTCATTGCTGTAAAGCACCTTTCAGAAGTGCAACTTGTGCATTATAACCAGCCCTCAGCTTAGCTGGCTTAAAGCATAATACTGTTCCAGTCCTCTTTCTTTAACCAGTGAAGATTTATCTAGACAGGCTGGTTTTACTGCACCACAGCTTAGACACAGGGGTGTAGTCAGAAGTTCTCTGCTGCAGATAAAATGCAAAATTAACCTCTAGTCACAGCTACAACTCCACTCTTTTAATTGCTGTCTATTTTGGTTCTGCATGTATGCAGCTTCCGGTGATAGCTGTAACAGATTCACATGTGCACAAGTATCCCAGTTATGAGACGTATGGCAGTTTTGATTAAAATCAGGATATGTCATTTATGTGGTGCACAGAGAAATGTGGTTATTCACATCCCTGTACACATAATAAATGAGTGGTTACTGATTACTGCTTCGTGTTTGCACAGGTGCTTGTGACAAATCAGAAACTCAATCTGACATTCCTGTAACTGTCAGCCTAACCTTGAATTAAACTGACAGTGGATACTGAAAATGAGGCCACTTTAGTTTATAGTAGCATTAGCACTAACATATGGCAACAGCTCACTGCAGATTTGGTTCATCTATGTTAATGCCAGCAATGGAAGACGAGACAGTCAGGAAATATCAAACATGTCCTCTACTTTGACCAGTGTCAGGCTTTCACTGTCACTACCACCGCATAGGACAGGATGGAGGTGGATTAAGATGCACAGCATGACTGGTGTGATGGGGTCATCATGATGGAGTTCAGTGACCCCGAATGGAGGGAAAATTACCATATAAGTAGAACATCCTTTTACCGGCTGTAAGACACAGTTGAACTGTTCCTGAGACCAGGGGGAACGTCTGAGCACCAGTGTGATGACCTGAGGTCATCTTGCTCTAGTAGTTTGTTTCTATTGTTTCTATTTATTATAGATGAGAGAGGCCTATTATACAAACAGTCATGGATTATCACTAGGTTTGGGTTTCTGTTGAAGCAGTGCCAGCACAGGCAGTCAGAAACCATCATAACGTATCCGTGCAGCAGTATCCAGCTAGCATAATCAGGTTCTTTAAAAACCAGGATAGGGGCTTATCAGGGTTTCTGAAACTGGGATATGATGTTTACATGTGCATCACAAAAACAGGATATTTCAAAAACCTAATCATGGACAGGATTCTTAAATCCATGTTGTTCTAATCTTTAATCTAGAAACTAGATTAACGAAACATTTTAGCCATCTGAAACGGTTGTCTGTTTTTCTTCTCAATCCTTTTTGTCTCTCTTAGTTTACCTAACCAGCTGAGAGGTGGCCTTTGTTGGGTTTCTCTCTATGATGATATTATTGTACGTTCTTCACTTTGCTATGTGAAGTCCCCTGAGATGTCTATTGTTGTCATTTGGAACTATATAAATAAAACTGAACCAAAATGATTTGAAATGACAGCGTGAATGGGATGGTAGATTTTCAAAGCTAGCAAGCTATTTGAACTAAAGTTCGCTACATGAGTTTAAAAAGTTGCCTTTAGTAGACTTTTATTTTTCAAGTGATTTGTTTTAAAATGAGAATTTGGTAAAACAAGTCTTTCTAGTGCACTTGAAGGCTACATATAGTACTAATAGTGAATACCATACACTACAGGAGCAGTCAGGGGTTGGTTTAGAAGACATGAAACAACACTGTTGTTGGTTTCCAGTCTATATTGCTAGTTTCAATTTGTACAAAAAGACGAGAGTAACATTGAACTTTAATTTTGGTCTGTGGTAGCTGCTTAGCTTCTTAGCTTATCTGTTCATGTTTAACGACACACTTTTTATGTTTGAAAAGAAAAGGCTTTTAGCTAGCTTGTGTTTTTCTTGGATAATGTTGCGTAAGTTGCTAGAACGTTAAATACAGTAAGTAGCAGGAGAAGCCACTAATGCTAGCCTAAACTGAGCCAGAATCCACACATTAAGGAAGTACAGTAAATGAACAGGGTTTTCTTTGATGTCACCCAAAAGTAGTTAGCTACTGATGTGCTCCTGGGTTGGATTACTATTATCGGTTGTAAGCTAGTTAGCTGGACATGCTACATTACATTTCAACTATATACCCATGCACACTGCTGTTTTAGGTTAGTTAGTTAATTGCCTAAAATGTTTAATATTGGAACCACAGGTAATGTCTTTGTTCGGAGGCAGTTCCCCAAGGCAAAGAATGGGATTTAAACAACTTTGGGTCAGAATTAGAATTCATCCATCCATCCATTTTCTATACCCGCTTTATCCTATGGGGGTTTGGATCCCAGCTGACACAGGGTGAAAGGCAGGATACACCCTGGACAGGCCAAAATTATCCCCAGTGTTTCCTGTGTCTCCTGTTACTAACTGAACTTGTGGTTGATTTTTCAGGTGTAACTTAAAAAAAGACAGCCTGATGCGATTTGTCACTTCCTGTAAGCAACGAAATCCTTCCTCAGTGTCCTTTCCTACCTCTAGAACTTTATTTGAGCAAATACGGCGAGTGTAAGGCGTCTTCTCAGTTGGCAGAGAAACACTCTTCTCTGCCTTAACTTATGCTGATGAGATGGATTACAAGGATCCTGCCAAGTGCTGAGAAAGAGGGGCCCAGAAAAATCTTTAGTAAAATACAAACTTGAGCTTCCAAATAAGCAGCAGCCCAGAGGAGAACAAAAAGGTGACCATGTTAACGCACAGGATCATAATGGCAAAGCAGCACAGCCCTAGGAAACACAGTGACCTTCTCCAATGTAGTACATCAATCGGCCATTGCTACGAAAGGCCTGAAGTGACGAGAAATGACAGAGCTGTTTAGCCTCTGTGTGCTGACTCGGTGTGCTGCCTACGACAGCGGACATCCTGCTAATATCATGAGCCGGTCATAAGACTGCGAGACACTGGAGTGTGTTTCTCAGCTCTGATTAAAATATAGCTGTAGCTGCTTCATTGCCTCTCTAATTCACTGTGCTGTGCTGCGAGCGAACGTCCTAGTTATCTGTTATCTGCTGTCTCAGAGATTCACAAGAAGGAGCCGCTCACTTCTCCAGCTATGTGTTAGGTAGGCAGCGAGGAGGAGAATGAACACTGTGTGCTTGATTAAATGGAGGTTCTCAGGCCGGAGGGGGGGGGACTTACTGTAATATGCTTTCCTGCCCACCAAAACAATCTCCAGCCTGAAGTGCACGACAAGACGCATGCACTGATCACCGGGCTCCGCTGAAAATTCATCAATAAGTGAATCAAATCAGCGAGGCACACACCAAAGCAGCCACGCTGACAGCTTCAAAGGCATACAGCTGCCATTCATCCATGTAGGATACATTGTGCTGCCTTTGATGGCGATGACAAGACGATCATGGACGATGATGAAAAACACATCGGCGAACGCAGAGCTTGCAGCACAAGACCTTTGAAGGGAAATGTGGTGCTAGACTTACATTCACGTTGTCAACACATCCCATGAAGAGACCAAAATGAACTGTGTGTTTCCCTTAATGCTGCTTTGCTAAAGAGCTAGAGGAAGTCTGCAAAAACGGCCTCGTTAATAGGATGCAGTCTTTGTTGGGTTTGGACTGTTTATTGGATTTATTGACAGAAAAAGGCTGATTCCAGTATAAGCCAGCTGTTACACAGGACCCCCCTATTTCACTAGCAGACTTTAATAGAGCATTTGTACCTGGATATTGGGAAATAGGCAGAAAGTACTTCACCTCAGTTGTCTGCAAATTTCCTTCCTTCCTCACTGGACAATTCTGAATAATTAAAGGGAAAAAGTTGAGTTGTTTTGAATTTATCCGATTTTTTTCCCCCTCAAATCTTGCAGTAAACAGAACTAAATAACAGAATCCACATCATTTCAAATATTGTGGAGATTTTTTTTTCATTCAAATCCACTTTTTAAAGCTCTAATCCCTCAGATTTTCATCAACTCAAACTCAGTTTTTCAGCTACAGTCTTGCCATTGTTGGTGGGGGAATCTGCGCTGAGCTTCTCCACTATGTGACTTGGTTTAGCTGCTCTGTAAACACTTAATCTTCCGCTGCATTTCTGGCAAAGTATTTGCTCAAGGAGACAAGAAGAATTATGGGACCTGTAGTATCAGAGTATTAATGTTGTCACCCATCAATCAGCACTGAAGTCTTTGGGAGTACAGCTAAATATTTTCCACTTTCATACCGGCTTTGACAGGCTTGGTTCTTGTTATATGTGCCTTCATCTCTACGGTTCAGTCTTCTAAAACATCCCAAACACAACAAAGGTTTCAACAAAAAATCCTCCTTTTGATTAGTAAAAATCACTTTCCTACAAAACACTTGAGCCTTGTTTGCTGCTCTATGGCTCCCACACATAGCTGCTCAACCTGTAGCCGAGCTAATGCTTCAAATCTGCTGCTTCTGCACTTTCAGCAGCTATCTCTTTCTGATTTTCTGCTTGCAGTGAATCATTAAACACTAATCATTACAAAACAGCCATCTGCTGTCTGATTACTATTTAATGCAGGCGACAAACACACACACACACACACACTAGCGTTCTTGGAGGTCTCGAGTTTGCAGCTCCGATGATTTCGCCACCTTCAGGAGAAACTGAAACTCCTGGCTGCCCTCGAGCTGCCCTCCTCCCCTCCCTGGCTCTCCTGTTGGTGTCAGCTCAGCTGGGACCGCCGCTGACTGACAGCTTCAATCTCAATTTGGGGGAGGTTGAAGAGGCAACATGTTTAGAGTGGCTGCACGTGGAATGAGCAGATTCTGCCGTCTTCATAGGCGTAGGCGTCATTGTAACAACACACAGAGTCATTGTTTGCCAAGACTGGAAGCTGCTGTATGTGTGCACAGCTCAAAGGGCCGGAAATTAATCTCAGGCGTTATTCCATTTGTTAACATCCAACTCCCTCTGCAGCACACAATAACAGACAAAGGGCTATCACCAAATATACGCAGAGGGGACAAAGGATCACTGGGGTTACAGAACCTTCCTTAAGCAAGGATATTAACATCCGTCAAATCAAAGTTGACAATACTTCAGTTTCACTGTTTGCACTTTTCAAAAACAGCTATCTGCAAATTGGATACGTGGAGTTCCCTTTACAGAAATCCACCGAGCCAGCAGAGCAAATCATGTGATGGCATAATCTAGCATTTGCTAAACCCTCCATGAAGCTGTGTTGGAGTCTTTGTTGTTAAATTCCAATGCCAAATCCCTGCAAAGGCAAAAAAACAGAGAGAGAGAGGGAGAGAGGGAGAGCTGGAGTGGCCTGAGTTATGAGTCAGAGTATGACTTTGAGAGGATGTGACCGGCATCCTTGCGATCTCCAGATGAGATTCTCTTGAAATCAAAGGGTTTTTCTGCAAGCATAAAAAAGCTAAAACCCCACGTTTATTATCTGTGAAGGCTGATGTGACATTTGGAGAGTTGTATTGTATGCAGTCATGAACAGACTCACTATTTGTATTCACAACTCTGAATCACTGCATTAAAAACCAAGCGCTGGTCACTTTGTGTACCTGTGTGAGCCGTGCATGCCAACGTGCATCCGACAAAAGTATGAACACGGACATTTGAACGACTACTTTATGGCGTTTAACTGCTTTGTAATGACTCACTGTACCGTGTGTTGTGTTTTCTGCTCTATAATGAAGTGTTTACATCACATGAGCGCCTGAACTCCTGCTACATTACATCATGAGCAGCCTTTTTTTAAATTAACTGCACAGTATTTAACCTTGTTTCACTGTTTCTGTCTGTTTTCATCATTTTGCAGCCGGCTGTGACAAGAGACACAGCTTGGGAGCTGTGCTTTGTTCGACAGCATGTAGGACTATTTCAGACTACAGCATCTGTGAGAAACTGATAACAAGCAGCACACACTGTAGTGGCGAGCAAACCGCCTTTACCGTAAAGACACAGGTTTACCAGTCTAAATGGAATGATGCTGTTTATTTGAAGTGAATAAATGTCAGGTCCCCCCCCCCCACCCCCCCATCGCTCTGGTAACTTATCAGTGTGCCATATGTCCACCACGGTCAGACAAAGACCCTCAGCTGTCACACAGAGGAAACGCACATGAAGTAGGAATTAAACCCCTGCTATCCATGCTTCCCATCAGATCCATCCTCCCTGGTTCCTGGCAGCCCTGTAGCCGAGCAGCAGCTCTCCTCTGCTCTATTGTATGCCAGACGAGCATCCCATTCCCTGCACGCTCCGCACACATGCAGGCAACAACCATCCCAGTGAAGCAAGGAGGACAGGGTGTCACATGCAGAATAAAACGGGCTCACCTTAGCAGTGATGTGGTGTGGGGATCCGCAGAGGGGTTCGGCTCCAGCCCTTAATGAGTAAACTGCTGCTTGCGGAGGGATGCGCGGTTTGCAATGTTTATATCATCGCTTCTCCTGCTGCTGCTGCTGTTGCCATGGTTATTCATCCAGACCCTGTATGTTCTGCAGTCCCCCCTCTCTCTCTCTCTCTCCCTCCCTCCCTCTGTTGTCTCTCTCTCTCTCTCTCTCTCTCTCTCTCTCTCTCCTGTCGGGGATTTCAATTTGGGAAAGTGCGGCAGCGTCTTGTCGCGGAATCTGCCTGTGTGACGGTCCGCCCTGCGCTTTAACACACACACTACATACAGAGTGTGGACAGTTTCATAAGGGGAATATTAATAGTGAGCTGTGTGTGTGTGTGTCCTGCCGCCGCTGCTGCACTACAGTGTGTGCGTCTGACGTCAGAGCCTGCCCCCTAAAAGTGAACCGTGCGCTGGGAAAAAATTACCATGCAAAGAAAGAAAGGAGGAGTGTTATGCAAACAATGCTTTAACGCAACAATACACACACACACACAACCGCAGGTGTCACGTGACCTGGCCCCCATGGCAGGTTTAGTGGCAGCCAAATCAAACCCTTCTCCTGCAATGTCACATATTAAAGCTGCAACCCACCACAGGTAAACAACAGCAGTCCCAAAAAGAGAAAGTGTGACCACATCTTTTGATTTTCTCTTTCATTCCATGTCTCAGTAGCTGCCAGGCTGATTTCTGCTTCATCACTGAGTTCCCAGGTTTTTAACTGCACACGATTCAACCCTGCAGTTTGCTTGGACAACAGTTTTATTGTGACCCGTAGTTAAATTGCATTGTGAAATTGTCCTCCAGTGACCAGTGCAGTTCTTGCATACTTCCATGTTTTCTATTGCTCATGCTGTTTATGTCTTTGCACATTCATACTGCCTTTAAAGCTCTTCCACTCAGACATTTGACATCGCACTGCACTTTTACTGCTTCCTTTGCACTTTTAGTTAGATGCAAAGCTGCATTTTGTTGCCTTAGAACTTGTACTCTGCGCACTGAACATAAAGTTGATCTGCTCTAATTGAAAACCAAAAATAAAGCCAGAAATTCTGAGGTTGGGGCTGCACAGTGGCTCGGTGGTTAGCAGCGTCGCCTCACAGCTACAAGATCCCCGGTTCGCGTCCCGGTTAGGACGCCTGGGATCTTTCTGTGTGGAGTTTGCATGTTCTGCCTGGGTTCTCACCTGGTACTCTAGCTTCCTCCCACAGTCCAAAAACATGCTGAGGTTAATTGATTATTCTAAATTGTCTGTAGGTGTGAATGAGAGTGTGCTTGTTTGTCTCTATATGTAGCCCTGTGATAGACTGGCCACCTGTCCAGGGTGTCCCCTGCCTTCGTCCTGAGTCGACTGGGCTAGGCTTCAGTCCCCCCACGACCCTACAGAGGATTAGGCGGTGTATAGATAATGGATGGAAGGACTCTGAGGTTGGGGTTGATGGATGGGTTGACACAGCACTGGACTTTAATGAGGTGGGCCACTGTTTTCTGTTTTAATACCTGAGTCAACTTTTCTTTCAACCACAAGTGTACATTAACCTAGCAGGGCTGCCTTTCTGTGTGCAACATAAAATTTTCTGTGGTTGTTCTTTCCCATAGTGAAATGGATATCAAAAGCGGCATCACACATATAGCAGAAGGGGAGGAGAGAGTCGAGTTAAATGCATGGCCAATGGCAGGTTTGTACCAACATCTCACATCCGATGAGTCAGACTAGTTGAGAGGTGACCTATAGCTGCCAAGCTTATTTCTGCTTCATTACTGAATTCTCAGGTTTAAATTACAACTGTAGCCCACAGGTTACTTGGACAACAGCTGTGACAGGGTCTTCTACTGACTATAGTGTTTATAATAGAAAATATGAAAGTCAAATGACATAGTTGTAGTAGTAAAAATTTTGTAGTTGGGGTGGATGGATGGGTGGACAAAACACTGGACTTTACTGTGGGAGGAGACTGTTTTTTTCCATTCCAACCCTAGAGTTGACTTTTCTTTGAACCAGACTATACCTGAACTCTAACTGCATGTTTATTATTGTAACCATGACAGCACAGGTTCTCCATTTTAACGGAAACCCCATATTTTTCATAACCCAGCCAAGTTGTTTGTGCCTAAACTCACCCAAACAGGGGCAAGAAATATCTGTGCTAGATCGGTGTCACTTCATCCAAAGTAGCACTACCTAATGGTCTGTTTGTAGGTTGCTAGCCCTCAGGTTGCTGTTGTTCACTCTCTTTTAAGTTGTATTTTGGTCTCGACCAACTTTTGAGCTAAATATTTCCCAGTTTAGCAGCTAAATGCTCCACCGTTCCCACCTGCTGGGTGCTAACTTTGTCTGTCTGCTGCTCTTTCTTCACTGATAACAGCGGTGTGCCATGGCTGGAAGTGATCTTGAGAAAAGATAAAGCAAAATGATGGAGCAGCAGAACCAAAACAAAGGGCTGAAAGATGCACAAGCTGCTATGGAGTCACAAAGTACTGCAGAGGTGGGTGGAAACTGTGTGAGTTTTTCAAAATAAAACACAAACAAATTCATTTATCTGTGTCCTTGAACGACACATCGACGTGTTTTCTGATGTGACACTCCTCTTAGTAGGATGAAGTTGACATCTGTCTGATTCTCTTCAGAATCCAAGGAACACAAAAGACCAAATTTCTCATGTTCTCGAAGACACAGTGAATCCAAACAGTAACCACTGTCTCGTTTGTTTGTTCCTGGCAGTCAGGTACTGCAATTAAAATGCCATCTGTCCTGGTTAAACAACTCCTCACAGACTAATCACTTGTCAGATAAGGGGGAGGGGAGGATTATATAACACATGAATAAAAATGTTCATGGCACATAAGCTGCTGGCTCTGGTAACTGTGTGTTTAACTGTTGTCAGCGGTGGGACATTAGTTTCCTCTTTCACGCAGTTTGGTTCTTCTGTGTCTCTGATTCAACCAAGTGAGTGCTGGATGACTGCTCTCCTCCTGTGTTCTCTAAGCTTCACCTTCTGCTTAAAAACCCCAAAGTCAATTGCTGCTTTTCTCTCATGGCATTCTGCCATAAGCTCCAAGCACTCTTGATTAAGAGGGGAGCGCTGTTGATTTTCTCTCTCTCTTTTAGGCGGTTGCCAGAGCCCAGATAACCATATAGTCTGGGAGAAAAAGCTGGCATGCATTTCAGAGAGGTTACACAGCAAGGACACCGGTTCTCACACAGTCCCACACCAGACAGCACATGACAGTAAGACTAACGAAGACAACAGGGATCACTGTGGTTATAAGCTATAAGATTTTAGTTGAATTTTTAATTAACAATTGTAGACATTCATTACATCTCTATAGGCATCTGCCACATCAGCAGCATGGGGAGGAAGAAATATTAGCAATGGCCACCTTATCCTGATCACTGATAAGTCCACCTCCATCAGCAAAGCCCCAAATGAGCATTTGGTTTCACACAACTTAAGAACCTATAAGTAAGTTTTCCTTTAATGTGCAATTTCAATTTATGCATACAAACCTGACTTGTAAGACCAGAAACTCTGAGCATTTTCTCCCTTCACTTTCATTCGTTTAAGGTTTGACTGGTGCTTTTATATCAGGTTGTCTCTTCCTCTGTCTCTTCCAACTGAAGATTTCTTTCTGGGTTTCCTGAGAATAAAACTGCAAAAAAATCTGGATGGACACTGAAGCTGCTTGTGGAACAACAAAGACGCCCTGTGATGGTTGTGTCTATATTTAAATCATGTACCTTTTGGTCAGAGCCCTAAGAAAAGCAAAAACCCTTAGAAAAGGAAAATGTTTGTGCCAGATTTCTGGCACGCTTGTGGCTGATCTGCAGTAAAGACATTAGTTTGCCAAAAAAAATGTTGTCAGAGGCTTTGCCAATGTTGTCCACTAGTGGGTTTGAACCTGCTGGTCGGCTGTTCTCTATGTGCCTGCGTGGGTTTTCTCCAGGTGCTCCGGCTACCTCCCACAGTCTGAACATATGGTTTGTTAGTTAAATGGTGATTCTAAATTATCATTCTGAGCATCACTGGTTGTCTGTCTCCCTTCATTGGCCATGTGACAGATTGGCGACCTGTCCGTGGTGTACCCAGTCTCTTGCCAAGTGTCCACCCTCCCTGTGACTATCTAAGAGATAAAGTGGGTACAGCTAATTAAGCGATGGATACATTTATGAACTAGAAAAGCACTCAGAGAGCGCATACCTCCGCCAAGGAGCTTCAGTCCACCCCCAACACAATCTCCCAATTCACATATTTTGTATGGAACGTTACAGATACAAATGTAATAGCATACAGTTCAAATGTCCTACCGATAAAGCAGCCTTCACCCCATCCGACCTAATGAACAAGCGCAGCAGGTCGTAACAGCCTCCCAGCTTCTTAGACAACCGGAGATAAGAATGCCGGCCCAACCCTGTGTATGTTGCTCAGGAAGGGAAGAGAAGTCCACCATTGTCACTGTCTGTCACGTGGAGCCCCCAGATCTCATGTGGTCAGAGGGGGTTACCCCAAAAGCAAGAGTGCCCTCTGGTGGCTTTTAGAGTAAACCGCATTTAATTGTCCACCCGGTTACATTTACATTAAAAAAAAATTCCTGGATGGAGACGGTGATCCAGATCAGTCCCAAAATTTCATCATTTCTTCCTTGCCCCATTTCACACATTTCCTGAAAATTTCATCCAAATTCGTCCATGAGTTTTCAAGTTATTTTGCAAACACACAAACAAACCAACACCGGCCATCACATAACCTCCTTGGCGGATGTAATTAAGAGAGGTTTAGTCACACAGAAATTTGCTAGAATCGCATTAAGTGTGAATTTACGTCAAACATGCTGCAACGAGTAACCATTTTAGCAAATCTGCAGCAAAAACAAAATGAATTGTTTGGCATAAGTCAGCTTCAAGGTTGCAGAATTTGTATGAATTTGTATCATAAAACATGACCTTGCCACAAAATTGTAGCAACATCGCCAAAGGTTAAATACAACAGTTTTCCAAAAACCTTAAATTTTGTTAGGGATCATTGGCTCAGACTCAAACTAAAAATCTGCTGAAACTGTTCTTAACATTGGTAGCAAGATTGGAGGTGTCAGCTCTCAACATAACAGCTAACGGGAATTCTCAGGACTGAATGAAATAAATTTTAAATGTTCCTTGTGGTGACAAGGTTTGTTGATCATACATTGTTAGTTAGTATTTGATAGCTGGTATTTATTTAGAGTGGCAAATGTATAGGGGTTGCTGGCTTTTACCCACTCAATCTAAGGCATAGATTGCATTTAACAAAAGGATAACGAGCAGCTCTGAAAAGTGAGGCCAATGTGGAAGTGCCTTAAAGTGCAGTACCACAGAGTGCAGCTAGTCAATGGCTTCAAAACCTTCTGGTTCTCTAAGACTTCCATTAAAAGTCATCATGCAAAGCTAAGTCATTCATTCTTTTCTACAGTTCATCATAATAATAATTATTCATTTCTCTCCTTCTGATCAGTGTTCTGGTGGTCCAAAATAATTCAGTAATTCAATGAGAATAAGACCCAAGAGTGTGATGTTTGGGGGCTTGTCTGGCTGGACAGTAGTAATCATTTAGGAGTCAGGTAGGTGGAAGTGTCCTAGTGTCCTGTAGTTTTCAGTCAGTCCCACTCCTCATTCCTCTCCAGATCTGCCTTCTTTTCCAAAGAGGTTCCAAATATTCCAAACAAGGCGATTTGGACATTGCAAACTCAAGAGTTCAAAATGACAATCCACAAAGCTGTGGGTCACGTCATGGTGACTATGTCCACCTTTGCTATATAAAGATGGACATAGTCCATCGTCATATAAAGGTTTTAGTCGCCATTTACATTTTTTTTTCCAACTATGTCCCCAAATTTGCCTGGTACCCAAACTCATAGTTATGGATCAGTCATGTAGGCTTACCTAAGGACCAACTGTTTATATAGCAGATAACTCCAACACTACAATACCAATAAGCTTTGGCACCATTGAGGCTACAGCACCACAGTTGCCGAATTCGACCACAAAATCACTACAACATTAAAGCTGAACTAGCTTAAGGATTTCACATTACAAGATCTCTTTTCTCAGTATAATCAATAGCTTCTTCCCACCATTAGCAGTGCAAATCATGTGAAGGAATTTTAAGCTCAGTAATTGAATGTTTCTTGCTGAGAGGCACCTTGAGAGTTAACTGCCCACCTTGTTTTTTTATGCACACAAGCTTGGCTGATGATGGAAATGGGGGATTTTATCCTGATCCAAGTTGCAAGTGTGAGTCCCATAACGCTTTTTATAGGAAAGATGAATGAGACTTTTTAAATCCTGGTTTATTCTATTGGTTCCTTTATTACCTTACAGTTTGTGCAGTAGAAGTTCTGTCCAGGTTAAGTGAGTTGACTCTTTCAAAGCTTCCATGCATGTTCATTATGTTACACAGTTGCAAACAGGTGATTCTCATTGGTCCACACAGCTTTATTTATCACCTCTCATGAGGTAAATTTACACCCATAGCACGGGAAAGCCAAGGCAATTACAGCAGCCAAACTAAATTTCAGTGGACCACAGCTTGTTATTGTAGCTCTGTGACCAGAACACTCATTTCCATGTAAGTATCAAGCTGTACTCTGCCTTGCCAAATGTGACTCTAGGTCACAAGTGTACGAGTCATGGGGCTAACCTCGTGGATGAATAATCACAAACTGTTTTTTCTGTCTGCACTGTCTGTGCCTGCGCTCTCATTGAAAGCAGGAGCTCTCAATTATCCAGGCTGGACACATGATCTCTGAGGCAGATCTCTGAGGAGGCCCAGCCACTGGATCAGGTTTCTCTTACCGCTCTCTCAGACGAGCGTTGTGGTGTCGCTACACAAACAATCGATTCATGCAATGTGATACAGTAGCGAATGCTTTATCCTTGACCTTTATATCTTTGTGTGTAGTAAACTGCAGAGTATCAGATGACCGTGAGGTTATTGATCATTAATATCATATCATATAGCAGGGAAAGCAACTGCTCAGATCAATAAAGCAATAACCCAAGGTCTACACACAAGGAATACAAAAAAAATATACAGTGTTACGTGTAAAAATAAGCTGTGGCATGCAATTCAAATACTGTATGTTCAAGCCAAAGCACTCATTATACTCCTAGCCAAAAATGGTGAAGCACATTCATTTAAAAACACAAGTGACATTTGCTTCAGAGAGATCTGTACGGGGCAAAGTGGTTCCTGTCACTTTAAACGGCCGTGCACCATAGGAGCTGACATATCTTTTTGGGATGAGAAAGTCGTACCTGTGAGAAATGTCAGCGTATCTGTGCAAGCTAAAGAAGGCCTGAGGAATGTCACCGTGCATTTTTCCTAGTTTGAATTAATGTGATACTCCTGCAGGAAATCAGCCCATCGTGTTTTATTTTAGGTTCCTACCTCTTTTAAAGTGCAGATCAAACACCATAGGATCAATTAAGCTACATAGCATGCAGGATGCATAAACAGCATGTCTGCCTGAGGCCCCCTGGGTAATGACAAGGCTTTCTTCATGTCAACACAACAGGCTAACATGCATTCTTCAGCTACACTGATGAGTACACATGATTATGAAATCCACATTTCATCACTCACTAGCTGCTCCTTCCCTATCCTGACGATAATTATTAAGGGAATTACATACAGCCGGCACATGTCATTAGGAGGCACCGTAAAGAAAAGAAGCGGGTGGAGGTGTTCACATAAAGGCCTATGGGCTTCTGCATCTTTTTAAGTGTTGGTAATAAAATGTAGTCGCCTCCTCCCTAAGAACTCCTGGCCAATGGGAACCCATTGAACAAACTTTTATGTGTCCTCTGAAAATGCTTGAGCATCCCCTGCACCACTTCTCTCAGTCAGTCCTCAACATGCGCAGGTAGGACTGACTTCAGGGAGGGAATTTCATGTCCACGGCTCCTTCTGCTCCTGCATCTCACAGCTGAGTGCCTCTTTGCCGAGCCCTGTCTGTCTCCCGTCACGGAGGGGAGTGAAACATGGCCTGCCACAGCTCTGGTCTGAAGAGGTAAATATCTCATGTTGAGTTTCTGTCAGGGCTCTTCATCAGGACCTCTTCTCTCTAAGCTTTTTTTTAAATCTAATTTCCATAATAATGAAGAGCCATTTCCAGCTGACTAATAATCTATTTTTAATCTTCCTTTAGAGAGAGGAAACATCTACATTTCCCTCTGTCTCATAACTCAGTGGCTTTATGGGTGCAATGAGATCTAACTAAGCATAGATTAAAGACGCTGGCCCTTTGCCATTTATTCTGACCCACACATGCAGCCTTTTAAAGTTACATTTCAACAGAGTAAAAAGCTCTTCAGCTTCAGCTCCTCAGCATTTCGCTGTTTCTTTTCAGTTTGTCAAGAAAACGCCTGAGTGAAAGAATTCTTATCTGACTAATGCCTCCAGTGTCATGATCTCTAGAGACACTTTTTGCATATCTACTAAACTGCTCAAAGTCACTCACATTTTCTGCAACAGTCAAAGTGACCTTGACTAAACTATTCAGGCGATTGCTCCGTGATCGACTGCGATACGTTTTGGGGTAATTAAGATAAATGGGAGAGCAAAAGTCACGCCAGGATTGTTGGCTCGCTCTCAGCATTCTGGGAGCCCCAAAGTGGCATCGCAGCATGGGTGGCGGACAGGGGAAAGTCCCATCAAACGCTGATGAATGTCAGGAATTAAAGCAGATGACATGTCATTACCTAATTGGCTCCACTGATTGATTACATGACAGGATATTTACAGGAATATATGGGGAATTTTTCGGTCCTCTGATGTTAAATTTACACTTGCCTCACTTTTGGCAGCACTAAATACAGCGTCTGTGTGTAATGTGAGTAACCACAACTCCAACACAGAACCTTTATCTTACAAGATGCACATTACACAGATGTATACTTACAGTAAACACAATATTGGTCCATGCCATAGGAAGCCCTGCCTGCAGTTCAAAAGCCTCCATTAGGAAAGCTGTCAACTTTCTAAATTCATCAATGTTCAGACAGCTTTTGAGTCATGACTTACATTGGTAACTCACCCATAAGGATTTCTTTGCACTGCAATGCTTCAAAACCGCAATTGTTTTTGCAAGATTCCTGCCGTGCTAGCAAAACTGTGAGGACGGATATAACCTGAACAGAACTATATTAAGTGAGGCTTTTATTGATCTTTCTCTGTCCATCCTCTCCGCTTCAGCTGTTGTGTACAGAACTATAAGGACGGCTGCAAACCCAACACAAGTTTATTGTGCAATTCCATGAAGAGCTCCTTTAAGGCCAGCAAAGCAAAGCTGAAATCGTACTTTGCAGACAATAGATTTGATTTGATCACCTGTCTTGAAAGAATTCCTGCTGAGCGTTAAACGAGACGATCGATAGCACTCTCATGCTGTATCTGGAAGGAGTCAGTTTCGCAAAGATAGACTTTTACTACGGCTTAGATCACTATATCGCATAATGGATGTTTTAAGACACCTATCTGAAGCCTGATCAAGCTAAGAGTCAAGCTACAGATAGACATCTAAAGTCATCCGTTGTACAAAACTGTCTAGCTCTTGTATGTCTTTAGTAGAATGAATTTGCTGTGAATTCTGTGGTAAATTTAAAACAAACACATGGTAGATTGAGCTGTCTCTGTTAAACCAATCGGCTTCTTTCATTCCAGCAGAGAAACTTTGCTTTCTGGATGAATTTTGCAGTTATAAGGAAACTTACTGGTAAAATTTAGCAAAGAATGACAAAAATACAAAAACAAAATACCTCCAGTGATATGAAACTTGAGTGCATCCATGACTGGATTCACTTATCAGGGGGCCAATGGGCTAAACACTTCCTTCGGCCCCTGCTGTGGCACTTTGATACATGTCACATTGTGCCATGAGAGTGCAGAGTCATGGAATGATCTAATACTGCCAACCCCTCCTCAGTTCATGTGCCGGATCTTATGCAATTAATTAAACTACCAAAAATGGGGCTTTTGGGACCTCGGAGGTCGGAGGCAGTTGCACACTTTGCAGGGTTGATGAATCAGCCTTGTGCAGACGTGGAGCAGAGCTGAGATTTTGTGGCTTCTGATCATGGCAGGGCTCAGTAGACTGACTGACTAACCACTCAGATTTAGGATTGTGTGCTCTGGCAAATGAAAATGATGAGAACCCTCTGTCGCGCTGCAATATCATGGTAATTTTGTCCAGAAATGACAGATTTTGGTCATTTGGTGCCACTTGTCTGATTGTTACCCAATCAATCTGGCTCCTGGCTCAGAGCTGAAGACACTTTAGACTTAAAATAAGTCAGTCTTTATGTTTTTTAAACTTTCCAACTTGGGGTGATCTGAAGATAAAATTCAGACTGACCTAACTCTTCAGACTAGATTAATGCTGCATTCAGCTCAAATTCTGAAGCTTTAAATGCTCCACTAATCACAGCACCAAATCTAAAAAAGAAGACCAAACTTGTCTTCTTATGGATGGCAGGATGTGGAACTGGTAATTAGATACATCAAAGAAATTATGATATCTTACATCAGGCTAGGCAGAATATTACATATGATAACAAGTACCATGAAGCTAAGGTTGCATGTAATGCAGGATCGTTATCAGGCTTCTGCAGAGCTTGATGATGAGCTGGTCATTTGAATCAGGTCTGTTGGAAGAGGGAAACGTCTAAAACATGCAGGATAGTGGCCCTGGAGGACCAGGATTGGACACCCCTGGTTTAGTCTATTAGACTATTAATTGTAACGACATGAATGAGAAAAGTCTTTTGTGATTTTGACACACAAACTGTGTCTTTTTCTCTCTGTGAAGGTTTTGGACTAATATTGGTTCTGAAATGTGGCAAAAAGTAGATACTACTTCACACAACTCAAAGCACATGGCTTGTGTGTGTCTATTCATTAATGATGATCAATGTCTGTATGCAGTTCAACATCCTGCCATGTTGAAAGTGATACAGAAATGTTACTAGGTCCAACCTGGTGCAACTGATATCACAGTGTTTACAGAAAAGTGAGCAGAATGCTTCTTCAGATGCCGTGCTGACAGGTCCAGCTGCTGTCAGATTAATGGAAAGGACTGCATGTCTGAAAGTGGCTAAAAAAAACAAATAGCCGGAGCTAATCTGTCCAAAGGTATTACATCCAGTGTTGTGCCAGTTCATGCTTGAAGAGAACTAACTCAAAGTTCAGTTCACACATATGAAAATGAACTAGTTCACCTTCATTTGTTACATTTTTTAAATAGATGAGACTATTATCTCTGTTACTCAATAGAACCTCTTCTTAGTATTCATCACCAGCTGTAAATCACTGTTACTCTAAAACGAATCAAATGATCATATCAATAAAGAATCACAGACAAGTGACGTGAGTGACGTTCGCACTTGTTTTTTCAGACCAGGTGGACACAGTTTGCATACAAATGTGAGGTTCTTGCTGTCTGTGTGTTCATTTGTTAATTCATAAAACTCTGCTAGGTCTTCTGCTAACCTGGCTGAGGCACTAGCCATGCCGGACCGTCACCAGTGTTTGCCATAAACTGTTGTAAAACCTGAAATCCGCTTTCTCTCACGAGAGTTTTCAAATGAATGTGAACGGTGCCGCTCATTCTCGCAAGAGTGAGCATGTTTCCGTTCATTATTTGAAAATTGATCCGTTCAGTTCAGCATTCACCGAAAATATGATGCTCAACACTGATTATATTTGTCTGCAACAACCTCTAAATCTCCCTAAATTAATCAGGTATATCTTTTTTTGCCTTATTTCTACAAAAGCTAAGGTGAAAATACAATTTCTTCCTCCAAAGTAAGCAAACAATCTCCTAGTTTTAGCCTCCAATTTAACAAACAAGTATGAGAGTGACCTTGATCTTCTGATCTAAGTCTCATCAGGAAAGCCAGTTAATGTCAGACGATCTGAAATCACCACGAGGTTTCAAATTTGAAAGCTTCTCTCATGTCACATTTCATTGCTGACATGTAGTTGACCAGTCTAAAACATGGATAGATTGATGTTGAAGGCAGACACCCAGTCCCACTGGTGCTGTGGAGATGCTCCTTTAATGTGAAGGGCACAGCGTTAGAGACCGACGCCTCCTCTGAAGAGACCTTGCTGACTTAGCCATTAGTCATTCCTCTGACAGTACATTCACACACACAAACACATACTCCTCAAGCAAACCCACACGACTGCAGGAGAGTTCACACACTTGAGATGGGTTACACCTTCAGTAACACCACCTCCACCTCATCCATTTCTCAGACTGACGAGCTGCAACCCTTGCCTTTGGAAAAAGAGACCTCACTCTCACCATCAGTCATGCTGATGATGGATTTTGGGATTGCTGTGGAGAGGCGTTGCAACTCGGGGCTCACACATATCAAGGAAGCTAAAAGAGGACAGGGAGATAATGCAAGTGAAAGTGTGGACAAAATGTACCGCTGCTCCAACACATGTACTGCAGTGAAAGATTACCTTGGAAACCTGCATGGCTATTAGCGTCATTTATCACGTACCCTCTCTGTTTAAGTACACATAATAGGCTATGTTTATTGCACGCAGTGGTAAAGCACCTCATTTATTCTCATGTAAGCATTTAGTAAATAGTCATGTAAGCTGTTCTGAAGGCCTTGCAGTGCATCACGTCCTCAGTACAGCAACCCTGAGGACAAATGGTATTTGCCTTAGAGACAGCATGCAATGAGGGCAGAAATGATCTGATTGGCTAAGGTGGGCCTGAGGGGGCGGTGTCAAGGTACCACAGTTTGGGTGCTTTCCTATTGCCACAATACCAAACAACATAGCATGCTGGATAAAGCTGTACTATTCCACAGTACATATGTCAAATGCAGTGCGCTAAAAATACCAGGACATCCCACTACATGAGGTTGCATTTTGCAGCATGCAAACCAGTATGTGCACAGACATTTTCACTATTCAGACTGTGCCAGATAGCCAAATATTAGGGTACAATATATGATGAAGTAGCATGTCGCAGTTATATGCAAGTTGGATGTAACAGTAGGGGAGAGTGGGGTAAGATGAGACAGTGGGTAAGTTGACCCACCCCTTGTATCTAGGTAACCGTGGACATGTTTTGTCATGTGACCATAAATTCAGGAAGCACCCATCATTTCAATCCTGCTGTGATGCAGAGAGACACATGGGAGAAGGGGTAAGAATTTTTTTACACAAAAAACTGTTTTTTGCTTGTCAAAGTAAATTTTCTGCATATCAGGTAAAATGACTGCTATGTCAAAGCAAATTTATCCAGGTCTAAAATTATATATTACACATGTTGGTTATTGGCCAACATATAAAATCATATAAATCATTTCACTGAAGATTAGCCTGAATTTCTAAGCTAGCCCGTTTTTTCCAAAATGGTGGCTTTGGGGCAAAGTGAGCCAAAGGCTCTGGGGTAAATTGAGTCAATGGTTCAACTTACCCCACCATAAGACACTGAAATTCAGTTAAGTCTTTGACGTATAAAATGGTATTTCAGTTGAGTATATTCAACTGGTTTGGTGTGTTTGTCACATGTTAACCATTGTAGAAAAGGTATCATGCCAAGAACCTACAAGAGGAAAACAAGCTGGGGCTCAACACCCCTTGAAGAGATCGAGAGAGCAGCCAATGATGTCAAGGGTGGAAAGTCCATCAAATCAGTGGCAAAAGAGAGAAATATTGACAGGTCAACATTGAGGAGGTACATGAAAAAGAGGGAGACAAAGGAATTAAAAACAATAATGTATGGTGGAACTGCAGAAGCAAAGAGAGTCTTCTCAGAGGAGGTGGAGGAGGAGCTAGCAGACCATATCAAGAAGCTCGCAGTTCAGTTCAGCCTTACTCCAAAGAAATGCCATCAACTGGCATTGGAATTGGCAGAAAGAAACAATATCCCTACCCCCAGCAACTGGAGAAAGAAAGGTTTAGTCGGTAGGATGTGCAAGACATAACATGACTCAGTAGGTTGGCATAATCATTCATTTTGTGTAGCTCAATACATTACCATTACTTTTTTTAGTAAAGATTGGTTCAAGAATTTTATGGCACGCCATTATCTCTCCTGCCGTATTCCTGAAGCAACACCTTTCTCTTTCTGAAGAGGAAACAAACCAAGCAATGGAAAGCAGCTCTGAAGAGAGTGATGATGCCATCCCATTTGATGACACTTCTGAACATGAGAGCTCTAGCGATGACAGAAGTGAACCAGATCTGGTAGTTGGTGACTTTGTCATCGTAAAATTTGCGTTCAAAAGCAGTAGCCACCATTACATTGGCTCAGTTGACAGCATTGCAGGCAACAAAGTGAGTGCCAGATTTCTCAGAAGAATCCAAGGGATCAGTTGCAGTAGGAAACCCACCTTTGCATTCAAAGAAAAGGATGAGGCATCTTTGCCATGGAGTGATGTGCTGAAGAAACTGCCTCAACCCCCTGCAACCTTGACAGTTGGAATATTGAATAGCTGTATTGATTAAATGGTTAAATGGTTTTGAAACTAACTGGTGGTTTGTTCTCACAAATTCAGAACTGTTAAAACTATTTGTTAGCACAATATGCTCAGGTTTACATTTTAAAACTCAGATGTTCAGTTTACCCCTCGATGGCTCAACTTACCCACTGACTTGGTTCAACTTACCCCTAACCTGGGGCAAGTTGAGCCACAGGAGCACTTTTTATTGAGAGGTCATTATTTTGGGCAGCTTTGTCAGAGATGCGTTCTGATAGTTTCATTGGATAGGAGACACCCTGAATTAAAGGTATATGTTTTCATTTTATTTCTGTGTCACTTTTCCTTACCTCCAGCACAACATAAGTAAAAAGTGGCTCATCTTACCCCACTCTCCCCTATGTACTTTGAATGCAATGTGGAACGCAGGGTGTGTTTGCCTGGTTAACATAAAATGATGTTCACTGAAAGAGGTCAAGAAGGTGACAAGTTCAGATCACCTGGCCTCAAAGCCATAGTAGCCTAATATTCTCCTGGCAGTATCTGCTGTAAGTCAGCTAGTTAGCTAATTTGCTAAAAAAAATAATGTTTTAGCATATTAATGCTACATAGCTGACTTTGATTTTTCAGTGAAAACCGAGTTACTGTTAAATTAGCTTTTATCAAAGGTGCATTAAGCAATTTTGTGGCATTTTTGTGAAGCAGAAATCAGATGTAAACACACCACTGCCATATTATCACCTTAGGCTAATATGTGTGTTAGCTAACGGCTGCTTCTACAACAGACACAGAGCAACATTATCGTTCAAATGAAGTTATCGGCTTTTCTTGCTTAATATTATTCAGAATATGCTCTCCTTTTGTTCTTGTCTTGGCTAACTTTGAAGAAAAACATAAATAGCGGTTAACATAAGCTAAATGCTTTGCTACATTCACTAGCCAGTTGCTAACTTTGTCAGTGTGAGGTTTGGTGCTGGGCAGGTAGGGTACAGATATCAGATTATTTTAAAATTATTATTACGTTTTTGCTACAAACAGCTTGCTGTGCTGCTGGAAATAATGTTGGCAGTGTTAAAAAAAAAAGTAGTAAAATTGCGGGATATTAAAAGAAAACAGAGTAAAAAGATCCTTATTGAACCGCTGACAGGTTTGCATATCTACATCATCATCATTACAAGTGACAGTTAAATGACAGGTAGTTGATCCATTTTTAAACGAAAAATAAGACTAAACCATGACGATGACCAGTTTATCAGTGGTTTCGGATTTCTTCAAAATTGCTTTGATTTTCACTGAAGTTCATCTGGTAGAAGATGTTTGGAAAACGTATTTCTCAAACAGTCGTTCCACCTCCATGTGGCTTTTACTGTCACATCACATTTACAGTAGTCACTGGAATGCAAACACAGTTTGAAGGGCCGCTGCAAACTTTTTCCTCTTTCCATGTGCCCAGGATGAGCACCAAGGTCACCTGCTAAGTGCTTCATGTCATCCTTGCAGTGTTTGATTGATTCCGACACAAAGAAACTGTCAAAGAGAATGAGACGCATGACTGAATACTGATTTTCTCCACCATTCCTGAACAGAAAGCAACTGTGCAGTCTATCGATGCCGGCGTACACCCCCGTCTGCGTGGCTCTCCTGTCCCTGGTCCTCGCTCCAGCTCTAGGACGTAAGTCACCCACAGCGCAGTGCACAATTATTGACAGGCCACAGAATCAGAGTACCTTATTTTGCATGGATGCCACCACTGCTGTGAATCTGTTTGTCTTGTAAGTACTGACAAAGAGGGTAAATGTTAACGCCCACCTGCTGACTGTTGCCTGGTCATTCTCTTTATTAGAACTCACAAAGCAAAGGCCAGAAATAGCAGACAGCGCTGTGCTGGTCTGTGTCGTAGGATTAAATCAGATTAAACGTCCCCTCTGATAATCACAACAAGCCCATTCTCTGTTGTTGTTTGGGGAAACCATAGATCTAACATGAACACACAGTGAGAGCCAGATACAGTAGGTGTGCTGCTCTGTGAGACTCGCCTCATTATCACGGCGCGCACATGCAACTGCATGTGACATCTTAACTGTGGTTCATCTCCAGCTCGTTGCACTAATGACTGGCTTTCTGAGCGTAACGCCGCGGCAGGCAGTAACTTTAACAACTTGAGGCCCACATGCGCAGTCAGATAAGCGTTTAGCGGTGGTAAATATGGGATTATAAATACCGTCTCACCACTTTATCTCATTTCTCAGCAGTTTATGTGGGATGTGGGAACGGCCTCCAGATGTGTTGTGTTCACGCTGCTCATTGTAAACGAGCTGACTCAGGCTATTGACTGGGGAGCCCCTCTGGCTGTCACCATCCTCCTTTCATGAAGTTTTTTTGAAAGGCTTCTCCCCTTCACAACTTCAAAGGAGGACTCAGGGATAGCGCCCTCTTCTGACACATCCCAGAAACTGATTTTCTATTGTATGAAGAGGCGGTATCCGCTGCGTGTTGGGTTCCTAGCACTAAACAACCTGTTTAATTGTAACCTATTTTCTATCAAAGATAAACTTTGCTGAAATCACATACAATTTATATTAATGTCTCTTTGTTAATAGCAAAGAAAAACTAGGCCAGTCTATATTATGAACGTACTCTTTATAGATTTTTCAAACAAGTGTGTAATACTAATGATGAAAGCAGAAATGAAATGGCAGTGTGATGTATGGCGAGTTACAATTTCCATCAAAACAGGCTTTCATCTTGATAAATCATGTGTACAAAATGCATCTGATGACATATGGCTCACACTATCTGCTGTATTTATCAACACTGTGTTTGTGGATCTGATGGCATATTTGGATCACAAGAGGTGTCTGAGAGCTCTGCATTATAAATCTCAAACACTGCTCTGATTAGTCTGTGTTCATGCCTGGGGATGGATGATTATGTGAAACACTGTAGGAGAGCCCTGCATTAAAAATGCACCAAAGTGCATTGTGATGGTAATCCAGCGTGACATTAAAGACCTTGCTTTTTCCTTGTAGCTGTCTCCTAGAATACGCCAACTGAATTAAACTGACCAGTAATGTGTGGCATGTGTCCAATTGAACAACAGCAAAAAAAAACAAGCATTAAAAGATTATTGCCTTTTGTTTCGTCCTGTCAGAACTAGACCTGAACCGACTGGATGGCGATACCGTCTGCCCACCAATGAGAAGTGGACAAGATGACCTTCCAGGTAAAACACCCTTCGGGGCACGTAGCAAGGTTGTAGTCACACAACAGTGAAAGCAGCAGCTGCAAAACCACGAGCTGAAGACTTCAAAATCTCTAAAGGAGAAAATAGAGTATCTGAAGGAAGGTGGGGAGTTTAATTAGTTGAACAGGGTGGGCCACCTAATGCCTCCAGGCACCCTTAGATTTCAAATGAGCCAAATAAAATGTTCCACTTGAGTTTTACACAGCACTAGTCAGAACAGTCCGAACTCAGCAAGATTGTAATTGCTCACCACTGCTCTGTTCACTCCTTCAACACATCTGTGCGCATTCTGCTCTGTGGTTGCATTAAGTAATGCCTGCTTTGTTTATGTGAAAAACACCTTCTTGTTTTACATGAGAGTCATTATGAGTTATTTTTCTTCCGTATTTCATCATCTCAACATAGACTCTCTCATAAATACCCTGCAACCACAAAATAATAAAATAAATGATTGTTTCCCCTGATGCACTTCTGTTAAGGAAACTATACTGACAGTTAAGACTTAATAGTAACAATTATGAAATAATGTATAAACTAATTAAAATAAGCTTTTAATCTTCAAAATAGCTGTCTGATGATCATCAAAAAAAAATATGAGAAAATCATTTTCCATAATGTGTAAATTTATTAGTAACAGCATGAATTTTAGTATTATTATTATTTTATTTAAGCATAGAAATAGCATTATTGTACATATCAGTGGTATTGCACAGATTCTTTCATGAATAGAAATTCTGAGAATATTGCACAGATTATTATCTATATTGCACAGATTGTACCTAAGTAGACAAATACCAGTATAGCACATAGCATAGTAGCACCACTAATAAATCTATAAATCTATAGTAGTGCTAATGCTAATATGCGCAATGCTAACAATATTGTTCCAAACCCTTCTGCAACCGTTATTTTATTCTAATAAGAACAGACTATGCTTCATCATTAGTACCGGTATCGGTAGCTCTATGGTAGTATTTTGTAATTGTGCGGCTGTGGTAACACCACAGATTGTTGTCTTGTCACATAATTCTCCCATTATCCCACACAGGTTTTGATCTGATCACCCAGTTCCAGCTGGACGTGATTCCCCTGAAAGGTGTGAGGAAGGTGGACGGCTCCACTCCCCTCCAGGTGGCCTACCGCCTCGACAGGGAGGCCAACTTCCAAATTCCAACCATGTAAGTACAGTAAAAGAAAAACAGATAAAAACACACACAAACGTCAAGCAGCAGCAGCAGTGGTCTGCTCACGCAGGTGTTGCATTATTACAGGTCCGGCACAGATGTTACTGTGTGGTGAGCAGCATATAATTGGTCGAAGAAAAACATGTCTGGACCTATTTGGCATTTCTTTAAGACACAAAGGCAGAGGAGAAGTATTTAGTGTGTGCGTGGGTGTGTGTGTGTGTGTGTTTGAGTGAGTGGGATTGGAAAAGCACCTTGGACTCCGTTTGAAGCCTTTTTTTTGTAATTCCAGGAAATGTGAAGAGCCATATTTCACCATGCCTTTTTAGGAATGATTTATCTTGAGTTTGGTGTAAACATATAATAGCGTGCGCTGACAGCAGCACTGGTTTCCTGTGAAGAGTTTCCCTGGTTTGTAATTAAAGGTTATCAGAACCAACCTGGTGGGTTTAACTCCACTTGGGAGCCCAGGGGCAAAAATATGCCTAAGAAACCCGACCACCATCATTACTGCGGAATGCTTTATGGTCATAATTTAATTTATTTAAGCAATTATAGGATTGTATTTTACTTTTAAATGTGCTCCTCCCTCCTATTGATTTTATGTGATATTGTCTTTTATCTATTTTTTATGTATATATGGTATCTATCTTGTGAATTTGTCTCCAGTAGTTTTACTGTTTATATTTGGACTAGCTTATGAACAGCACTTTAAATTGTGCTGACCTTTGTGAAAGCTACTATTTAGGGTATATATTTTGAAATGTTAATGACAATATATTAATTTATGTCAATTTCAATACTCAATAATTATTTAAACGTATGCTCAGTTCAAAGAGGAGGTCAGGAATTGATTTAATATTTCACTTTCATGAAGTTGGACGACTAGCAGAAACTAAACTTGAAACAAATGTGGCTCCAAAACTACTGGATCCTACATTTGTGTTGTTCTGCCTGGTACAGACTTAAAAGTTCCTCTCCAGCCACTGATTGAACACCTAAAAACTCATCTGTGTGTATCAAAAGTTACATATTTAGAAGTTTTTAAATGCGACTGTACACTGTTGCCTCCTTTAGAATCTGTAGGTTTAAGTACGGAGCAAGTAAATTTTATTTATGAAGCGCTTTTCGCAGACAAAAGGTCGCAAAGTCCTTTACAACAGCAGTACAAAAATACAAGAAAACACAAAAACGATAAAAAGACTCCTTGAGTTATGAAGGTAAAAATGCAAGACTGCACAATACAAAGTTAAAAGCACAGTATACGGAAAAAATAAATAAATAAATAAATGATACAAGTACAGGGCTTGAGCATACAAATGACCCAAATGCTTGTCTACAGGTGTGTGTGTCTTTAGCTGGCCTTTAAAATACACCAGAGGCTCAGCAGGCCGTAAGGGTGCTGGCAGAGCATTCCAATATTTAGGTGCTATGGCATCAAAAGCTCGATCACCTCGTGTCTTGAGGCGAGTCCGAGGGACAGACAAGAAATTTAAGGTAAGGTAAGATTGGAGTAGCTCAGCAACATAAGCAGGAGCATTTGAACTGGATCTAAATGTGACAGGGAGCCGGTGAAGGGATTTTAGTATTGGGGTAATACTTGATCTTGTTGGTGGTCATGAACACAGCATTCTGGATTGCTTGCAGATGACTGAGAGCAGAAATACTAAGTGAGGTGAAAAGTGAACTGCAGTATTCAAAGCGAGATGATGGCATGTATACTTATCTCAAGCTCAACAGCTGAAACCACAGATCTCAGTTTACTCATATTTCTGAAATGGAAAAGGATCCCCTGCCTTTATCTCTACCCATCCCTCCCCACTCACTGCAGTTCGAGCACACCAGATCATCTACAACTCTGAAGCACTATAAAACTACTCAACACTACACAATTTCAAGCTGTAGTATTGGAGATTTTCAACCATACGTGTTTGAACAAAATGATACCAGAAGTCCCGCCCTGCAAGTTCACAGGATTGGTTCTTGAGTTGTTTTTTTATATATGAAACCCCATGAGTGTATATCTGTGTTTTTAAGCTCCGTAAACTCCAGTTTCAAGGTGGAAATGCTCAGACTGCTTATTTCATTCACGATGTGTCTGATAGCATCTAAAACGTACCATGTGGATGTGAAAACGAGGTAAAAAAAAAAAAACCGAATGACTTTCACAGGAGAGTCTCTTTGAGAGAGAGACGACTCTAAGGGCAGAACTGTCTCTTTACCATCATTTCTAAGCGGATTTACGGGCATTTATTTGAATTGATTTGCTTTCTGTTTTGGAAGTCATTCCATGAAATGTTTAATCCTGTTAAATTTCCACAAAGCACGTGGAATATTTTACCCCCCTCCTTCCACTGTAAAGTTAATCCTGTCCACACGGGACTCTAGTGGACTCCGTGGATGTCAGCTCTGGGGCTGGTTTGCATAGCATCTCTACGATCAAAACAGTTTTTATCCCATCTTTAAAACCTTTGAAAGGTGAGGTGTTAAGGACATCATTTCCACTAAGTGGTTTCAGGACAGAGTGTGCAGGTTAAAGACTTTACCAGCGTTATATAACCAGAGACATCCCCTGGTGTTTCCCAGTGTGCCTGCTCCAGTCTGTTTTGGCTAATCTTTTCCTGCAGGCCAGCTTTCCTTAGAAGCTGTTATGTAACTCGCTGGCACCCTGCATCTGCGCCACTCGGGCCTGTCACACTGAATGTAAATACGTGTTTATTCCCCCTACAAGTCCAGTGGCACAGACTGCGCTTTGAAGTCCGCCCTTGCTTTGGCTGCACTCCCTCTCTTTCCTTCTGCAGGGCAAAAGCGGCACATACTTCGGTTCCTCACCTCGGGCGAAGCTCGAGAGAGAGGGGTCTTCATTTGTTTTACTGGGTTACAGGAAACTCCTTTTTTCATTGCCTCACCTTGATCGTTTACAAGACGGTAAAAGTCCGGCTGCAGCGCCCATCTATGAGTGCACCACCTACTGAGAATCTGGCTTGTTAAAAAGCAAAGAAAGCACCAGACTGTGGATGCTAACCAGTACTGCATGTTGTAACTGAGCCACTGATTTATGCACCTAGACAGCCCCTCTCACAGCATCTCATTTGTGAAATAATGGCACGCCTTAAAAGCTATCGTTGTTTCTTTGAAGCCTATAGCTTTAATTTGGATCTCAAAGGCAGCGATGACAAGCCTTTGAGTTATTTTCATCCAAATCTTGCATTTGATTTATCAATATCAGTAATATAATATCTGATGATAGTTTTGCTGAATAGTGTTTATTTCGTGATCATGAATTAACTCTGACACTGAAGATATTTTGAGAGTTATAACATGGTTGGATGTCTTTGAGGGTTCCCTTTGATTGGTACAGTTTGACGAATCTGAATATTTAATTGATTTCAAGTTCTGTTCCCTGCTTCCCCTCAGGCTGAACTTTCCTCGCGGCTTCCCTGACGAGTACTCCTTCATGGCGACTTTCCGCATGATCAAGAACACAGTGAACAAGGTGTGGAACGTCTGGCAAGTGGTGGACGAGGACGGCTACAAACAGGCCGGACTGAGGCTGAACGGCGACCAGCAGGCTCTTGAGTACTTCCTGATGGGCGCAGATGGAAACCTGCAGACCGTTACCTTCCCCGGCCTTTCTGTGCTCTTCAACACCAAGTGGCACAAGGTGATGATCGGCGTGGAGCGCGACCAGGTCACGCTGTATGTGGACTGCCAGCCCGTTGATAAGAAACCCATTAAGGGCAAAGGCCCCATCAACACCGAGGGAGACACTCTCATTGGCAGGCTGGATGCTGATCCCGACGCCTCCGTAGTGGTAAGCAAGGATGGAGAATTGCCTGCTGCATTTAATAATGTTCACCGACTCTGTCTACAAGCATTGTCAGGGAAATGGTGCTCTCTGCGAATAAACACGTTCAGGTTTATGTGTGTGCTGAGCTCTGCTATAATTCTAAAGTGCTGCTGTCACAGCAAAGCTGCTCAGCTGGGTTCCAGTGGGGGGAAAGAAAAACTTAATCCTTGCAGAAAATCGCATTGGTGGAAAATCATGCTCAACAGCCCATATAGAGGACATTGAGTCAAAACTACAAAGAAATAGCCGCACCATGACGAAGCATTTCAAGATACTTTTTTCTGTGTAACATATCAAAATGACTCCATAGCCTGGTATTGTATATGCAGTAACATGAACATCTCTTTTCAGTTTGAGCTCCAGTGGATGTTGATTCACTGCGACCCAAAGAGAGCCCAGAGAGAGAGCTGCAATGAGCTGCCTGCTACTGAGGTACAGTAACAAGGACTCGGGGCTGCTCAGCATGTGCTGCGGTTTGTGGTTTTATTCAGGTTGATGGAGCTTCCAGCGTGCTGAAGGGGAGCAGCAAAAATGCTGAGATGGAGCTGCAGAAGTGTAACAAATACTCTGTCAAGCAGTTTCAGTTTTTCTCCATCCAGAGGTTGCAGTTCAAGCTGGATGATTTAGAGTTTTTTGCTATTTTTCCGATTTATTTTATTTTTCAAGCAGCAAGTCGTAGTTGTAGCTCTACAAACATTTCTTGGAGACAGAGCAGTTCGAGCCGATATGATCTCATTGAAAGCAGTGCTAAACCTCAACGTATGGAGCCAAGACGCAAACCCCAGTCAGCTAACCGGCAGGCTTTAACAACACAGAGGAAGTGTGATCACATTTAAAGTGTGAGATCAGAGACCCAACCTGCACAGTGCGTGCAGTGCCACACTTCCGTGGCCACATTTGATTTCAGCGCAGAAGAATAAAACATGCCAGATGACATGTGCGTCATAAAAACAACAAAGGGACTGAGGTGGTTAGTGCATGACACCTACCAACAACAACATGGCTGTGAATGGCCACTTCTAATCTGCACAAAAGCTGATAGATGATGAAGATGAATTCAGATTCTCAATCATGGGCACATACAGTATATTGTAGTATACTGGACACTGACATAACAGGTTAACTACAGCTGGGTTTCTATAATGTATTGTTCTGCCTGTTTGAAAGTATTGCTTTAGAAAAAGACAGTGAAAACAGCAAAATTCAGAAAAAAACTTCCTTTATTACCCAAAACTTTTTACTCCTTGAGGTAGTTTTAGACTTTTTTTTTATATTCCTGGGAGATGAAAACGAATTTTTCCAAATAAATTCTAATGGAGACAACAATTAACTCGCACAACCGATCAGCACATGAGAGAATAATTACAACTTGAAACAGCTCCTGAGGACTTCTCTCCTTTTTTTGCTTGTTGATGACCAAAGTGTTGTGCATTTCTTCTTTAAGGTTTTTGTAGCAGTTGACAGACAACAGGTTTTCTTCTTCTAATTTGCATGACAGTTGTGGACACACGGCTTACAGTGCCCTACCTGAGATAAGTTTCCCCTTGGTACGACCTGCTGCTGCTTGATTATCAGCTGACACTAATGCCCAGCTGCTACATTAGAGATGTTTTTTTCTCCATCCATGTTGTTAAAATGTGCAACAAGCTGGCAACACCAAACACTGGACTGCAAGAAAAAAAATATATAAATGGAAATGACTTCTTCATTCACCCTGACTGTAATGTATTTGTGTTATGGGAGGTCATCAGAATTAATGAAAAATGGAAAAACCAGTATATTTAACTAGCTCACTGAGACAGCACAATAGCCTCAATACCCTTTGGTATTTTTCATAAGCCTTCTGTTCTTCAGCCAGAATAATAAAGGTCTTTTTAAAAGCCTGAACAGTAGAGTTAAAAGTCAGAAACAGCATTTTTAAATGAGTTGTGTTCAGACAGCCTGCAAGTTCAATCTTGTCCCTTGCCTTTATAGCTGTAGGCTAGTTTGGTTAGCTAGCATCTGGTCATGTTTATAAAGCAGATCCATGGAACCCCTGGATGAACAGAGATATTTGTGCTCAATCAGAAACACTGGAATTACAATTCACAGTGAATTTTATGCTTTCGTTGACTGCAGTTATGCCGTCTTAAAATTTCATCTGGGTTTCTGTCTGAATACAGCAAAATCTAGCCTTTGTCAACCAAATCTAGCCTCTGTCATTGATCGTCATGGATTTCTGACTTCCTTTATGACTACTGAGTTGTGCCTGTGTGCTACTGGGAGAGTCAGATTGTTCTAAAAGTGATTTGGCACCAAGCAGAATGAAAATCCCTGAACAGATAAACAGATATTTTCTATCATTTTCAGTGACGACATTCAGTCGGGATCTTTATTGTTCCACAAAAGTCAGTTCTTTTTACAGGAAGGCAGCATGAAAGGACAAAGACATGAGACACGTGAGGACAATAAAAGAGCTGGTGCTACTCTATAAATGCAGCATTTTGAGACGTGAATGATGCAAGCCAGAAAAACAGCAATGTAAACTAAATGCTGTGGGAGGAACCGAGAAGAAACTCAAAATGTATAGATTCAAATAACTTACTGATCATGGAATAAATGAACCTAACAAACTGTTGCACCTAATTCTGGAAACCCATACCTCAGTGGAGGAGAGATTTAGCATTAGCATGGCCTACCAGTGGTCCAACTTGCTGCCTCAACAATGTGTCCTGTTCATTCCCCCAAACGTGCAAGTCAGTAATCAGGAAAGACTGGCTCTGTTATGTGTCTGTCAACATTTGTCCATGCTTGGATGCTCAGTAGCTGTAAACACGAGTGATCACTGATGATCTAAATTTTAAAAACAGTGAGAAAGCACTTGCTGCCGGAGAGATTCATTTAGTGTTTTAATGCACTAAATCAAGTTCTGTGAGATATTCTGTTTGACCGCAAAGTTTATTGGACAATCCAAGAAACACACACACACACACAATGATCATGGCTGTGTAGAGTTTATGACATTTATGATTAAGTATTATCTTTCATTTCTGGTGCGGCTGCAATATAATTAATGAGATGTCGGCCTCTGAGAAATCCTTGTAGCCTGCGATGAAAAAGCCACTCTGCTGTCTCACATCTCATTCTCTGTAAAGTCTGCAGCACAGTGAATTAGGATTAGCGGCAGAGTTTTTTTTTTTTTTTTTTTTAATTTCCTCAATCACATGTAGGAAACTGTAAAATGACTGTACCCCCTGTAGATAGAGACATTTCCTGGCCTGGTGCTCTCTATTAGATTTCAGGCTAACACTGGGGGAGTGGGGACTGTGTATGGGGCTGTGTATTTAAATGACAGCATGATATTACTCACTTCTATGATCATGAACAGGTGCGCTTCTGCTGACACTTTGGTGAGGGTGGTGTGACTACTTTCACTAACTCTCCCCTTATCTGATTTCTCTTGCTTCTTCAGATGTATGCCAATGCTGAGGTATTTATTTTTCTTCTCTACCTTCTTTTTGCTTTTTGATTCGAAGCCAATAATCTTTTTCAGTGCTTTGATTGCCTAATTGCCTCATTGCTTTATCCTATATCTAATTTACGGTGGCTTTGTTTTTTTTGCTGTTTTAGCAGGTAGACCATTTATGCATTTACACTTTGATCCACTTGTGCCCAGCAAACATAATTCAAGCTGGCACAGATTTACTGTAACTGAAATATATGAAAAGAAGCTCACCTTTGGCCTGTAAGAGGACATTGTTAGAAGTTAAGACATCATTGTTGGATCTGTATAAGTATTTAAATCTGAGCATTACATTTCAGTTAACCCATTTGTCCCATTCTCTGTGTAGTTTAATGTAAAACAAAAAGACATTTGTGTTGTTTTGAATGATTGATTGATTCATGTGCTCATTCTTGAAGGTGTCATTTGTTGTGACTGTTTTCGTGTCCATCCTATCTGTTGACTGTTTGTCTCCTCTCTCAGCCTGACAAATCAGTCCAAGGCCCCCCAGGTAGCCCTGGCCCAGAGGGCCCCAGAGGGCCCCAAGGAGAAAATGGCAGAGATGGAAGAGATGTAAGTTCCATCAGCTGTTGGTTTTGACCAAATCTAGAAATCCAGTTCTTTACTTTGTGAATCATTTCTATTACCATAGAGCCAGCATTTTTCTGCGCTCTTTTTTTAGCTGCTTTTATTTGTCTCTCCAGGGTCTTCCAGGGTCTCCCGGCAGTCCAGGCACTCCTGTAAGTACTAAATGCAAAATGATTTACTGGAAATGTACCTGCAGGCTGTTGATGTATTCTTCCTCTCTTTGTGCATTTGTTTGCTTGTTATGACTCCTCAGGGAAATGATTCACTTCATGTGTTTGCTCAAGCAGTTACGCAGTTTCAAAACAGATTTGCCTAACACAATGCGACTCTGCATCATGGCCTGTCTTTCCGGTGATGACTCTTCTTTGTCGACCAACCCCGACAGAAGGAATTGCAGTAATATTGAGGATAAATTACGAAAGCATTATCAGTAGAGGATATTCAGATATAATAAAAATAACCAGAACCAAACTCGAAGCTTTATGTAACAAAACCACCCAAACCCTCTGTGACGTCTGACAACTTATCAGGACTCAAAGAACTCAACTGTGAAATGCTGTCAGATCTTTATGACGTCTGCATGCATGTAAAAGGTGGATGTATAACCCTGGACCTGAAAAGTGAAGCAAGTGCAGAAAGACTTAAACCTACATTCTTTCTAACAGCCAGCAGGGGGCGACTCCTCTGGTTGCAAAAAGAAGTCTAATGTATAGAAGTCTATGAGAAAATGACCCTAGACTTCTTCCTTGATCTGTTACCTCAGTAAACATTCTCCTAAAGAGTCTGTTGTCTCAGTTACTAGTTTCAAACCTTTTTGAAAACAGCAAGATGATCTTTTTGTAAATTATGATCCCATTTAGAGTGTAATCGATGATAAAGCAGGTACGGTTTAGGGTGGCGCTACCTTGGGATTGACTTAAAGCTATCATATTGGTGCGCGTGGTATCCTCCCTCTTAATGTCTGATTTCACAAAACCAAGCACGACGGCCAAATTCCAAAATAAAGGCTTCAAAACAATAGTCCACAGACCAGTGGGTCATGGTGGCTATGTCCATGTTTCTTTCACATTCCATGCTTATACATCCGTCCATCATTCAATTTTTCTGTTTCATTATCTATGGGGTGAATGGCTTACCTGTCAAAGAATAGTGAGGTGGCACACATTAAAGACTGACAGGCAAATTTTGCTACAGTAAGGGAAATCTGAGTCTGGACTGTCTAGCAGGCCCTTCCATCTGCACTTTATTGTGTAGGGTTGATGAACAATGTTTTCATTTGTGCCTGAGTCATATAGTTGGGTCACTATGGTCAGCTCAAACCATACACTTCCTGGCATGTGTCTTGTAAAATGCCATGTATCCAGTACTGTAACAGAAAAATATATACTACATAGGAAGAGAGATCACAGACATAGGCTGGCTTACTGCCACGCTTGATTACGCTAATAAAGTCAGCCAGTTAATTTAGCATTGACCTATTTAGTACTTTAAAGTTATTACTAACAGCATCTCATTAAGTCGCAGAGCTTGCATCCTCACACAGGGGACATATTAATATGAATTTGTGTTATGTACTGAGGTAAACAACACACCTCAAGCATATCTTTAATTAACCGGTTGCACAGCTTACAGCACCATTTACCTACTGAGAACAGCAAGCCTTCACTGCTGAACAGGTCTGCACGAACCCCTACTAAAGAAGTTCCACAATTTGGTCCATAGAAAAAGAAAAGGTTGAGTCTTTATTAAGAGAAGAGAAGATAAGACAAGAGGATTGCTGTAGTAGTTCTTGAGCTCTGCCTATTATTCCTTCCTTTAAACCTATCCCAGTGGTGTGGAAGTGGAAAGTACATTTCCTCAAGCGCTGTTCTTAAGTAGAAAAAACTACATTTCAATTGAAGATACTGTGCTCTTTACCCATGGAGTCATTAGGGTCTTCCCATATAAAAAGACCCCTTGGGTAGTTCTTGGTAGAAGCTTATTATGACCCATACTTAGTTTCATTGTGACAGCGTCTTGTAATGGTCATGATTACAACAGGGGCAAGGAGAAAGTTGGGTGTTGTAGTTATAGAGCAAAAGAGTCCATGTAGGGAGGAGGTTGGGATGGATGGATGGGTTGATAAAACACTACCCTACATATCCAGGAAGTTTTCACATGCCGTCTTGATTTTGATCTTGATTGTTAATGTTAATCTGATTCCGAAATGTTTGGACTTCAAATAAAGTGGCAGCTATGCAATTGTAGTTGTTAGTTACTTTGCAGGAGAACAATTTAAAAATCCATATCAGGTATGTAAAACAAAACACATGGTTATACAGCATGAGAAATCACCCAACAATATGTGAAATATGGTAAATCCATCCAGTGGGGCTGCACTGTTAGGGACCTTAGACAACATTCCTATCCTTATGGGGAAGCAGTACATCCAGTGCACATCCAAGACCTTTGATGGGATGTATATTGGGTGTTTATCAATCCAGTTTGATCACAAATAGCTCTACAAAATTAATTTGCACTGATAAATAACCCGCCTGAAGCTTTATGAGAGCTGTCACTGATTGAAGCCAGGAATTTACTGAAGGAGCATGTTTACTGTTGCCTCTGTCATTTACGGTTGCTGATTCCCAGTCCAGCCCATTTATTATCTGCATAGTCTTACACAAGCTTGTCTTGTGGTTGATCTAAGAAACACAGAGAGCAGCCCACCTTTCATTGATTAAATGTTGACTGGCTCTGCCTCTGTGTATCTTAGCAACAGTGCGGGGAGATGCAGGAAGAAGATAAAGCTGTTTTATTCTTGTTGTGTCTGTTTCCTAGGGCAGCAAAGGGGAGCAGGGGGAGATTGGTCTTCCTGGACAGAGAGGCCTGCCTGGTCTTCCAGGACCTCCTGTAGGGAACGTCACCTGACACACACTCTTTATAATATCTGTCAGTGCTGTCAGTGTGTGTGTGCATGTGTGTATGTGTGTGTGTTGTGCTTAGTCGTATTTCTCTCTAAAAATATATAAATAACAGCAAAATTCCAAATGGTGAGCGAGTATTTTAGAGTTGTCTTCAGGGCCGAGGATTCACTTTAGTAATAAATGAAGGCACTGGAAGTTGTCACAAAGGTGTGTGTGCTGAGTTTGCTGCATGACTGAGTGTGAATGTGTGACGGTGTGATGAGAGGAAGGATTCCATGTTGATTTGACTGTGTGTTTGCTGCCTGCAGGGCTCTCCTGGTCCAATAGCTCCCAGAGGGCCTGTAGGAGAGAGAGTGAGTCAACATTTATACATCCAGCTACAAGTGCTGTGATTCTTTTTGGAAAACATAGAAAATGTTACTGATAGTCGTTTGTTCTTATTGCAGGGACTTCCTGGCTTTCCTGGACCTCCAGGTCCTCCTGTAAGTGGAAAAAGATCTTATTTTAGCCACATTTATGGATGGAAATGATACTGTATAAAATGTGGACGGTAAACTTATTTTCTTCTTCTGTCTCTGCTTTCACAGGGCCCAGCAAGCGAAGGACCTGCTGTATGTGTTTGCTGCAGCTTCTGTGTTTTGCTTTATTCTCAAACCTCATTCATACTTGCTTATATATTGCTTGATGTGCTGTTGTTTCACGTGGTGTGTGTCTGCATCTGACAGGGACCTCCAGGAAAACCAGGAACCCCGGGAGATGAAGGAAACATCGGACCTGAGGTCAGAACATTTTGTTTTGAATAGATGTATACTGTACAGCCAAGACTAGATTATGATTGTGATGGTCGACAAGGGCAAAGTAGGACGAGAGGTGACAAAGTTGTTGAACCATTAAATCTAGAGATGATGTCAGGGTGGATGGACGGGTTGGCAAAATCTTGGATTTCAACGTGGAAGACCACTGTTTGTTTCCCATTTTAAAACATGAACTTTTAATAACTTCACTGTGTTTGTTACTGTAACCATGACAACAAAGATCACACATCTTATACCAGCACCTTATGCTTCCCTCACTGAACAAAGCTGTATTGTAAGCTTGACCAAACACATGTGAAAGATATCTATGTATATTTCTTGCCTCCGGTAGGGACTTTAATTCAGGAGATGCCTCTGTGGGTCATATTCAGAGTTATAATAGTCTGTTTCGCCAGTTACTAAGTGCATCTACTGGCTCTAGTATTGCCCTACTCAAATAAAAAACAGAAGTATTGTCTTTTCACCGCTCTTCACAGCTTACTCACATTTGAAAATGTAACACATTTAATTGGTGATTTCCATATTTTTAGCCTGTATTTAGCTGTGTCCTCTAGCCATGGTTCAAGTGTTTGTTATTTGTTAACTGTTTCACCAAAGAGCACCAGAGAGAGTACTAATGTGCACATCCAGTACCTCACTGGGTTGGGTGTTTTGCTCAGACAGGTTTCAAAGAAAGTGTTTTGTTTACAGTATTTACAGAACTACTTGTTTGTAGTGGACTATTTTTTACTGTAATGCTACTTTTACTAAAGATGACTGCATAAACCTTAATATGCTATCAGTTCAAAAACAATGTCCTAACAAGCTCCAAATCTGATTCTTCAGTGTCATCAAAGTGTTGGATGGATGGAAGTATTCTGAATATGTATATATTTTTTTTGATTTGCTGATATGTGTTTCATATTAAATATTGTGATAAAACTGCAGGGTCCACCTGGTCCCAGAGGGACCGCTGGTGCTGCAGGGCCTCCTGGTCCTCCTGGTCCACCAGGGCCAGTGGTAAGAACCAGAACTAACACGTGTTATGTTGGTCTACTAACTTGCCATTTCATGTGTAAAATGCATAGAACACACATTTCATTCACACATGCACATATTGCATTTTATTATCAATATTGCCCCACTGTGCTTAAATCAGACAATTTTCAAAAAAAAAATTACATGTTACATATTAGTCTTACATTTGTTGTACATATATACTTCAAAGCTTCTGTTTTGGACTTTCATCAGAACACTCTCACAAACACTCCAATACACCATACAGTATCATTTAACTGTATCATCCCAAAGTAGACAAACCTGGATGACCAGTATCTGCATGCCTTCTAATTAAAGCTCAATATCAGCCCCCTGCTGTATATTGACCATCTGGTTTACAGGTATAACCTTACTAGCCTTCGCACTAATTTGCCCTCTCTGTGTGGACATTTACACATTCCTTCCTGGGCTCAGATTTCCATGAGAAATCATGAGTGTGTGGCGGTGTTGCATGCAGCTGTCTCTTTTCAAACATTCACACTTGGAACTTGTGCTGTGGTGGATTTATGTGGACATCTAAACCCCCCGCGGCTGTTTTAGATGTCACTCTGCTGTGTTTTAGGGACCTCCCGGTGCCAGCAATGAGGGAAGTGGGGAAGCTGTGAGTGTTTTACTGTCTTACACGCTGCCAAATGTTTCCTGGATGCATGGCAATTGGAGTGGTGACAGCGAATTTCTGATCAGAATGAGTCAGTGAAGTCAAAGAAGCTGTGCAGCGGCGACGCTTGTTGAGTATGTGCCTGTGTGTGTATGTTTGCAGTGCCCTGCTGCCTGCCCCGCTGGACCTCAGGGAATGGCTGGGCTACCAGGGATGAAGGTGAGGAATGTTAATGAAGGATGTTCAGTGACTCGGCTAATTTAAAGCCAAGACGGACTAAATCGTTTAAATTAGTTTTCTTGTCAGATAAGGGAAAGGTTTCCAACATTTAGATCATCATGAGACTGGAAAAATTACAATTTGCTTTATATCCACTTTAACGTGATTCTGCAAGGGTTGGAAGCTATTCAGAGATGGCTAAAGTAGATCCAAAATTCAGAAGCCTGTGCAAGGATCAGATGACTAACAGCAATGCATTTATAAGGCATAGTTTCAGCCAATGAAACCTAGACAAAAAATACTACACAAACATGGACATCATATAATAGATCATGTGAGTTTTGTAGCTTCCCAAATGAAAATAGTCGCTGCTAATTAACCAACACATCAAAGTCATTTCTAAGCAGCTCCTTAATGCTATATTTTATTTATTCCACGTTTTAATCCATTGAAAGGTGATGAAATTTTCACAGTAAGAATCAGTCAAACGGTATATTAGCTGCAAAATGGTTTTAGCCATGCTGCAGATGGGAATGTCTGCACGGTAACAGCTAAAATATCTCAACAACTGTTGCTGTAAAGTCATAGATAGACATCTTGGTCCCCAGAGGATGACCAATTGGCTCATGATTCTCTCACTTTTTACCTTTTCACTTCTAATTCATGGGCTAGGGTGAAATTTGGAACAGATACTCACAGTTCCTAGAAGATGCAATGTCATGTTTGGTGATTCCCTGGCATTTTTCTAATAGTCTCACACCAAAACATCTAACAGCTGCATTAGTCCACAAGGCAACAACGTAATAGCTTTACAGCAAAGGCTTGTGAGATGCCTGTTGAATCTCGCCCCAAGAATTCCCTAAAAAACATTGGCATTTCACAGTTTATAGCCTTGTTTGGGAAAATAATACGTGTTATGCTGTGGACTAGTGTAGGTATTACACAGCTTTTGTAGGACTGGGCTGCATTTTTCTTGTTGCGCCACTTGACATTTTTTTGGTTCCTCTTTACAGCTACTGGATGCACTGACATGAAATTTGGTTCAGACTCTATCTATTGCTGTCTACTACTGCTATCTACTTCATATAGTCCCATCCAGAGCCGGCTGACCCATTAGGCAATATAGGCAAACGCTAAGGGCGCCGTGGCCTCCAGAGGGCGCCACAAAATAGGGAAGCGTATGTAAATCCCCGGTTGAGTGGAGCGCCTTATAAAATCTTGCCTAGGGTGCCACATTGCGTAGGGCCGGCTCTGGTTTCATCATGAATTTTAAGTTTTAACTTGGGTGATACTTTGATTTATGGCCAAATACTTGCATTGCCCTCAGCTGTGCTTTGTTTTTAGGGCTAATTAGCAAATAGCTAAACCTATACCTTTTAAACATCGCATTATTATAAGAATGAAAACTTGAGCAAAAAATTGCCTGGTAGGTACAGTAGGTAAAGAAAAAGCTACATCAGAGAAAGGCTTTTATACATGTACGTATCTGTGTCAAAACCAGTAAATGCACAATGAATTTTTGGGCTTAGATATTGTAGTCAGATTAGTTTTTTAGGAGTTAGCTTCAGTCCTTTTGCAGTTGGATGTTTTTAAGATGTACTTCGACG